>ML777823.1:537880-554587 GCA_009831015.1 Picea engelmannii | reverse complement strand
TGCCACACAACTTCCAAGTGGGCGACAAAGTGTGGCTGCATTTGCAAAAGGAACGCCTCGCTGGACCCCACCGCAAGCTTCATCCACTTCGATATGGGCCATACACCCTCACCAAGGCTGTAGGGGAAAATGCCTTTGAGCTCAGCATTCCACCATTCCTTGGTCTGCACCCAGTGTTCAATGTGGACCGTCTTTGGCCCTACTTTCCACCTCTACTAGACACATCCGACATGGCAGAACAACTCACACCAACAAAGTTAAATATAGACTACATGGAACAATCCATAACTGATCAGATCATGGATACACAGATCAAGCACACCTAAAAACAAAGGATACCGCTATATCGAGTTGTCAAAGCAGGCCAACTCCTTCACCAAGGCAAATGGCTCACGAGGGACCAAGTTCAGCAGAAGATTCCTCATCTCATGGAGGAACTCAACGCAATGGGGACCATTGCTTCCTAAGGAGGGAGGATTGATCCAGGTGGATATCGGTGGCCACCCACCTTTTTCGACTGGCTCAAAACAGTTTTCTGGCAATTTTGGCAATTTACTATTTTTAGCAGGTTTTAACTTCCAGGGCCTTTTTGAGGGCCTAAATGAATGTTTTTTGAGATCGAGGTTCTCAATGATAGCCGAAGGCATGATTGATCCCCCAAAATGAATCTCCTCGATGATATCTTTCCAACGAGCTATCACACGCCTAAAACAGAGATCGTATGCAAAAGTTATGACCCCAGGAAGTTGATGTACTAACTTACCCAAACGGGGCCCACATGACTTTTGGCGCTTCATCTCCTAGGGTTAGGTTTTTGGATGTCTATGAATTCTGGCATTCTCGTCTATTGTACAAAGGCCTCTAGAGCCTCATTGTAATCATCTTCTCACGGATGCGAGCAGCAACCACATCTCTTCTCGGAGATAAGCTACCAACGCCCTAGCTAGTTTATTTCCATTCTGTCTGTAAGCATATTTCAGTCATTTGTTATTAATGAAATTAAGTTTTATTTCCGCTGCATCTCTGCGTTTATGTGTATTTCTATATTTCATTGTGTTCCTACATAAATCCAGATCATATGGGGAATGAAATTGAAATCAATCACCATGTTTAGCACTATACCTATGTGCATTGATTTAATGGCTCTGGAAAAAGGAAAGCAAGCCAAAATTATGAAATAAGAATAGCCACCCTAATGAAGATACATTATAGCTAACATTGATGATATGAATGTATCTCTCTTAGGTGTTTTTCTAGTACATGCATTTCCTCATACTTGAATATCTATCTGAGTGAGGTGAGTTGATTACAAGAATCTTCCCCAAAATTATCCATATTACATCTCTTATATCACAAAATATATTTTCAATAATCATCCCTATCCCTCTTTTTTCATTATTCGATATACAAATATCTACTAGGAAACTCAATAGTTATATCCACTACAAAAATATACAAATCTTATTTATATCCACTATAAAAATATACGAATATTATTAATATCCATTATACAAATATTTCCAAACATAAAGGTTGTTATATAGTTTTGGTCAAGTTTGTGTATGTGTGTATCTGTGTGTGTGTGTGTGTGTGTCCTTCCATGTCAATGTGAGAAAGCATTTTATTCATTGGTTATGAGTACACTAGGTTGGTCATTTGTTGTTAGATGTTATCCAAGAGGAAGGCATATAAATTATGTACCTGAAGATGTTCTAGAGAAGGAAGATGACATAGAGCATGAATATGTGGTGGAAGGAGCAATGGAGTAGGAATAATATGGGGGCATGAAGAAAATGTCACAAAACGATATTGGGATCTTGAAGAGGCATCGAATGAGGGAGTCCAAGAAGTAGAAAAATATGATGAGGTTCTTCATAATGTCTATTATGTTATGCTCAACATCCCAAATATGGGTGCTATCTATAATAATTTTAATGATGTGGGAGGGTTACATATGGATTATAATCCTAATGAGCTATATTATATTCAATATGGTATTCAATATCACTCTAATCAATATATGTAATAAAAATCTATTAAAGTTCTGATCAATTTTAATATTTTGTGATTTATGCATCCAAGAAAATAAATTGGTTCAACCATTTTGAAGGATTATTTTGACTTAAAAGTGTGATTATGAAGGAGAAAAAATTATATTACTATATCTCAATTTAATACAAAAAATTATAACTATCTAATATAATTACTCGTTCCTTTATACATAGCTCAAGTTTGTGATAATTTTGACACAAATTTAGTTAGGCTAGAAAATTCATGGCATTCTCATAAAATTCACCTTATCCTCTCACACATGTAACTAATAAGACATATCCTAATTGTTAATAAAGACATGGATGGAGTCCTCAATTAATTGATGGAATCACACATGTTATTATAGGGATTTTTAAAGAAACAACTTCAAAGCATATCATCCCAAAACATAATCCCCTTCAAACTAATGCAAGAAATAACTTTTCGTACAAGGTCTTGATCAAGAGCCCCAATGGCCTTAGGTGAATAAGGAAAGGAAATGGCTGAGATGAAAAGACCACATAGGGAACAAATGGATTTCTAATATAATTTATATTATTAACTTAAAAAATTGAACACATAATGTTATAATCCATATACCATCATAAACAAGTGTGGTGACAATGTGTTCAGTCTTGATCTACCACCATGTCTAAGTCTTCATCAAGTCTAAATTATGGAATTATTGCAACTTGATAGTCCCTCTTAATTAAGGAATCATTTTCACATTTAATGCCTCTCTTTGGTATTGATCTCAAGTTTAGCATTCCAATTATGAAGGATTAGATCATTGATAATACTACCAAACACACTAAGAACAAGCCTATTACACTCTTCAAAATTGTGAAAGTACTACAACTTCTTGAGTGAACCAATTTCTTCATATTCAATCAATCTACTCCATGACAACATGAGGACCAATTTCAAAAAACCCATATGCAAAATCAGGGCCATTTCTAAGTAGATGGGGGTTTCTGGCTAATGCTCCAATGAGATTCAAGGTTTTTTCTTTTCTATCATTTTGGCCCTTCCTCAATCAAAAGTTAAAAAAAAAAAATTCCCATGGAAAGAGAGAAAGAAGGAACTACTAATAAAAGAGATCAAGCAGACAAAACATTTATCGATTTGGACACCATTTTTGGTCTAGGTGGGATTCTAATCTGTCATTGTCTACACCCTCGATCTGTCTCTATGGCTCCTTGGACGTGGCATCACTATGTCTCTTGTCTGCATGGGTTTTCTATCGAAGGTTTGTAGGTTCGAGGGGTCTCTCTCCACGAGGTCACTCTATCTCTTTTTGCGTGGGTTTGTTTTCGATGGTTTGCAAGGTCGAGGGATCTCTCTATCGCGGGGTCTGTCACAGGGTCTCTCTGTCACGAGAATTTTTGAATGACTGGATTGTTATAGAATATGTTTTGACATATAACATATATGTTATATATTTATTATAACATATATAACATATATGTTATAGTGGGTTATTGTGTTAGGAATTAATGGTTAATGTATTAGTAGTTTGTGGGTTATCCATTAGAGGTGATTAGTTCAAGTTTTAGGATTTGTGGGTCAGGGGTTAGTGGGTTAGTATGTAAGTGGATTTTGACCCATTTACCCTCGACCCTAATTAACCATATTGTTTTCCAAGAAAACCTCATAGGAAAAACCACAGGATGCTTTCCCACATTCCTGAATGACATCCCTAGTAAACCCATCAACATAGACTGGTGTGCCTCACCAAGGGGGATTTGAACCAAGCACCCACTAGGATGGAACAAGCCAAATTCCAAACAACATTGGCAACAACCAATTGGACTAATCGTAATTACCAATATTGAGCAATGGTTAACAACATTGACCGTGATATATCATGGTTAGTATTGTTGATTATATTGGGCATGGTTGACCATATTAATTATATTAATCACATTGACCATAGTTCTATGTCCTAATTGACTATTTAATTAATGCACAAACCCCTAAATGTCCTCACCCACTAACCTTGAGGTTAATGCATAGTCATGGTGGTCTCTCATGACACTTTACTGGTAATGGAAATTTGAAAAAACAAGGTTCCTTTGGGTTGGATGGATGATATGGACACTTGCACAATGAATTTAAATATGGTGAAAAAAGATGAAATTTAGAAATTTGAATGATTTTCATATTACACTCTTGGGCCAAAGATGCACTTTCATGGCTTCTTAAGTGGTTTGGCACCATGTGCAAGTTTTGTAATCCCTAAAAGCATCTTTTATGCCCCGAGTCATTCATTTTCATCATTGTAACATCACTAGGGTCACAAAAAATTACATCCCTCACACATTAAACCTTGCAATGGCACTCATATGACCCTTGTAGGGCAAATATTCCCTTTACAAGACATGTGTGGTGCTAGAATCTATGCATGGTCCACGATCTTTAGAAGAATTGTTTAGGCCATAAGACATTGGATTTTGTCATGTGAATATTTCTAGGGCCCCAAGAACCTATTTTAGTATGAAAAACCTCATAATGGAACCCATATGACACCTATAGGTCAAAGATTCCCTTTACTAGGTTTGTGCAATGGTTTTGGCCCTTATGCATGTCGATGAACCCTTAAAGTGTATTTTAGGTACCACGAGGTTGATGTTCATCCTTGAACCATGTCTTATACCTCAAGAATCATCCTTGGTGCACAAAAACTTATAATGGCACCCATATAAAGCCTAAAACCTAAACATTGAAGATTTCCTTAAAATGGACTAAGTGGTGGTTTTTTATTGTATGCATAGTCCATGAGCCCTAAAAGCATATTTTAGACCATAAAGCACTGGTGTTCCTCTTTATATCATGTATAGGGCTCTAAGAACCATACCTACTATAGAAAACCTCATAATGATGTCCATATAAATCCTATGGGACAAAAGTCCCTTTATAAGTAATGTGTGGCATTTTGAGACCCTATAAAATAATTTTTTAACCTTAATACATTATTTTTAATCTCTCGGACCATGTCCAAAACCACAATAATAATCTCTAATATGTAAAACCTTGTAGTGATTTCCATACAACACATGTAGTACAAATATTCTATTTATAGGAAGTTCCATAACATAAATGAAAATTTGTGGACACAAAGAATATATAACAAATTTCCTTACACCCACTTATTTAGAAAGCATGTTGTTGAAATCAACTAACATCATATCAAGTTTTTTAAAACATGGATTAAAAGGGATATTATGAGTAATGAATCATGTGTTATTTCAATTATAATTAGATTTTCTTCACGGTGGCTATTATTTCTCCTTAGACTTGAAGAAAGGTCACCAAATAAAATGACATCATAGAAAAAATAATAGTTGTCCTTTTCATTGAGAAAACTTAGAGTGTATCATAAGTGATATTTTTTTCATTTCCCAAAAATAAAGTGACATAAAGTAGGGAAATGGGAAAAAGGATCAATTGTTGTTGCAATTGTAATTAGATTTATGTCTTAATCTAGCGTTAGAACAATATATATTAACACTTAAAAAAAATTTATTAGGATATATGTGTGGGGGCTATGGACATGAGAGCTCGTGTTATCTTGAAGCAATACATCAACATGTCATTCTTATTTAGTTTTTGAATTTATTCTTTCGAGATTCAAATTCATTGATAAACAAGATGCAATGCATTCCAAATCTTCATTTTTGTTGACATGAACATTAATGAATATATTTCATATATCAAAAGCTTTGTTTTTTGCATTTTCATGTATATTTTGAATTTAATTTATATTTTAAAGCTAAATTGCAATAATTGTTAGCATGAGCATTCTAAGAATAATAATATTTTAGATGTGGACATAGGGAAGGAGATAGATGGAAGCTCAAATGTGGACAAGAAAATTTTCCGTACAACAGTGTAGAAGGAAACTAATATAAGTAGCTTCAATCACAAAGAGGAGATGGAGATGAAAAAGTTTTTACATATCAAGATTCTAATAAAAATGAAGAAGGTAGATAAATTCTATGTTTGATTATGGTTCATAGGGAGACCTCATTGCAAAGGACCTAATAAGTAATCTTTGTTTAGAAATGCATGATTACTCTCATCCATACCCTTTGTGATGGGTGAATAAGATGTAGAGTTAAAAGTTACCAAGCAAGGTAAGGTTATATTTTCTATTAGTGAAAATTTTATTGATAAATTAGAAGTTGATGTAGTGCATATTGATGTCTATATTGTAGTGTTTGGAAGTCCCTATGTGTATATGATGAATACCATCTTCGTGAGAAGGGAAAACAATTACCACTAGTCAAGTTTGGTAAGAACAATTTATCATCAATGCACATAAGGGGAAGTCTAAGGTCTCTTTGATGAGTGCACTTGATGCTAAGAGATTCAATAGCTCAAGCAATAGGCACTTCTCCTCTCGATATAGAACCAAAAATACATTGAACCAGTGGCTGTGAAGGTGTCGTTAGAAGGATGTATGAACAACAAAAGTGTCAACTAGAAGAGATTTTACGGGCATACAAAGAAGTGTTCCAAGAGAAGAAAGGTATGTCACCAAAGAGGGAAGTGGAGCATGTGATACATTCACTTCTATATTCTCCTTACCAAACTTGGGATTGCATAGATATTCATTATTATATTCAAATTAGGTGAAAAGGTAGCTGTGAGAATTATTGAAGAAATCAATTATGATACCAAGAACCTCAACATGTGGTTCCTTGTGTTCTTAGTAACAAAGAAGGATGAGATTTAGAGAATGTGCATGGAATATGTGCTATGAGAAATATCAGTATCAATAATTGGTACACTTTTCCCTAGACGAATGACTTACCAGATTAACTGTAACATGAGTAATGCCTTTCAGTTTGAGTAATGGAACAACTAATTTTATGTACTTAATAAATGATGTGTTTCACCCACTTATAAATTTACTTTCCATGGTAAATTTAGATGAAAAATTGATCTTTAGTTCTACTTGCGAGGATACTTTGTTACATATAAAACAAGTGTTACAGACATAAGAAAACACCAAGTACTAGTGAGCACAAAGAAGTGCGAGTCTACTAAGAAATTCTTGGGATATTTGGGGCATGTGATTGATGGAGGTGAGTTGAAGATTGATCCTAAAAAGATATAGGACAACCTTAAATTTCCTAGTCATACTAATATCATTGAAGTTAGGAGTTTTGTTCGAGTTGCACAATATTCGAGGAAGTACATAATGTCATTTTCAGGTTTGGTAACACCACTTCATGCTACAATAGCTAGTGGTACGAGTTACTAGTGGGGTAAAAATAAACAAAAAGAATTTGAAGAATTGAAGCATAAGAATATTCAAGCCCTTGTCCAAGCACTAAGTAACTTACAAAATCCATTTAAAGTGGAAATCAATGTTGATGGGTATGCTAAGGGTGAAATTATAGAAAAGGGAAGGTCGATTTTCTATCATTCAGAGCTATTCCATGGAGCAATACTAAAATACCCTACACATGACAAGGAAATATTTTCTCTGGTGCAAGAATGAAGAACTAAAAACACTTTATTGGGCAAGGAGACAATTATACATATTGATTGCTAGCCTTCAAAGTACTTATGGACTCATAGTAAGCTCTACCAAGTAAGGCATTTGAAGTGGATGGGATTTTTGTAACAAATTCATATAGTGATCAAGTACTATAAGAAGGGAACTACCACCAAGCTGGTTGATCTATTAGCAAGGCTGTCAACAATGAAAATAACATCTCTAAGAGTTACTATGTGCATGAAGCCATTTACCCATGAAGCATACAAAGCCTAATATGACGATGATGGGGGATTCAAGGGGGTGTATCAACAACTGCAAGGTCATCAACAAATGACATATGGAGATATTAACATTGATTACCATCTTGAATATGGGCTACTCTACAATATGGGGAAGTTGTGTGTGCTAAAGGAAGAAAGAGTGTAATTGATAAGGGAGGCTCATACTTCCAAGGTTATTAGAGATTTTAGTGTTGGGGAGACCATCACCAACTTGTAGAGGTAGGTTTATTGGGCGAAGATGAAAGATGAAGTAGTTGGGTTTATCAAAGGTTGCATGTTGTGTTGTTCCAATAGGTCTAGTAACTAGAAGCAATGATTATATAGTTCTAGGATACTATTTGATGTCGAACAAAACTAATTTGAAGGATTTTAAGTCACACTCAAGCATATCATCCAAAAACCCATAGTATCGATTTCTAGACGTGTTTAGATGTTTTTCACTTCTAGATGAAACATTAGTAACCTGAAATGCTGCAGTTATCCCACTATCAAGAGTTTTCATCTTTTCATCCAACTATTTGATGTGAAATTTGTGGTCATTGAACCACATAGCCTTGTGGTGTTTCAACTGAAATATGCCAGACACATAAAAACTGCATTGTCAACTGATAAAAATGTTTATACTTGGAAATTATGAAAATTTATAAGAAAAAAAACACACCATATACATCAATATAATATTAAAAAAAACTAAATAGTATGGGTGAATATTCTTGCCTTTTTATCTTTTAAACCATATGTTAAATCAATTTCCCTTTGTGTAAGATTGGTATCTCCTTTATGTTCATCTTATTTGACCAATGTAACCACACCATACCATGATAACCTACCATTATTATATTGTATACATCGTTCAATCCATACCTTCATCCAATCAATATTGTTTTCAATGTAGAAATGTATTGCATCCCACTCTCGACTAGTTGTATTAAAATAAAACAATTCACATATAATCAGTTACCATGGTATACCTTCATAATAATGGATTATGCAGGAAGAGTAAAAATTAAATAAGTACAATATATACATAAAAACAAAAAGTTAAATGTAATATAAATCCCCACCATCTACTTACATGTCACTTTCCTCATTATGCCTTTCCCAATAGGTTCTCCCCTTCAAATTTGTTGATGGAGTTTACATCCCAAATGTGATTCATATTAATACTTACAACTATTTTAGGAAGATATTGAGTAATATAAACCATGGTTTGATATAACATATATCCCTTTACCATAGAACCCTCGGGACGTGCTCTTTGTCTAACCAAAGCCTTCAATGATTTCAAGTGCCTCTCAACCATCCACATTGACCTTGTGTGTACAGGTCCATACTTTTCAATATCCTCAACGTGGTGTACGAGGTAGTGTTATTGTGCATTGAAAATGTCATAGGTAGATATTTTTCCATTTCACACATTAGACGAGGAATTTGTAACCTCCAATACTTTATATCTTCTTTATATATTTATTTAGATGACAAACATCTACAAATGATGCAAGCAAATCACAGGTTTCAACAAAAAAGTATATAGTACTACATTACAAGTAAAACATATGTAGTCAAATATAAGTTGTACAATGAATTGAACAAATTACACTTTGCATATAAATCCTCATTTACCTCATGTATTTTCCAAGATCATATATAACTTGTTTGACATTGTTGTCAAAGTTGTATGGGAGAGATAGAGGTAGAACTTATTGTAACGTAAAAAATGAATCATTATTTATTCCCAAATTAGTAGAAAAAAAACACAAACAAGATGTTTCACCAATATAGAAATATATACACCAAAATAATTACCTTAATCAAGGTATGTCAATCATGAGTTTTTACCCCACCTAATTCACCTTTATTTGTTAGGATAATCTTTATGTTTGAAGAAAATCCAGTGGGAAATTTAATTTTTTCAATAACCTATTTTACATCCTTGCTTTGCTGCTCTAACAATAACCATGGACGGGCGCTTACATTTTGGCCATCTGCATCGCTATTTGAATGAATCACACTTTGCATTACATGATTGGCCCCCTTAATGTCATTACAAATATTGACAATTTTTTCTTTGTCACTTATTCCATCTAATATTTGCCATAACGTTTATGTTACATTCTTCACGATGTGCATTGTATCAAACAAATGAACAATTTCTAGGTGCTCATAGTAGGGGATCCTATTGAATTGTACGGGATAAATTTTCATTCCTTGTAGAAGTGCCCCATTATTAATGCCTTCATGATGACCTTCAAGGTGAAGCATATAAATGATCCAGGTGGATATTGGTGGCCACCCACCTATTCCAACTGGCTCCTCATGTCTGTTTTTTATTTAGCACGTTCTTTTGTACTGCTTTGTAATTGTGAGTTCTACACTTTTGGGGTTGTCTGGAGCCCCACATATCCTCCAAGTGAATACAGGTGGCATCTCTCCTAATCCAAATGGATTATTTTGTATGTTTTCATGTTAACACATCTTATTGTACTTCCAGGGCCATTTTGGGGCCCTAAACGTTGTTGTTTTGGCTCGCCACAGTCAAACTATAGACATAGTCAGAGTTTGACAGTGGACTGTGTAGGTCTCTGAAAGACCTTTCCAATGGGCTATCACGCACCCAAAACGAAGGTTGTATGAAAAATTTAAGACCCTTGGAAGTTGAGGTACCAAATTACACCAACTTACCTATAGGGCCCACATGACTTTTGACGTTTCACCTTCTAGGGTTAGTTTTTTGGATGTCTAAGGTTTTGGCATTCATGAGTAATATCAAAAAGGCCTTTGGAGCCCCATTGTATTCCATTATCCTCAGACGGATGCACGTAGTAGCCACATCTCTTCTCAGAGATATCTACCACCATTCGAGCAAGTGTTTTAGTTATGCAATTTTACAGTTTCATCATATTTCATTATTTAATAGAAGATATTGTTCACTGGATATTTGTGTTATTATTCATATCTCTTTGTTTATTGTATTCAGTCTGTTAATCAGTTTTTTCTGCTCCTAAATCTAGATCATTGGTATTAGAGCGGTCTTCTCTTCATTTATTTTTCTTCGTGCATGTCCCCGACAAGATCTGGGTACAAGAAGTTGGGACTCAGACCAATCGATCCATTACAAGATCGGTCGAGTCGAGCCTGACAATAACCCATGGGGAAAGAAAACAAAGATGATGGAGAAGGATATCCTATTAAAATGTTTCTCAAAGAATCCCTTGCACGACAAAGGAACAAAACGATGGACAACTTTGTGCAAATCCTTCGATGACTACCCATAGGAGAAGCATCTTCATCAAGCGACCATGCAACCCCCTACAAGGTACAGGTAAATTTTGATATTCCATTATTTGAAGGACTGATATACGTGAATGTTGTATATAAATGGTTGAATATGCTCGAAGGATATTTTTCGGTCCACAATTTTTTCGATAGGTAAAAGGTCACTTTTGCACTCCTCAAGGTTGTTCCCCATGTTAAATATTGGTGGGATACTTACTCTAAGAAAAGGGTCATGGAGGAATCTACAATTTTTTTGGTAGCCCCTACATGGGATTCCTTCTGGATGCCATTAAATAACAATACTACCCTATTGGAAGCTACGAGGACTAGTACACCAGATGGACCACCCTACGTCAAGAAAGGGACTAGACAGTACCAGATTTCACCAATATTTTCCATACCCTATGCACCAATTTGGGTATCAAAGACTCTGAGCATCATCTGGTGCTCAAATACTATGTTTGTTTGCATAGATAAATTCAAACAGAAATGGAGTTCCTGGACATCACCTCATTGGGAATGGATTATAGATACGTTATCAAGATTGAGTAGAAATTTAAGCAAAAACGACGAGAGTTTGGATCTACAAACTCCTCACAGCTGAAGTAGGGCAAAGGAAAACCCAACCCACACTACAAGGGACCAAGTCGAGATGTCCACCCTCAGGACAACTAGTCCAAGCCACAACACAAGAAGGGCAATGAGAATATGAAGAAGGACACGGGAAAATGGTGTGAGTACCATAAAAGTCCTTGGAATAACACCGAAGAATGTCGCTCCAAGAAGTCCCTTGTGGCTGAGCTAAAGGCTTCCAAGTCAAAGGTTGATTCTGATTCTGAGTCAAATCTTGAAGGAGGGAAGCAAATTATCGATGCTAAACCCAGTGCCACTATCACTACCACCAAAGTCTAGCCAAGCAAACCAGAAGAACTAGAGGAAGGGGAACACCTCTTTCACTTGTAGATGTGGGTCAAGGGGGATCCGATTCATTTCGTTGTCAATAGTGGTATTCAGAAGAACCTGATTTTAGTAGAGATCGTCAAGCAGCTGGACCTACCAACGACACTACACCCGCAACCCTACACCATCGGCTGGCTTTGCTAAGGAAGAGATCTTTGTGTCAACCAAAAGTGTCGTCTGCCCTATCACATCAATCCTTTAAAACATGAGCTACTATGTGATATTTCTCCCCTTGAAGTTTGTGATGTTCTTTTAGGACAACCATATTTGTGGAAGCGTCATGTTGTGTATGAGTCTAGACCCTGAAGTTTTATTATTACTTTGGGTAAACAATTGTACGAGATATCAGAGGTAGTGTCGCCTTACTGTTATTTCTTTAATATATGTAAAGTAATGAAGTAAGTTCATTTCACAAATTAGGACGTTCATCTTCTTTGTGATCCGTGCTCACAGTAAGAAGAAGGTCACTGCCACATCTGTGGCCTCTACACAATGCCTCTTTTTGCAGCAGAAGAAAGTGGATGGGATCGTGGAAGAATATAGAGACATATTCGCCTCACCTACAAGGGTACCAACAGACTGCCAAGTCAAGCATCCAATTGATCTAACCCCCGATGCACCTCTACCTAATGGACCAATCTATCGACGCTCGTTGATGGAAAATGACAAAATCAGGTGTCAAATCCAAGAGCTTCTTCAAAAGGGGCACATTAGGCCCAAATCCTCCCCTTGCAGAACCCTGATTGTACTGGTGTAGAAGAAGGATGG
This sequence comes from Picea engelmannii, assembly GCA_009831015.1. Taxonomy (NCBI): domain Eukaryota; kingdom Viridiplantae; phylum Streptophyta; class Pinopsida; order Pinales; family Pinaceae; genus Picea; species Picea engelmannii. The sequence goes on along the minus strand of ML777823.1, from coordinate 541,762 downwards.
GACTTGGCAACTCTGCATTGATTATAGAGCCTTAAACAAAATCACAGTCAAGAACCGCTACCCCATTCCTAGGATTGATGAACTTCTTGACCAACTCAAGGGGGAAAATTTCTTCAACAAGATTGACCTAAATTATAGCTACCACCAGGTTCCCATCAAACCAACTGATGTATGGGAGACAACCTTCAAGTCTAAAGAAGGCCTCTATGAATGGCTAGTCATGCCCTTTAGATTAACAAATGCACCAATCACTTTCATGAGGTTGATGGATGATGCATTGAGACCCTTCACCAACTCCTTTGTGGTATTATATTTGGATGGCATCCTCATCTTCAACAGAACGTGGGAGGAGAACATGTGGCATATTCAACAGGTTTAAAGCACTTTGCAACAGCACAAGCTTTTTGCCAACTTGGAAAAATGCTCTTTTGGCATGACCAGGGTCCAATCCTTGGGCTACATTGTCGATGAGAATGGGGTACATGTTGATCCAGGTAAGATCCAAGTCACCCGTGACTAACCAGCCCCAACCACACTGACTGATCTTCAAATATTTTTGAGACTAGCCAACTTCTACCAACGGTTCGTGTTGGGATTCTCCAAAATTGCATGGGTCTTCAGCCAGTTGACCAAGGGCAGTGGAAGGGCCAAGTTAGTGTGGGGGAAGGAGAAACAAAGAGCATTCTATGATCTGAAGCATCACTTTTCCTCAACTCCAGTACTTTCCTCGTTCGATCTGCAACAACCATTCGACATTGAGATTGATGCATCTGACTATGTTGTGGGCACAGTTCTCACTCAACAAAGGCATCTATTGGCATACCATAGCGAGACACTCTCTTATACTATCTGGAAATACCCCACCTATGACAAGCAAATGTATTCCATGTACAAGCCTGTCATCAATGGAAACATTACATTCTAGGGAAAGAGACAATCATACACATTGATCACAAGCCTTTGTTTCATACAAAAATAGGGGAAATTGCATAACAACCACCATAAGAAGTGGTCCACCTACCTGCAGTAGTTCCATATCAACATCAAGTATAAGATCGATATCTCCAATCGTGTCGACGACTGCCTCAGTCAGCCTCCTGTGGCTTCACTCACCATTGTGCTCCATTCCTATAGACATGAATCATCTGAGTGGCCCCAACTTTATCAACAAGATCCGAACTACGCCACCACATATCAGCTCTTGAGTATAGGTGCAACTGTCATTGATTTTCACATTTAGGACAAACACTTATGCCACCTAGGCCATCTCTGTGTTCCTACAAGTGAGAGTGCAAAGCTAATTTGGGAAGCCCACTACAGTCGGGTGGCAAGACATTTTGGCATAGAGAAAATTGTGGTTGTTCTTCAGAAACATTTTTATTGGCCAAAACTTCGACAAGACGTCAGCAAATATATCAGATCTTTCACTATTTGTTCCATTGCCAAGCCTTCCATCAAGAATCAAGGCTTATACAAACCTCTTCCTATTCCCGAGAAGCCTTGGGAATCCATCTCAGTGGACTACATTTCTGGTTTGTCGTCCACCAAGCAAGGAAATGACTGTGTGTTTTTGGTCATTGATCGGTTTTAGAAGATGGCCATCCTCATAGCCTGTAAGAAGAATGTCACCATGATAGATATTTCCAAGATCTTCTTCGAATGAGTGTGGGTCTACTTTGGGATACCACAAACCATCATCTTTGATCGAGACAACAAGTTCCTCAACACCTTTTGGTCGATTCTCTGGTCTCTGTTGGACATTAAGCTCACAAAATCCACTGCTTTCCACCCCCAAACTGATGGCTAAATAGAGGTTGTCAATCAGATGATAGTGCACATCCTATGCATGTACAATTCTAAGCATCCACGTACATGGGAGGAGAGTCTCCCATATGTCCAACACAGTCACAACAAGGTTCTCCATAGTTCCACCGACCATAGCCCATTTCAGGTGGGTCTTGGATTCCAACCCTTGGGACCCATTGATGTTACACTTCCTCTTGCCACCGCACATAAAGAATATGCCCTTGATTAGTCTGTGATCGACAAAGCCACCAAATTCATTAAGCAGATTTAGTACATCCGCCAACAAGTCTAAGAGATTTTTCATAAATCCAATGCTAAGTACAAGAAGCGCCATGATCAACATAGGGTACCACACCAATTTCAGGTTGGTGATGAAGTTTGGTTACATTTACAGAAAGAGCATCTCATCAGGCCCCATCGGAAGCTTTGCCCACTTCATTATGGGCCTTACACTATCACCAAGGTTGTGGGTAGTAATGATTTTGAGCTAAACACTCCACCCTTCCTTGGTTTGCATCTAGTATTCAATGTGGACCTCCTTCGACCATATTTTCCCCCATTTTTGGACACCTCTAAGATAGCAGAACAACTGACACCAACAAAGCTCAACCCTAACTGCATGGAACAAGCATCCATTGATCAGATAGTGGACACACAGGTCAATGTCACTCGCCAACAATGGATCCAGCTTTATCGGGTTGTCAAGGCAAGGCAACTCCTACACCAAGGCAAGTGGCTCACTCAAGGCCAAATCCAACATAAGTTTCCTCACTTGATGGGGGAACTCAATGCAATGGAGACCATTTCTTCCTAGGGGGGGGGGGGATTGAACTAGGTGTATATTGGTGGCCACCCACCTATTCCAACTGGCTCTTCATGTCCGTTTTTTGTTCAACACATTCTTTTGTACTTCTTTTTAATTGTCATTTATACACTTCTGGGGTTGTCTGAAGACCCACACATCCTCCAGGTGGATACAGATGGCCTATCACCTAATCCAACTGGATTATTTTGTATTTTTTCATGTCATCACATCTTGTTGTACTTCCAGAGTCATTTTGAGGCCCTAAACATTGTTTTTTTGGCTCACCATAGTCAAAATGTAGACAGAGTTAGAGTTTGATTGTGGAATGTGTATCTCTCTGAAATACCTTTCCAATGGGCTATCACGCACCTAAAACGAAGGTCGTATGCAAAAGTTACGACCCTAGGAAGTTGAGGTACAAAATTACACCAACTTACCCATATGGCCCACATGACTTTTGGTGTTTCACCTTCTAGGGTTAGGTTTTTTGGATGTATAGGGTTTTGGCATTCATGAGTAATATCAAAAGGCCTATGGATCCTCATTGTATTCCATTCTACTAAGACAAATGTGCCTAGCAGCCACATCTCTTCTCAGAGATAGCTACCACCATTCAAGCAGGTGTTTCAATTCTTCAGTTTTACAGTTTCAACCTATTACATTATTTATTATAAGATATTGTTCACTGGATATTTGTGTTATTCTTCATATCTATTTGTTTATTGTATTCAGTCTGTTAATCAAATCGTTCCGCTCCTAAATCCAGATCAATAAATTAAAGATATTACAACAATACTTGTCAATTAGTACAATGAACAAAATGCAATAAAAATATAAAATATTCCAAACATTTCATGTATGATACATAGACAATTTGATCCAATATACCTTGACAATTTTTATTATATTGCAACTACCATAGATGAGGTGTCATTCTCCATGGTTTTAATCCAGTCTCTTCTTTCACATTGAAAATATGTTTCTTGGTACTTCGATACCTATGTTTCTTAGAGAGGAAGTGCCTATACTCATCAAACACCTCCTTTCCTAAACTTCTTGATCGACGAGATTTCATCTTAGGACCACAAAAACATAGTTACCAACTTAACAAGAACTCTACAAAGTTCTTTTTTTTGGGGGGTCAAGTTTTTTATGTCATTTTTAAAAATGGTGCTACCAGTAGCACCCCCCCTCCCTTTTTAGGTGTTTTTTTTATATTTTAAATTTACATAATGTTTCCACTTTTTTTTTTTTTTAATTCTTGTTTTTTC
>ML777823.1:516005-535104 GCA_009831015.1 Picea engelmannii | reverse complement strand
TGTAATATTCTTATCTTATATCCCCCCCTCAACCCTAACAAAATATAAACCATCATTATAATCTATCCCCCTCAACCCTGTACCTTCAAGATGCCAAAACAAGAACATGGAATATCCATATTTCCTTTATTGTCTTCTTCATAACAAATACAACAATTAACAATTAGTGATTTCTATTTTTTTTTAAATGACAACGTTACTAGGAACTAGAACTAATCTTCAAAACTTTTTTAAATGAATTAGCAACTATACAAAATACTTCTCAAACAGAGCATCGATACCAATATCAAAAGAGGAATTAGAAACTCTGCAAATACTTCTCAAACAGAGCGTCGATACTTGTCAAAACAGTTAATATTAAACCATGTATTGAAAAGTAGCATATGGTTAATCATATTCATATATATATATAGTCACACCAAGCAAAAAAAACTTATTCTTATTTCACCTTCATCATGATTATGTCATATTCTTATCTATCCCCCCTCAACCCTGACAAAATATAAACCACCCTTATCTATCCCCCTCAACCCTGTACCTTCAAGGTGTCAAAACAGGAACATGGAATCTCCATATTTCCTTTACTTTATTCTTCCTAACAAATATGACATTCAACCAGTGTGGCATTTCCACTTTCCATTAGTGATTTTTGTTTTAAAAAAAATGACGACGTTACTAGGCACTGGAACTGGTCTTCAAAACTTTTAAAAATGAAACAATTACCAATATCAAAAGAGGAATTAGCAACTCTACAAATAATTCTCAAACAAAGCATCAGTACCAATATCAAAAGAGGAATTATCAACTATGCAAATATTCCTCAAACAAAGCCCTATGCAAGTAAAACAATGAAAATATACCTATGCTACTTTTTTAATTAAGCTCTAAGGTCAAATTGGATGACGAAAAAAATAATTATGACTGCATTGTCAATTTAGAATATTAGTGGAGGATAATAATGATAGCAAGAACATATACGTTTTAATGTTGATTAATATAAAAATAGATAAATAAAAAGTCATGAACCGGATAGCACAATTCACATATGGAATCTCTTTTTTGTTGGGACCAATGCTTGATGCATTTCATGTCATGAGCATGTTGTGGAGCGAAAAAACACATGTTTTGGATCAACAAGTTAATGATAAAATGCATAAACCATTCATTCAACAAACATGAAAAAATGTAAACCACCCTTATCTATCCCCCCTCAACCCTGTACCTTCAAGGTTCCAGAACATGAACATGAAATCTTCATATTTCCTTTAATTTCCTCTTCCTGAAAAATACGAAATTCATCCAGTGTGACATCTCCACTTTCCATTAGTGATTTCTTTTTGAAAACCCCTAACTCAGCCTAACCCATTAATCCCTAACCCTAAACCTCTAACGCCTACTCCCTAAAACCCCATTAATCTCTAAATCCCCTAGGACCTAAACCCCTAATCCTACCTTAACCCCTAACCCCTTAACCACTAAGCCCTAATCTTTTCTTGTTAACCCTTAAACCACTAAAATATTATCCCATAACCCCTTACACCCTGTACCCCTAACCCTAAGTAAAATCTACATCTTATGTCTACTTCTTCTTTATTAACTTACTCTCAATTTGTTCATGTGTACATAGAATATATCCATAAAGAAAAAAAAAAACATTATTTTTCTTATACATTTAACACATAAATGTTTACAAAAACAATCTGCAATATAAAGACATATAATGAATAACTTACCAAGGGACGATATTCATGCCCGCCTTCAAGGTGTCCATACTCACTACAATGTTTTTTAGCCTTTTTTATTAAAAGTCTCCTGCTATTGTATCCCCTGCATTTTTTAAAAGGGAAATAACATTTTCGATCACCTAAAGCCTCGACCAATGCAAATGCCTCGACCAATGAAAATCTCAAGTCTCGGCCTTGTCCTCCTGGAGGAATGTTATGTGAAATTTTTCCTTACCAAACTTTCAATGATGATTATGTTAAAAAAACAACCTTGGGAGTTAACTATTTGTAATGCAATTGACAAAATAAAAAAAATTGTGTATTTTGACCTAAAAATATATCTTATAATCTTTGCAAAACGTTGCTAGTATAGCAACAACATCGAACGTCTTTAATATTTTTAACTTTTTAATTATCACGCTTTTGTCGTACTTCTCATGGATGTTGACGAGAGAGACGTTGCTTAACAAAAAAAAATATTGAGTCGTCAAACATTGGTACATACATCATTGACCTGGTCAATCGTCGGATATTTGACGATAGTCTATTTCGTCGAATACTCAACGAACATCAGGGTTTAAAAAAAATACAAAAAATGAAAGTAAAATCTAACAGTACGGTCGATTTTATCCATACTGTTGGAGTACGACATCGATTTTTCCGCCTATATTTAGTAGTGCAGGTATTTGTGTGGCACTACTAGTTATGGATTTTGCTACGAAGGAAGACGAGGATTGGATAGAGTGTTAGACATACATGGGTTTGTTGATGCAGATTGGGATGGAGATCTAAATCTCAAAAGATCTACAAGTTGGTATGTGTTTAACCTATTTGGAAGAGCAATCAGTTGGATGAGCAAAATACATGTTGTAGTGGAACTCTCAACTACATAAGCTAAATACACGAAAACCACTCATGCAAGCAAGGAAATAGTATGGTTGCAGAGATTGTATTAAGGTATTGGGTTGGTACAACAAGAAATAAGTTTATATTGTAACAATGAGAGTGCAATCTTCTTGGCAAAGAACTCAACTTATCATTCAAAGACAAAACATATTGATGTTCAATCTCTTTATGAGAGACATGGTTGAATACAAGAAGATATTTCTAGAGAAGGTTGACACTTTGAAGAATGTTGCAGATTCATTGACAAAGTCTATGAGCACTGAGAAGTTCTCCTAGTGTAGAGAAAAAATGGGAATTGCTATCTTCTCAGATTGAGAGTCACATTTTTAAGGTTAGTTAGTCCATGAATTTTACCTTTTATATTAATTTTTGCACATTTTGGTTTATATTATCACATAGAAACTTCTATAAGCCAAATTTTTCTTGGCAAGAGGTGGCAAACAACTTGACCCTTTCATTAAAAACCCTAAAGAAGGTGCATGTTTAAGGGTTTTAAGATTTGACAAGGACGGAATTTCTCTTCTAGGTTGTCTTCTCAAAAGTGCTCCTTTGTTGTAAAAAATGATAGTTAGTCTTCTCAATATATCGATGAGTAGATTTTTCTAAGGCAACTTCTAGGTTGGAAGAGACCCTCTAGAGAAGCCACTTTGCATATAATAGAAACACATGGGGACTACTCGATCATATGACAACCCCTTTTCCTCGATTAAAATGAGTCTTCCTCTTGCCAAAATAAATGATCCCTAGATTGATGGCTTGCAAGGCAGAGTTCGACCTCACGGATTTCTTCATGCGTGGGGAAAGGGTTAATGTCGGTGGCAGATTCCTTGGAATATGCATCCAGCAAAAACATCTCAAGGATTTGGAGCTACAACATCAGTTGCAACAAGTCTCCAAACCACAAATTACCACCTCCAACAATGTCAAAGCACAATCTTCATCTCCATCTCAACCACTCATGATCTTTCTCCTATCTATGCACGATATTTTGTCCCACTTGGTGGATACCAATGCAAAAAAAACGTCATGGAGCATGATAAAGTCATAAAATCTTACTTATTCCACTTCACTAGAGTAAACAAACATAAAAGTACATGTTATTATAGCGGTTTCGGTTGATCCTACCTCTGCAAATGCATTTCATCCCTATGTTGCTTCATTGCAACCCTCAAAATACAACGTTTAATATTGTATTCCTATCCCATGGGTAAACTCGGTTTTATATTTATTTTTCAGAAGGCACTTGCTTTTAGCCGACTTCCATGTAATTGTTCATTCAAAGTGTAATTGAGCCTACCTTTTTTTTTTAATATTATGTATGTACATGACAACATCTCCCTCATAGTAGGCTATAAAATACCTCTCGAAGCAATAATTCTTGAATAGTTATTGAACTTTCCTACTAAGCCATGTTTTTCCTAATAAATCATGTGTAAATGCTTAAATATAGATAATAAATCTTAAATAAAATTACATACCATGAAAATTATATATATATATATATATATATCCACATTGACCTTTTTCCATGATAATTTCTTTGGATTTTAAGCTTTTCTCCTCACTTTTAAAATATAATGATTTTCAAAAATTTTAAATATATTAAAAAAAACAATTCAATTTTATTTTTTTAAATTTACCTCTTAGAAACACATTTAAATTAAAAAATAAAATATATAGATATATTTATGATGATAAGATAGCTTCATGGAATGGTCCTTATCTCACCAACAAAATATCTCATACAATTTAGACGTCTTACTAAACTGGGAGCGCTCTCATATCCCTCGATTCCTTGTGTAAACCTGGGAAGCAGAGCCCGGGAGCTCGTGACGAATCTTCAAACGGAAACTTTTTCAACACATGTATTTCTCATCCTGTGAAGAGGAAAATTGTGTGAAAACGATAGATAATCCGAAGAAAACGTACGAGGCAGTGAAATATAATATTGATCATGCACTTGACCAAGCAAACTGCGATTATGTGACCTAATTTCTCCCGATCAGTGATCTGCTAGGGTGCAGCATATTAGTCTTTCTAAGATCAAGGAAGTTGTATTTCTCATCCTGTGAAAGAGAAAAAGTGTGTGAAAACGATCGAGTGGAGAACTTCAGAAGCAGTCAAATATAATCTTGATGACCGTGGCCTTCATGCACTTTACCTTACAGACGGAGCAAACTGGGATTATGCGACCTAATTTCTCTCTTTGCTGCACCGTAACTCGATTGTATGATCTCCCTGGGTGCCCCGACCGTAACCCGATTGTAGGTTAGGGCCCAGCAATAAAGTCAATGGTCTGCTACAGGGATCAGTGATGCTCGGGTGCCCTCGACCGGAACCCTACTGTAGTAGGTTCTGGTCATCGGAACCCTATTGTAGGTTCTGGTCATCGGAAGGCCTAGCAGCAAAGTCGACCATTGACTTTGCGGTTGGTTTTAGGATGACCCTAACCCACAGCCCAACAACAAAGTCGACCATTGATTTTGTTGTTGAGTTTTGGATGAAACCCACACTAGGGTTAAAGTTAAGATGAGCACTATATTTCTTACCTTGATGAATTATTAGTCTTCCTAAGATCAAGAATGTTTCTCTTCATGACCTGAAGTATCAAAGAATTCATAATTTCAGACGCCATGAGATCACAGAGAAAGTTGGAGAATTTTTCAGTGCCCAAGTTTCTTCCTGAGACCATAATCACGCTCAGTATCACACTCCCTCAGGAGGACCGGGAAGTGTTATTTTATCTCATTGCCTGCTCTCTGAAGGCCCTTTCAATGGAGAACAATCAAGGCAAGAGCAACAGAAGGGATGGGAAGAACAACGGATCTCACAGTCCATCATTTGATTGCAGTTGCTTTGAGTGTTATGTGGGCTTTTGGGGTCGTTGGAATGGCTCCCCAAACAGAGATCTCATTCACGAGGCCATTGAGATGTTTGAAGATCACATGGCGAGGATTGGGACAGCCTCTGAGAGCAGAAGAAATGGGAAGAAAACGAAGGCCAAGGAAGAGAAATTGCACGCGAAGGAGCTCATAACTTGGCTAGGATCAAACAGTGATTTGGGTCGAGAAAATGCTGTTTTTGGAGGAGAGGGGAGGCCGATTGTTAGGTTTGATCAGACTTCTAATTCTGTTGGCAAAGTGGAAAAGAGTAGGCCTCAGGTGAAAGAATGTTTTTATACAGTGGGGTTAGATAGGAGCTATATGAGAAGAATGGTACTGCCTCTTATGGGATTTTCAACAGAGAATCTCTGGACTGTGTGGAGTCCGTTGAAATAGGAGAATCCAACTATTATAAATTCAAGCTCTATCGAGTTCTTGCTAGAAGCATCTGGTGATGTGCCTTGAGACACTAATGGTTCATATTTCCAATTTTTTTAATTGAAGATCATATCATTGTACATGCTTTTGCACCTCTACTAGTCAGCTTTGCTTTATTTCTGTTTGCATGAATTTGACTTTGAAGTGTTAGATGGAAATTTGAACCGCTTTGCCCTAAAGGTTTACAYATCCCCAGTTGGAGCTTTAATTTYCGTAGATTACATATCCCCAATTGGAGCTTTAATTTTCGTAGAGGTTTATGTAATCATCTTAAAACCAACCACTCTAACAYTGGCCTTCCTTTGACTGCAGGATATCAAAATTTTGTTAGGCAATGGGTAGTGAAWATACTGTACATAGTTGATAATAGCTCATCTACAAACTCCAAATCATAGTTAGAAAAGTGATTATCAAGGTGGAGTGGACCAGGATGGAACTTACAATATAACTGGCAAGAGTGCATATTTGATAATTGGAATCGCTTTGTTTTTACATAGCACCAATCCATGTCCTTTAAGCTTCTGTATTATTAGTTGATTTGAGTTTCTTTCTCAATACTGTTTTTGTGGTGATTGATATCAAAGGCCAGTTATCGTTTGTATGTCGTGCTTATGTGGTATTCAATATTTAAGCTGTGTTTTCTTCACATTCTTTAAGTTTCTATTGATTTGAATTTTTTTGTTAAATATCATTTCTTGAGTAATAGATAATCAGGTAAGATATTTTTTTAGTGTTATATTACAATTTGAGTGAATTTAATGGTTAAGAATATGAGTTTCTTCCTTGGAAATCATAAGTTCAAATCTAAAAGAGTAAGATATTTAAACTTTAGTAGACTATGTACGTCTCCCTAAATTTTAGTAGTCAAATGATTGCACTGAGGATCTCTTATCCCACAAACAATACTGAAAGTCCTTTGTCCCAGAAAAAAGGAATGAATTTAATATTCTATTTACTCCATATTATGGCATTCAAACACTATTGCTCACTTGCTATCACAGCATGTCTTTTTGTCTTCTTGGTGGTTGATTTCATGGACTTGGTTTAGACTTGGAGGTATGATTACATTCCCAAATCTTCAATTCAACAGTTATCCAAAACTGACATTCATTGAGCCAGCTAACTGAACATACTTGATTAGATGGTAGCCATTTCATTGACTCGTTATTTAGCCTTTTTAGCATTTCATTACCTGCACTGCGACGTTGATTAAGTATAATAGGATTCCAAACTGTGTCCTTCAACTACATATCGAAGAAGTCTTTTAAGCCATCAAAACTACCATTTTGGCTTAGGTTTTAACCACGGTTTTAACTAAACATTTTGCTTTCACGCTGGACGGTAATAATGAGTTACCTCTGACAATTCTAGGATATCAATCCATTGTCCAACATGAAATAATGTCTTGTAGTAAATCTTCTTCCTTCAGGTTTTTTTATCAACGAGAATCTGAAAGTCCTGAAATTTGAAATTTTTAATTAAGAGTTGTTTCTTCCCCGCATCCATTAAAGTCAATGCTTATTTCTTCACAGTAGAAGAATTCGCTTATCGTGCCAATGTTATAGGATTGAAGTTGAGTAAAATTGACAAAACATACTCGTATCAAATACAAATGTTTGTGGTATACATGAGAGTCCCACAACATTTTGATATGGCTTATGTAGCACAGTCTCCTCGATCTTAAGACATACTTTGGTTTCAATTTAGTGATCGTTGGCTTTTGCATCAACAAGTGAAGGTACTATTTTGAAACAAGTGTGTTCATATAGTCTGCATTTATTCAAGATAAAAATGCACAACCTAAAAGCAAGATCAAGAGAAATCTTACTATTAAAATTTGAGTCGAAATCAAATAACTATATAATGTAGCTTATATATATTTTTAATATCTAAAATTAAAAATCAAATTTGGTCAAATTGTTATGCTCACATTTTGATATGAATCAAATTAAATATAAAATGTAAATATTAGTTATATTCACGGAGTCCAATCATGTAAGTTTAAATAAATAGTTTTATTTGTAAATATGTTTGTATAAATTTCTAGTGCAAAGGTAAAGGTTTTTAGGTTTTATTAGTGAATGGCTAGACATATAAGTGATATAAATATAATTTTATAAACTCAAGCTATATAAATATTAATGCTAGGATATAATACAATGGTCCTAGATAATTAACTACATAACACAAGAGGGGTTATGAATCCATCACACTAGAAGACAAAAAAGATCTATGGAAAAGTAATAATTTTTTTCAAGAGTCATCCTAAAATGTCATCTTATTTTCCATCATGTACCTTAAATGAACCCATCCACCTCCATTGACTTATAAATCCAATCATTTAATGCATGTAGAGATTGGTGGGGAAGTATGAACTCATGTAGTTATTAGAGCTCACAATTATTATGAAGAAGTGTAAGAGAACTCTCTCATTGTGTTTTATTCTATCAATGCTATGTTTTGTATTAAGAAAGATTAACCAATTTAGCAATTGACCAAATCAATCTTGTAGGAGAGCATAGAGGTTGGGTAAGTTAGGAAGCCTTCATCCACTATGTATTTGTTGTTCATTGGTCTTTGGAGAGCCAAGTTTATTATTCAAAACTATCCTCCAAAATCATTCAATGGATTGGACTCCTTTTGTTTACACTAAAGAGTGCCAGAAAGGAAGAATATCTTCAACATATAAAGGATGAGAAGCATTTAGTGTTTTGTAATGAGCAGATTGGCCAAACCTTGAAGTGAATGGCTAGGCATGTAAGTGATATAAATATACTTTTATAAACTCAAACTATGTAAATAATAATGCTAGGATATAATACAATGGTCCTAGATAATTAACTAGAGAGAACAAGAGGGGTTATGAATCCATCACACTAGAAGACAAAAAAGGGTCTCTGGAAAAGTATTATTGTATTTCAAGTGTCCACCTAAAATGTCATCTTATTTTCCATCATGTACCTTAAATGAACCCATCCACCTCCATTGACTTATAAATCCAATCATTTAATGGATGTAGAGGTTGGTGGGGAAGTATGAACTCATGTGGTTATTGGAGCTCACAATTATTATGAAGAAGTGTAAGAGAACTTTCTCATTGTGTTTTATTCTATCAATGCTATGTTATGTATTAAGAAAGATTAACCAATTTAGCAATTGACCAAATCAGTCTTGTAGGAGAACATAGAGGTTGGGAAAGTTAGGAAGTCTTCGTCCACTATGTATTTGCTGTTTATTGATCTTTGGAGAGCCAAGTTTATTATTGAGAACTATCCTCCAAAATCATTCAATGGATTGGACTCATGTTTACACTAAAGAGTGCCAGAAAGGAAGAATATCTTCAACATAGAAAGGATGAGAAGCATGGAGTGCTTTGTAATGAGCAGATTGGACTCATTTTGTTTACACTAAAAAGTGCCAAAAAGGAAGAATATCTTCAGCATAGAAAGGATGAGAAGCATGGAGTGCTTTGTAATGAGCAGATTGGCCAAACCTTGAAGTGAATGGCTAGGCATGTAAGTGATATAAATATACTTTTATAAACTCAAGCTATGTAAATATTAATGCTAGGATATAATACAATGGTCCTAGATAATTAACTAGAGAGCACAAGAGGGGTTATGAATCCATCACACTAGAAGACAAAAATGGTCTATGGAAAAGTAATATTTTATATCAAGTGTCCACCTAAAATGTCATCTATTTTCCATCATGTACCTTAAATGAACCCATCCACCTCCATTGACTTATAAATCCAATGATTTAATGCATGTAGAGGTTGGTGGGGAAGTATGAACTCATGTGGTTATTGGAGCTCAGAATTATTATGAAGAAGTGTAAGAGAACTCTCTCATTGTGTTTTATTCTATCAATACTATGTTTTGTATCAAGAAAGATTAACCAATTTAGCAATTGACCAAATCAGTCTTGTAGGAGAGCATAGAGGTTGGGCAAGTTAGGAAGTCTTCATTCACTATGTATTTGTTGTTCATTGGTCTTTGGAGAGCCAAGTTTATTATTCAGAACTATCCTCCAAAATCATTCAATGGATTGGACTCCTTTTGTTTACACTGAAAAGTGCCAGAAAGGAAGAATATCTTCAGCGTAGAAAAGATGAGAAGCATGGAGTTCTTTGTAATGAGCAGATTGGCCAAACCTTAAAGTAAATGGATTGGACTGAGTAAGCTAAAAGCCTGTAACTTATTTCCTTTGGCATGATGACCTCCTAACTTGGGGATGGTGGATGACATGTACATTGGATGTCTATGGTTTGGTAGAAAATTGCTACAAGTTTTTTAGATTATCATTTGTCAAAAATGTCTTTTGTATTTGTTTATAAATGTGTAATTGAATGTTATATATATATATATATATATATATATATATATAAAAGATTGATTCTGATAATGAACATTGAATTTCCATAAATCCGATGTATGCTTGTGTATTTCAATGCATTTCATTATTTTAAGGGTCGTATGATTATGATTGACTCTGATAATAGACATTGAATTTCCATAAATCCATGGTGTTGTATGCTCGTGTATTTCAATGCATTTCATTATTTTAAGGACCGTACATATATTTAATTAATTATGGGCCTCCCTGGAAAATCTTCTTTAATGTGATTATTGTGATTCCGTCTGTTGAGTGCCGAAATTTTACTACCCTATTTAGTAGCTCCTCTGATGGGAATGATGAGGGAGCTCCTCTGATGGGAATGATGAGGGGGTTGCCAGCCACTCAAACCAAGCGACCAACAACATAACTTGCATGAACTCTTACAACGCAAATGTATGCTTTGGTCAAGCAACCGAAATGCATTCTTATAATAAAAAACCAAATCCAAGTTTAAGCAACACAGAACATTTTGTTGTTGTCTTACAATTAAAAACCAAATCCAAATTTAAGCAACCTGGGACATTTTAAGCAACACAACATTTTCATGCTGTCTTACAATAAAAAACCAAATCCAAATTTAAGCAACCCAGGACATTTCCCTGGTGAATTCTTGACACCAGTGGTTGAGCATAAATCGGGTAACCCAGACCATTAACACAAACACGTTCTATAACCAAAACTCTAACACAAGTGAACCAATATAGATTTTGAATTCGATTAATGGTTACACCAAAATATTAAGCCAAATTAGACACAGTACAATGTAGCTAAAATGCATTCTTTGAATGAAACTCAAATGCAAATATTGCAACCCAGCATGCATGCATAAAGAAAAGTCTTTTTGAACCAATGCATCCTAACTGCAAGAATTCAAAACCACATCAGCATTCACCACATATCTATAAACTATCCAATCTATATTTCAGTCTATATAGGGCAACATACATCACAACAATCATAACAATCAGAGAAGTCTATCTACTTATCTCTCCATAATATTTACTAGGGATGATTTTAGGGGCTAAATTTAGATCATGGCTAATTTTTGATGGTTTTTCTAAAAAAAATCACTATTTTAAAAATGATTGACCCAAATTTTATAGGATAAAATTATTTTACCTTAAAAATAAGGCTAAAATTTATAAAATCCTAATAAATTTGAATATTTTCACAAAAATATAACCAAGCATTTTATAATTTTGATATATGAAGGATTATAAAATTCCCCAAAATTTCTACATTTTAAAATAAATTTATATCATTAAAATCATCTCTATTAATTAGAATAAAAATACACGTATATTAATTTCTACTTGATATTACCAAGAAGCTCGTTGGGCTATCCCAATTTCTACTTGATATTACCAGGTGAAGCTCGTGAAAACAAAAATAAAATAAGAATAAACAAAAATATAGGAAGAATACCAGAAGAATGTTGGGAAATGAACGCACTGATGTTGATTCGATATTAACTATATAAATACTATAAATTGACGGTTTTATGGTCGAGAAACGGGTGTAATTGTAAACCATTTCACTAACTAATTGTATTAACGAGATTACAATTCCTAACACTCCCTCTTAAGCTCGAGGATTACATTATTAATAATGCCTAACTTTGACGTTGAAATTGAAAAACATCTCTTCCCAAAGGTTTAGTGAAGATATTAGGGAGCTGAGCTTTAGAACCACAAAATTTGAGAAAAATGTCACCATTTTTTACGAGTTCACGAATGAAGTGAAATCGAGTATCAATGTGTTTTCTTTTCTGATGAAACACATTATTCTTCGATAAGGAAATGGTTGAGTTATTGTCACAAAAAATCAAAATAGGTTCTTTTGTCGTATATCCAAAATCCATCAAAAGCCTTTTAAGCCAAACTGCATGGCATGCTGCTGTTGTTGCCACTACATATTTTGCTTCTGAAGAAGAGATAGAAACTATGGGATTCTTCTTAGATGCCCATGAAATCAAATTCTTTCCAAAAATAAAATCATAGCCTAAAGTGCTTTTTCTATCGTCAATACTTCCTGCATAATCATTGTCAGTATAACCTGTAAGCATACGGTCTGCTGAAGCTGTGTATCGCAAACCATAAGTGGTTGTACCTGCAATGTATCTTAAGATCCTCTTACCAACTTTCCAATGAGAATACTTAGGAGATTCCATAAACCTGGAAATGTAACTTGCTTCATATGTAATGCCAGGTCTTGTAGTAGTAAGATACATAAGACTACCAACAAGTTGTTTATATAATGTGGAACTTATTACTGATCCCAAATCTTCCTTTCTTAATTTAGTGCTAAGAGAAATAGGAGTGTCAGCAGGCTTACACTTTTCCATCTTAATTTTTTTCAAAACATCAGCAACATATTTTTGTTGATTAATAAATATACCATGATCAGATTGGTCTACTTCAATGCCTAAGAAATACTTCATTAATCCAAGATCTGTCATTTCAAACTCATTTTTCATGGCTGATCTAAATGCATCTAACACCATGTTTCCTGTGTAGATCATGTTGTCAACATAAAGACATAGGATGAGAATATTACCCTGTTGATTTACCTTGATATACAAAGAAGGCTCATTTTCTCTCCTACTGAAACCTTCTTTGAGTAAATAATGATCAATCCTACTATACCAAGTTCGCGGAGCTTGCTTCAAACCGTACAATGCTTTCTTTAATTTGTACACTCAATGCTCTTGTGTTTTAACTTCAAATCCAGGTGGTTGATGAACATACACTTCTTCATTTAACACTCCATTCAAGAAGGCAGACTTAACATCCATTTGATAAATAGGCCACTTATTTTGTGTTGCAATAGCCAAAACAAATAGAATAGTATCTAATCTTCTACAGATGCGAAAGTTTCACCATAATCAATGCCAGGTTGTTGTGAAAAACCTCTAGCAACTAACCTTACTTTATGTTTCTCAATCTCACCTTTTTCATTCAGTTTAGTTTTATAAACCCATTTGACACTTATGACATTTTTATCTGTAGGTAGATCAACTAAACCCATGTATTGTTTCTTTCAATAGATTCTATTTCATTATTCATTGCATCTACCCATACTTTTTTCTTTGCAACTTCATCAAAACAAGTAGGTTGAGATGAGAAAAATGCAAACTGTACTACATTATCATCTTGGTCATATATATCACACAAACTTCTCATTATTTGATGATTATGGTCAGAATCTGAATCACTATGAGATGACTATGAATCACTATGAGATGAAGAATCATTATGAGACAAAGAACTACTTTCATTTTGAACTTGCAATCTTGGAAGATGTGTTATTGATTCTTGATGTTCATCTTTCTTTGTAGGTGATTGATGTTCATCTAACTCAAGAGAAGGATTGTGAGAAGTATTGTTTTCCATTTCATCCCATGATTTATCTTCCATAAACTTAATATCTCTACTTACTAGAAATTTCTTAGTAATAGGATTGTATAATCTATATGCTTTCGATTGTTCGCTATAGCCAATAAAAATGTACTTCTCACTTCTACCATCAAGCTTCTTTTTTAGCTCTTTAGGAACATGAGCAAAAGAAACACAACCAAAAATTTTGAAATGAGAAACATTTACCTTAGATCCACTCCATTTTTCTTCAGGTACTTTACCTTGAACACTAGAAGTTGGTGATCTGTTAAGTATGTAAATTGAACATGCAACTCCTTCAGCCCAGTAATCTTTGGACATTTTTCTTGTTGTAAGTAAACTCCTGGCCATGTTCATGATGGTGCGATTCTTTCTTTCTGCCACTCCATTTTGTTGTGGAGTATATCTCATAGTCGTTTTCTTTTAATATTATGATGTTTACAAAAATCAACAAACTCTCTTGAGTCATATTCACCTCCTCCATCAGATCTCAAAACTTTGACAAATCCGCCACTTTGTTTCTCTGCTTTAGCCTTGAATTCTTTGAATCGAGTGAAACTCTTGGATTTGTGTTTGAGAAAATAAACCCAAACTTTCCTGCTACAATCATCAATAAATGTTATAAAATAAAAACTTCCACCAATCGACTAATTTTTCATAGGTCCACATAAGTCTGTGTAAACTAACTCTAAGCACTCTTTGGCTCTATAAGAGGATGATGGAAAACTATCTCGCTGGTGTTTTCCTACTATGCAACTTTCACAAGAAAGAATATCCCTATACTCAACAAATTGTGTTTGATATTTGGTACATAGTAAACATCAAGAATATTTTTCACTTCACCCTGCTTTGTTAGAACTGGCACAACACCTTTTCCTGATGCTTTGATTGAATGATCATTACCCAAACTAATTGTAGTAATAAGAGATGTATCAAGACTAGAAAGTAAATCATTGTGACTAGTCATATGATTGCTATATCCACTATCTAGCAACCAAACATCTATGTCAAGAATTTGCTGAGATACTTGACATGAAAGAAACAGAGAATTAGATGTTTCACTTTCTGTGACATTAGCTTTATTTCTAAACTGCAACTTACGACATTTAGATATATGATGACCCAACATTTTACAATAACAACATTGGATTACTGATTTACATGTCCATCTCTGACCACGATCTTGTGAAGATGATCTTGAGTGCTCTGACTGGCCTTTTGTTTGTTCAAGTTTATCTCTTGTTTGAGAACATCCTCTACCACGTCCATGAAAACCTCTGCCTCCGTCTTTGTCCATGGACACTTTAGTCTGAAATGCATGTTCTAAAGTACCAAGATCCAAGGTCATCCTTGCTTCATGAGATAACAATGAACGAGTCAGTTCTTCTATAGAAAAATTAGTTAGATCGTTTGACTCAAGAAGAGCAGTAACTACCATTTCAAATTTCTTAGGTAAACTTCTAAGAACTTTTTCAACAACTGTTTGGTCTGTGAGTTCAATTTCGCCATTAATCCTAAGTCGATTAATAATACCCATCACTTTAGTCATAAACTGATCAACACTTTTTGATTCACTCATCTTGAGGGTTTCAAATTGAGTTCTAAGGGTTTGAAGTCTCACAATTTTCACTTTATCACTACCCTTATAAGCTAACTTAAGAATATCCCATGCTTCTTTAGTAGTCTTGGTACCAATAATTTTAAGAAATATATAATCATCTAATGAAATTAAAATATATGATTTGGCTTTTCCTTCTTTTTTCTTAAGTTCTTCTAATGTTTTTCTTTGTACAACAGTCATAGCTGCAACAACATTTGCATCAGATTCTATGAACCTTGTTTCAACACAATCCCAACATCCCTGACCTTGCAAAATGGCTTTCACCTTTTCACTCCAAATTTCATAATTGGAACCAACTAGAGTTGATGCTTGAATTGACCAAGAACTAGACATTTTTCTAATGCCACAATTTTTTTTATATATAACTCCAAGTGAATTTTCAGATTTCAATGAAACTATAAATAAACTCCAAATTTTATAAATACTCTTCAGCAAAATCCAGAGTAAATAAAAATGTAAGGAAATTCCAAGCCTGTAATTTTCAGCCACGCCCTCTTCCAATGTAGTAGTGACTCTTCTCCAAACCAGCGGTAGCACTATGGCACTTCTTCAAACTGACGGGCAACTCTTCTCGAAACCGGTGGCAGCTCTGTGACACTTCTTCAAACTGGCTGGAAAATTCTTCAAACTGGCCGAGAATCTTCAAACTGACAGGTAGCAACAGTAACAATGTTCTGAAATTCTTCAAACTGGCTGAGAATCTTCAAACTGGCAGGCAACAACAATCACAGCGTTCTAAAATTCTCCTCTGTTCTTCACTGTGGAAGAAAGACGCGGAAGCATAAGAGAACAGCAATAGGAATCACCTTCTCCCAACCTATCGCTCTGATACCATGAAAACAAAAATAAAAGAAGAATAAACAGAAATACAGAAAGAATACCAGAAGAGTGTTGGAAAATAAATACACTGATGTTGATTCCATATTAACTGTATAAATACTATAAATTAACAATTTTATGGTTGAGAAACCGTGTAATTGTAAACAGTTTCACTAACTAATTGCATTAACGAGATTACAATTCCTAACAGCTCGTTGGGCTATCCCATTGAGACCATGCAAGGCCACATACAGGTCCAACATCTACAAAGCGTTTTGTCAGGCTGGTGATCCACCTTTCTTCAACATCCTTGGTGTCGTCACAAATCCGTTCGATGTGTCTTGCAATGTAAGAATGGTGTCCTTGCACTTACATGGCAAAAAAATGTACATGTATGAAAATGTATGAAAATTTGTCAAGAGATTTAATAACTAAAATCGAAATTTGTCTAGAGATTTAATAACTAAAATCGACACGTTCTAGTTTCTATATTTTAAAGCTATTCAATGATCCGTTCAAGTTCTTGTTTCTAGATATTATAGCTATTCAATACAAGTTTTTCTAAATTTTACAGTTATTCGATGCTGTTTCTATTCATTACAAGCTTTCTAAATTTTACAGCCATTATTTAAGGTTTTTTCATTTAAATTTTGGTTTTTTTATATTATTTAAATATAATTAAAAATTGTTGTATCTGTAATGAACAGTATAATTCAAGTGTTTTAAGAATTTTTTAGAAAATTGAATCTATTTAAAATACAATTTAAATAACAAAAAATTACTATTTATACAAATTTATATTTTTATATTCTCATTCCCTTATAAAATTACAAAGCCTAAAACGTTTAAGCAAAACTATTCCATACTTGAGATCTCAATTTTTCAAGAAACCATTGTAATATATCTAAAATGCAGAAAACAGATCTCAAGATCTTTTCTGCTATGATTAGTAGGAAAAAGGCATGGTGATGTAATGGCGGTTTTCTATGTTTTCTCTTCACGAGGTAGGGACTCATAAACCTTAGATGTTAAGGAAGTTTCACCCAGGAGCACCTATATTTCTTGGGGTAATCAGCCTGGCCCGATTAGTGCAAGCTATCATCCTGGAAAGAGACCTCAAGCTGAGCATCTGTACCTTCACAACGACCTCTAACTCACTGCTCTTTTGATTTCGCTACGGATAATCTTTTGGGTTGAACTTTTTGTTTTCTTACACATTTAAAATCACTTTGGATTTACCTTTTTGACTCTTTACATATATAAATGTTTTTGACACTTTCTTAATGTGATTATGAGGGGTGATGACTTTATATATATATATATATATATATATATATATATATATATATATATATATATAATTGGTGTGAGTTTTGTTTGAATTGTTTCATACATTTAATATATATAAATTTTGGAAAAAACATTTATAGAAATTTCTTAAAAAAATCAATACAAAATAATGTTAAAGATGGTGTTTACTCTATGTTGGACAAATAAAGAGAATCAAATATGTTTTTTTATATTAGATTAATAAATTGGGTAAAATTATATTTTAATATTATTAAAAGTAAGAAAAGTTAAAAGGAGCTGATGCTAATTTGTAACTTTTTTCATTCCAAAATGTATTTGAGTTAACTAGTTTCATTATGAAGTTAATGAGATTTGATCTTAATTTTAACATATTTATTAATTTTTTTTTTTTAAATTAGTATGTAAAACAAACAAAATAAGGTACTAAATTTAATTTAATTTTGTATATTTAATTTTTTTATTTAGATTAAATGTTTAAATATATATTTTTTATTAATAATTTTAGATATCATATATTATCTTTACATTTAGATTTTATGCATATATGATATTTTAATTATATATGTGTGTTTTTTTAAGTTATTATTGTTAATTATTTATGTTAAATATTAAATTATATGTATTTTATAATGGATTGTAAAATAAATTTTAAAATGATGGTCGAGCTTTTTAAACGGTGCCCTGCAAGGTTTAGGGCTTTAATGTTCCAGAACCCTTCCGACCTGACCTCTTCTGATCTCCTTTGTACATGTTGAACGATGTTGCTCAACAGCTCTGGACGCCACATCAAAATGGGCAGAGAGGGAGTGAAAGCCCCCTCTTACTGTAACGCTGCAGCAAATGACCCGGAGAACGTCAGAGTGCATCGTCCATCCTTTGAGCCACCTCTACACATGCGAGAACAATGCCTACAAGAAGAAATGGCTAGAAGCAAGGAATAGAATATCGATGTAGAGTCCTTGCATCCAAAAGTAGCTCGGGTCTGGATACCCGACAAATGTATCCCCCAAGCCCCGATTGCGCCTAGATATGTTATCAAAACTGGCAGGATAGGGGAGCACACGCAGTTTATGAGGGACCATGCCCTAGTAGGCAAATTCCTAGGTCTCTGGCCCTCAGAAAAGGACCTAGCTCGTTGGATCAAGGTGTGGTGGAACCCCAAGGGAGACTATGAGCTTCAACTAAGCTCCAAAGGATTCTTTACAATAATATTCTACAACCTAGAGGACAAGGACCAGATCTTTGATGGAGGACCATATTTCTACAACTCTGCTGGTCTCTACCTGGGATTCTGGATGGATCGCTTTTGCCCAGAAAAGGAAAACTTTGCCTATGCACCAGTATGGATTCGCCTCTATTCCCTACCTCAAGAATTTTTGTTAGAGGAAATTTTAATGGGCTTAGGTAACAGCTTGGGTAACTATGTCAAATCCTTCGAAGCTACCAAATAGAGAAAATACACCTCCTATGCAAGGATATGTGTCTATATGAACATCTCCAAAGCTATGCCAGGAACAATTACCCTAGAATACCAAGACGAGGAATGGGCCCAAACCATAGACTATGAACACATCCCTTTCAAATGCAAAAAATTCCATGAAC
>ML777823.1:488975-515900 GCA_009831015.1 Picea engelmannii | reverse complement strand
CGAATAGCAACTCATTTGAAGCCCTCAATCGCCTTCCAGAGGTAGAAGAGGTGGAAAACCCCCACAAGAATGTGGGGAAATATCTCAGCAAACAAAAGGAAGATCAGTCATCTCTAGGGCTTCAGATCCCAACAAATCAAGCAGACCCACAGATTCACCCAGCCTCAGGGAAAGAACCAGAAAGAGAAGAAGACACAGTCATGGAAATGGATGAGCAGGACCTAGCAGAAATTGACCTATATAGGCTAGAAGAGGCACTTAACAAGAAGGATATCCAAACCTTACCAGAGGACCAACTTAGGAAAGTTCACAAGGTATTTATGGATTCATCAGCAGGGGCTACCTCCAGGTTGGGGATCAACATAGACCCAAACCTAGATCCAAGAAGACACCCTAAAGAGAATAAGCGACAAGGCATAAAATCATCTCACCATCTAATAAAGGAGGCATGAAACTATATGATCAACTCGGGATAGATTCACAAGCTCTCAGAGAGCTCCTTCTCACACCCACCAAATTGTTAACTATGAAGATCCTCACCTGGAATATCAGAGGCCTAAATGGAAGATCCAAGCAAAGGATCCTCTGAAATTGCATCAAAATGGAAGACCCTGATATATTCTCAATCCAAGAGACAAAATGTACAGGGAAAACTGCATAAGGTATCATCAAAATATGTTGGTGCAACTACAAATTCTATCAAATAGACTCAAAAGGGGCTTCAGGAGGCCTGACCATCCTATGGAATCCTGCTACAATCATCCTTGATCAAGGCTTCTCCACTCCAAGCACCATGATAGCACACTACAAGGCCATAGGTTCAAACAAGGAGGGAATCATCACAAATGCCTATGGATCGCAGAATAGCTAAGACAAAGACCTCTTTCTTCAGAGCCTGAATTACCTAGGTTCTTTAGCAGAAGGAAAGAGATGGATAATAGCGGGTGACTTCAACATGATTCTCACACTAGAGGAGAAATGAGGGGGGGGGAAGCGCTTGGAGTAGGATAGCGCAAAATTCTAAGAACTAATAGAGAACCTCAGACTGGTAGATATTGAGAATGGCAATGGCACCTACACCTAGACCAACAAAAGATCAGGTCACCAAAAAATATCATCCAGGTTTGATCGCTTCCTCATCTCAAAAACTCTCCTTTTGGAAGGCCTCGTAGTAGATTCCAACATCCTCCCAAAGGCAAGCTCAGACCATTGGTCGGTTCAACTCTGGGTTGACACTATTGCCACCCCCAAGATTAAACCCTTCAGATTTGAATTTTTTTGGCTCTCCCATCCAGATTTCCAAGAGCTAGCTCGTCACTAATGGAGCACTGCGGAAACACAGAGGGGTACAAAAATGTATTGCTTCCAGCAAAAACTCAAATATTTTAAACAACAGGTGCACAAATGGAACAAAGAAGTCTTTGGGAACATTTTCTAGGAAAGGAAAATTCTGGAACAAAAACTAGAGAACCTTCAGGGACAAACCATTCATGCAGGATACACAATCACTCAGCAGTAGGAGGAGAATGAACTCAAAATGTAACTAGAATAAAGACACAAGTAGGAAGAAATCCCGTGGAGACAGAAATCTCAAGTTCAATGGCTCAACGAGGGAGAGAAAAACACCAAATTCTTCCACCATTCCATGATCCACAGACGCCTCATCAATCACATCACAAAGTTGGATGACTCACAAGGAAACACCCTATTAACTCATCAGGAAATAACACATGAGATGACAGACTTCTAGAAGGATCTCCTCTCGAAACCCAATATGGACCGTACCCTAGCAATAGAGTGGGTGACCCAAAAATATCCCAACTATAATCACGCAGAAACATAATGAGGCTCTCATGACACCAATAATGCAAGCAGAAGTGGATCAGACTATTCATAAGTTACCCATAGGCAAGGCTCTAGGCCCAGTTGGTTTCACAACAGACTTCTTCCACTCATGTTGGCCTATGTTAAGGGAGGAAATGTGGCAGCTGGTGGAGGAACCACGCATCTCAATAAAAATTCTTCCAGCACTAAATGCCACTTTCCTCACCCTAATACCCAAAGAAGAAAGGGTCACAAATCCAAATAACTTCAGACCCATATCTCTTTGCAACGTGATATACAAAATCATTTCCAAGGTCATAGCTCTAAGACTCAAGCCAATTCTCCCCTTCATCATCTCCAAGGAGAAATCAGGATATGTCGAAGGAAGGAAAATCATGGATAGTGTCATACTTGTCCATGAAATCATTCACTCGCTCAAAACCACCCGTACTTTAGGTATGCTTCTAAAACTTGACCTTTCAAAAGATTTTGACAAACTAAGATGGAAATACATGAAATCTCTCCTATCGGATTTTGGTTTCAACAAGGATTGGATCTCTTGGATAATGAACCTCATTTCCTCGACCTTTTTCTCAATCCTCATCAATGGTGTCCCCTCTCAACCCTTCTCCCCCACAAGAGGAATAAGGAAAGGTGACCCTCTCTCCCCTTTCCTTTTTGTCATAATGGTTGAAGGTCTAGGATGCTATATCATAGATTCAATTCAAAATGGATCCCTCTAAGGCCTCCCTCTTCATGGGTTACAACCGATAGCCTCCCATAGCCAATTTTTCAATGACACCCTGCTAATGAACACCCCCATCGTGAAAGAAGCAATTAAACTAAGCTCCATCATCTTCGATTTCAATGAAGCCTCCGACACCACCTTTAATCTGGACAAATTGCAGCGCTTCTTTTTTAATACTCCTGTAGAAATCCAACAACACCTTTCTCAACTTCTGAATACCCCTGTCTACACTTTTCCCTCTCGCTACCTGGGACTCCCTCTTTCCGACTTAGTATCTAGAAACATCTCCTAGGAACCCCTCCTACTGTCCATCACCAACCATCTTAGCAACTGGACCTTTCACTCCCTCAACCTTCCAGCCAGATTAGTTATCTTAAATTCAGTCCTCCAATCCATCCCAGCTTACCTCTGCTCAGCCCTATCTACCCCGCAATCAGTCATAAAGAAAATAAGGAATCTGCAAAGAAACTTTCTATGGCATGGACACAAACCGAACAAAAATTGGGCCCTAGTCAGATGGGACAAAGTCTACAAGCCCAAATATTCAAGTGGTTTGGGCCTCCGAGACCCTGGAAAATTAAGCAGCACCATGGGAGAAAGAATTTGGTGGAGATGGCTCAAAAAACCAGCAGAGATCTGGGGAAAACTTTGGAAATGAAAATATGCCCCAAATACGCATCAAAGTCAACTCATAAGAATGGAAGAGCAAATTCAAGGCTCCAACATGTGGAATGTGGCCTGAAAAAATCGGCTACTCATACATGAACATTCTTTCTGGGAAGTTCGCAATGGACACAATGCCCTATTCTGGATGGATTCCTGGCAACAAATGCCACCCCTACAACTAGAATAAAATCTACAATCCTACGAAAATCACATTCAAGATATTGCCACTCTCAAAGTGGCAGATTTATGGATAGACACCCCTAGCAGCTCTCTCTGGCGAAAATGGAAATCTACTCATTGGGAACTCCAAGTGGCAATGGACTATGACCTGCAGCACTGGAAACAAGCTACAACCCAAAGGAAAATTCATAAAATCACAGACCAATACATTTTCATATGGGGATACACACCTCATGGAAGCTTCACTCTCAAGGAGGGATACACTCTTCAAGAGAAATTCCATAACCTTCAGAAATATAGCATCTGGACAACAATATGGAAATTAAAACTCTGGCCCAAAATCTCTATTTTCCTATGGCTTCTACATCATAACAAGATCTTAACCTAGGACAATATTCAAAGATGAGGTTTCATTGGCCCCTTGATTTTCCATCTCTGCCATCTCCAGGCAGAAACCATGGAGAACCTCCTAAATAATTGTCCACTCAGTGAGAACATCTGGAACCAGGCCACTTAGTTCATGAGAAGAACCAAACGAGTTAAAAACATCATCATAAGCACCATCATGGATTGGGGCTCTGGTTCCTTCAAAAGTCCTATCCTGAATAGAACCTAGCAACTCTTACCAGGCTTCATATTTTGGCAACTATGGAAAGAGAGGAACAGAAGAATCTTTCATTCCCATTCATCTCCTCCCACCCTCCTCTGGAATACAATCCTCCTGCATCTCCAGGAAAATATTC
Organism: Picea engelmannii; assembly: GCA_009831015.1. NCBI lineage: Eukaryota > Viridiplantae > Streptophyta > Pinopsida > Pinales > Pinaceae > Picea > Picea engelmannii. The sequence goes on along the minus strand of ML777823.1, from coordinate 511,739 downwards.
AGCTAGAATTATGGACCAAGGAAGACTTCCCCACTGACCTAGGGGATCTCTCACTCCTCAACTCTTGGGGCTTCTCGTTTTCACACTCCACCCCTACTCAGAAACACCCCCTAATTTCAAAAGATCCCAGTCCCTCTAAGTGGCTCCCCCCTCTGCCAAGCTTCCATAAGGTCAACTTTGATGGTGCATCAAAAGGCAATCCAGGACACTCAGGATATGGAGTGGTCATAAGAAGCAACTTGGGCCAAATTCAAAGCCTCATGGCATAAAATATTGGATGTGACACCAACAATTCAACAGAAATTTGGGGTCTTATCAAAGGACTGTGAATGGCTCTAGATCAAAACCTCACCTATTTGATCATTGAAGGAGACTCCAAAATCATAATAGACTTGGCAACAAAAATCATGAATGGAAGAGATCTAGGGAAAATCACTCCTAGTTGATGCCTCTTTGGCCCTCTTTATAGTTTCTAGACTCTTCTTGGACCCTCTCTAACTCTAACCCCCTCACACATTCGGCAAAGTGCAAACAAAGTTGCAGACATATTGGCCAATGCAAGGGTTGACTCTATGCAGCAGATCATTCTCCACAAATCCAAGCAGTCCCAAAGCTCACCCCTTTGGCACTAATGCGAGGAGATTGCCTAGTTGGATGGCCCTAATCCGGATGGGGTGCCACCTCTGTCTACTTAAAATTTCTTTCAAGTTAGAAATGATCAGAAGCTCAAAAGAGAGGGTGGCCGTTAGTGTCAGTGCAGAATATCATCAGTCGATAGATGATTTCAGAACCTCGACAATCGGGAGTCAGGAGCATGGAGGATTTTGTTTCCCAAAGTCACGAAAAGAGAAAAGCGAGAGAGAATATGGATCGTTGATGCTCAAGGAGATATGGACCATTGGTGCTCAAGGAGATCTAGACTGTCGATAGACGATTTAGGGAACTCAACAATTGGGATTCAGGAGAACGGAGGATGTTGTTTCCCATAGTCGCGAAGTCGCGAAAAGCAAGAGCGGATTTGGACCATTGGTGCTCAAGAAGATCTGGACCGTTGATTTGGTTCCATTGATCTGACGGGAGAAAATTTTGGGAACTCGACAATCGGGAGTCCGAAGCATGGAGGGAGTTTTCTTCCCAAGTCGAAAAGTCGTGAAACGGGAAATCATGGAATGCGAGAGGATATGGAATGTTGATCCCAAGGAAATCTGGACTATCGATCTGGTCTCGAAGGACTCGCAATTTTAGGTATCGGAAGAAGGGAAACACTCGGTTCTTCACTATCCCGAAGAACGAAATCCCGAAATCGGGAGAAGCCAACAGTCGCGGAATACGAACCCGCAATTTAACCACAACTATTGGATCACGGAAGGCATCCAAGTTCGAGGGTTCAAGTTTCAGGAAATTAGTGCATTTTGTGTAAGCAGATAGGCTACAGGTCTTTTTTGTAAGCTTTCAGTTGGAATTAATATAAGGATCGACTTTTTATTCACCAAAAAAAAAAAAAATATATATATATATATATATATAGTCACTATAATATATATATATATATATATTATTACAAGGGAAAAACTCTCTATGGCCAAGGGTAAACCACAACAGACAGGTATGACTGCAGAAATCAACTCAATTCCAACATATGCTATATAGTCTAATGTGTAATATAAGAAAGAGGCCTACCTCGATCCAACGTTTGATGATCTTCCACCGTTGAGCACTTTGACCCAAAGCTGTATACCTGCAGGAAGTTCTCAACAAACAAACAGAGCAAGTACATAGTGATGATATAAAAGGGGTTAGAAAATTAGATAGCATAATCCATTAATAAACATTACAAACATGCCCATGGATAATAATCATATATTTTCAAGATACCAATAGGATGGGAAAGGAGTATTTCTATTAATAATTGATCAGCAAAAGTGACAACATTCAAGACTTTTGTGTCGGCACGGTTCCTTCCAACTGGGTCTCCACCACTTCAATCCTCCACCAATGGAAAGCTCATAGGAAAGAGGCAATGAGGTCCTCTCAGCAATAGGGAAAGAGCTTGGGGGATGAACACTGTGTTCAGACTTGAGGGACAAAGGGAAGCAGACTCAATATGAAGTAATTTCTCCAAAGTAACTTTGCTCTCAAAGTTTAATGCTTTCTCCTCTTTTCCATAGCTCGAAATTGTGCTCTTATAGCCTTCAAAATGTAACTGAAGGGCCGAGTCAAAACGTTTCTAGTATACGGAAGGCTAAGGATCAGAGATCTTCTATTATTACATGGAAACCCGACCTCATTTTGTATTTTCTAGCACAAATCCTGATGTACGTGAGCTATAGTGGAGTAGCAAGCGTATATGCATCTTGCATAAATGATAGGGAGCGTATATGTGGAAAAATGTATATTTTTAGCTCTGGATTCACCAAAAAGGGATGATAAGTCTACATAGGGAAATGGAAACATGCCCTCTATGCAAGATAGCAATGGTGAGGCAAATCTTTCTATAACAAATTCCCCCTAATGTGTAAGATCAGAGGAGTATCTACGATGGACGAAATACATTATAAATAACCCAGAAGTGGAGTGGTAGAGAACCAATTGGACGAACTCAATTGCTTATTACATTATGTATTGACTTTGCATACATGGCTGCCAAGAATACAATGCAGATCCATGTGGAAAATATACTAAACAAGTGTTCATGGCTATGAATAGGCAAATATAAATGTGGTTACATGCCAAAATCTATCATAGTCACGAACAAGGCCTAGTGAGACCAGTCTCAAAATCAATCTGAAGATATCTGCATATCGTAGAGTACAATCTGATCTCCCATAATCACTGAATTCAAATAGGTGTTGGTCCAATGAAAAGGAAGAAACAACTTAGGAAAGTTGTGGCCACATAGTGATGTCTTCAAGTCTTCTACACAATCTTCCAAGGTGCAAGTCTACATCATGCGAGTAAATGAGTTGAGGTTGAACATGATGAGACATCGTTTGATTACCGGTCATTGAGGTATACCGTTAACAAACACGAGACAGCCTACCAATAATGAAAGCAGGTATCAAGGCATCGAGTACATTTCTACAAGTGCAAATAAAGGAGTCGGTGTCGAACACTTGAGAAATCCATTGATCAGGAGACATTGATGTATTCCCATCTGTCAATGGCAAGAGAGCCCGCCACTAATGGCTGGAAGCTTCAAGCCACTCACAAAACTCTAGGTCCCAAATCCAGAATAAATGAGTTGAAGTTGATGGAAAGAGACCCGCTGAAAGGAGGGAATTAAGGCATCTCTCATCAGTTAGCACGAGGAACAAAGCATGAGCTTCATAATTTGGTGGATATCGGATGAAGAACATGTTCACGAACCAATGACCCTGTGTATCTTTCACGTGTTCCCAATTCAGGCGGTATACCAAAAAGACCCTCTGAATAGCAGCCAATGATGAAAACTGCTAACAAAGGCGAGGAAACCATCAATAAGTATAATGGCATCCAAGACACTACAAGAATCCCAAAGTGTGAATAGATGTCTTGCCGTCGAACAAAAGGGAAACCACTTAGTCAATGACCAATGATGAAATGTCGATTGTTGGGTTCAAGGTGACCTACTTATGATGAAAGTAGGGATAGGGTGCATGATAAGACCAAAGTATCATGTGATTTTGAGACAAAATGAGGGTATGACCGACATGAAAAGTCAATATTTATGAGGAGTGGTCGACACAGGGTGATAAACTTCTTTTGAGCAAGAGCATGAGACATATGGTGGACTCTGGTAGCATGGACTCAATGATGTGGAAATTAGATGCAGGAGGCATCCATAATGTTCTCTGTAGGGACTGGAAGATTAACCAGTCGGTAGAGAAAATTTTGTAGTGAGATCGGCTTCCTAAGGCCATGCTAAACCCCAAAATTATGATGACACAAGGACTCAATAACTTTGTGCTATATTCAAAGGCGAAACGACTGCTGTCAATTACAATATAGTACTCCCCTCTCGCCCGTATGTTTTTTTGGTTTTTCATAACAAATGAATGCTATGATAGAGAGGGGGGAATGAGTGTCGCAAGTAAGAAAAAATAGTTCCATTAGTGGAACATAACTATGATTAATGCAAGGAAATGCATGTGAGAGATGGACACTCAGGTTGATGTTCCCTCCAGGGTATAGGGTGTCAAATTGCAAAGGATATAAACAAGGATCTGCTTGGTTGAGGATGAAAACTGCTTAGGAAATGATTTATAACGCAAAGCAAGAACTGACTAAAGGCTCAATATTGCAAGCGAGGGCATGAGATGAAATCACAACTTAACGCCAAAAAAGGTCATTTTTTATATCTTTTAGTCTACTTGGCGTGAAAAAGGGGTAAACTTGTGCCAATAGACATCTTTTCAAATCCAATTTACGAGTGTGAAAAAGACAAGTTCACCCGACAATCTTTTCAATTTTTGGTAGCAAGTTGGAGAAGAGCTTAACTAAGACTCATGACCTTTCAAATCCAATTTTAACAAGCGTGAAAAGGAAAAATCGGTCGGTGATCTTTTCAGTTTTTATACGAGTCGGAAAAGAGCTGAATGGAGACTCGTGACCTTTCAAGTCCAACTTTAACGAGTGTGAAAGGGACAAATCACTCGGCGATATTTTCAGTTTTTAGACGAGTCAGAAAAGAGCTTAACTGAGACTCGTTAGGAAGATTATAGGCGACAATCCATGGGGGAGGCCAAGGCTCCCATGCGGACCTTCTGTGGAATGTTGATGTCTTGCAAAGAACCAACACATGCTTGGGAAGACCCAAACATATCCAAGTCAAGGAGGGAAAAGTGCTAACAGAGGTTATCGTCTCTGTGCTATATTGGATAATGTATCTTCCTGGAAAAGACATAGGCTGAGGCATTGGATACCCCACAAGACCACCCCAATCAAAGGGAATCTCTTCAAGACTTGGAGGCAGAGAACTCCAGAAGAGTAAAACTCTCTCTAGTTTAGAAGGTGAAGTAATAGAAATGCTAAGGACATGGCATAAAAGGTATAGAACCAGAACCAGAAGATCAGGATCAAACAAAAATTGCATTGGTGCAACTGCTTCCTTAGACTTGTCACTCTCCTAGAGAAGAGTGGGGTTGATCGAATATTGCATCGATACGACCACTTCCTCAACCATTGGTTGAATAGAATAAGAGACAACAAGGTCAAGAGGTGCATCACCCCAAAAAACAGGAGTGTTGTCGGTCGAAGATTGCATCGACATGACCATTGGTTGAACAAGATGCGAGACAACAAGGTCAAGAGATGCATCACCCCCAAACATAGGAGAGGCGTCAGTCGAAGATTGCATCGACATGACCACTAATTGAATGGGATGTGAGACAACAAGGTCAAAGGATGCATCAACCCCTAAAGGAAAAGGGGTGTTAGTCAAAGATTGCATCAGCATGACTGTTGTATCAACCAAAGGAGGAATAGAGTGTTGTGAAACCATAGTTGCCTCAGAACCCGAAGGGTCCATAGGTGAGCCCCGTGCTTCTGGTATCCCAGCAGTAATGGGACACAAATGACTAATGTCACTTCCTTCATAAGTCCTGCAAAGGAATCTAGGATTATGTCTGAGACGTCTAGGCTTCTCAATCATATGAATGCCCCCAGCATGACTTGTAGTGGCTGGTGACATGCTCCCAGCATGACTTGTAGAGGCTAGTAGAAAATCTCTAACATGACTAGCAGGGGTTGGTGATGGATCCCCAACATGACTAGCATAGGTCGGTGATGTATGTGTAGTGTGACTAGCAGTGACTAGACTTGTGTCCCCAGCTTGACTTGCAGCGGTTGGTTGCAGGTCTTCAACATGACTCGCAGAGGTTCTCGACCAATCTCCAACATGACTAGCAGAGGTTGGTGATATAATGCCAGCATGACATGCAATGACTGGACTTTTGGCAGTGGTTTATTGTGGCATTTGAGACCAAGGTCCAAGGAAATATTGGTTTTGAGAAATTGCAAGCTAGGAAGGATCTTGGTTTACATCCTATCCCTGCCCAACATGATATTATCCTCCTCTATACTGATTCATAAAGGGTTGTAAGGACATCGACACTGAGGAAGACACTTGCAAAGAGGAAGCGGCATGATAAGGGTTACTCATGTGAGGATATATGTTGCCCCAGACGAGGAAACTTCGTGAGGGGGGTTTCCCATATTATAAAAATAATTTCCCCTGAATGAGACACCAGAGGACAGATGGAGGTCAGCCATGGGAAAATTCTTCGTAGGAACTGACATGGCGGAAGAAGGATAAGTGGATGAAGTGTAATAAGTAGAATTATTACATAGTTGGGCACTTACTTCTCACATAGTGGATTCGTAGGAAGGAAGATTCCAACCTCCTACCATAAGAGGTGTTTGAAGGATATGACTCCCACCAAACGGAGAGGGATAAGAAGGAGGCATCATGCCCCCAGACCTAAAACTTGTATTCACATAAGGAGGCAAGATAGAGGATGGCAAGTGTGAAGACATATCATACATACCATGAGAAAAATGATTAGAGACCCAAGACATTGACTGAGTACCATAATTTTTCATACCGTTATAAAAAGTGGACGGATTTTCCCTCATGACCATCATGGGGGGGGTAGCAGTAAACGAGGGAGCAAAAGGAACTCCACTATCCATGATAACAAAGACTCAGCATGAAATCCTATGGTCAACTAATAATCAAAGAGCATACCAAAAATTCAAATAGCCAATATGCATGCAAACAGAATAAAGTGGTTGAGTGGCCTCCCTCACTAAAGAAGGTATGTCTCATCCAAGAGGGACCTAAGAATCCCTACTAAAGTTTGGAGGTAACAGAATTAGTTATAAGGGCCCTCGTAGGCTTAACAACTAGTCGGTCAGATCCCCCTGGAGAGGTAATCCTCCACAAAGGCTGTGTGTTGTCCGACCCCTATCTAACTCAGGATACAGGCAAAATAACCCCTGCAAGTAACCTATGAGATACCTAAGTCAAGAAACTAATCAACCACTGTATAACCGATGCACAAGTGAGCATTCGTAAGTCTGGATCACCATATGGGTAGGGTAGCAAAGCTCGAAACCTTGAAAGCACCACCTCTCACAAAGGTATGGGTACTAGCAAGATCCCCAAATATGAATAAATCATGAGAAATATCTCTGACGCTAGGTGAGTATCCAGGGGTTATCCCTTGAAATAACTTCGCACAACCTCATGATTAACTCTGGTGTGAGCGGATCCTCCTGATATTACCAATTATACAATGGACTTCTCAACTCCCTGTCTCAGACACATATGTTGATTTAATTGCCTTGGAGAAGTTTACTCACAAAATCTTATTCCAAGGCACTAAATCCTAGGCTAGTTTGTGCACCCTAAAAAATAAAATTGTGACTAATCAATTTTAGTTTAAAGCGTAAATTTTATTGGTCGTGGTTACTCAAAAAGGTATGGAAGTGAAACTCATGATGTTATGACTCTACAATAAAATAAATATGGATATAATGAAAAGTCTATCTTTAACTTTTCAATGAATTATATGCTAATAAGAACAGTGCAATATTCAATTTCAACTCTGCAATTCAGAAGTAAAATGCAATATTTCACTAAATGTGCTAAGCTAATGATAAAGATTCAAAGACAAAAATGCCAACCAATACAAAATGCCTATTTTTTTTTTTTTTCAATATACTAAAAAGAAAATGCATGGACTGATGAGCAACTTGATATATAAATTCTACTGTGTATAAAAGAAATAACTCGATCAAAATACCAAGCAGCCAAGAAAACAGCCCAGATAACAAGGACAAATAAAAAATGGAAAACAAAGAGAAGACTCCACCCAAAAATTCAACTCCAAACAGGTTTCCTATCATCCCAGATAATCTCAACAGGCACTACAGAGACCTAAGAGGGCTCAACAATCTTCAAATCCTACCCAACAGTCACTAAACCAAGAAAACAAGCTAGGAGAAGTGGTATACGTGACTATTCAGGAGAACAAAGAATATATACACTTCTTGCAGTGGGACATCAAGCGTGTATACGTGACTGTTAGGGAAAAAAGGGTGTGTGTGCTTTAAAACAAGGCCAGGCAAGGGAAAAAAGATGAAAAACTTAGATCTAGAGTGAACAGGACATGTCGAGCAATGATACGACAAGAAAAACAAAGGAAAAAGAGAAATGTAAGAAGAAAAAGTACTTCAACCCTTAGAAGGAATATTTCTCCCCAGTGGAGTTGCCATTTCTGTTACAAGGGAAAAACTCTCTATGGCCAAGGGTAAACCACAACAGATAGGTATAACTACATAAATCAACTCAATTCCAACATATGCTATGTAGACTAATGTGTAATATAAGAAAGAGACCTACTTCGATCCAACATTTGATGATGTTCCACCATTGAGCACTTTGACCCAAAGATTTATACCTGCAAGAAGTTCTCAACAAACAAACAAAGCAAGTACATAGTGATGATATAAAAGGGGTTAGCACATCAGATAGCATAATCCATTAATAAACATTACAAACATGCCCATGGATAATAATCATATCTTTGCAAGATACCAATAGGATGAGAAAGGAGTATTTCTATTAATAATTGATCAACAGAAGTGAGAACATTACAGACTTTCGTGTCGACATGGCTCGAAACCAAGAAACCAAGTTCCTTCCAACTGGGTCTCCACCACTTCAATCCTCCACCAAAGGCAAGCTCATAGGAAAGAGGCAATGAGGTCCTCTGAGCAATAAGGAAAGAGCTTGGGGGTTGAACACTGTATTCAGACTTGAGGGACAAAGGGATGCAAACTCAATAAGAAGTAATTTCTCCAAAGTAACTTTGCTCTCAAAGTTGAATGCTTTCTCCTCTTTTCCATAGCTCGAAATTGTGCTCTTATAGCCTTCAGAATGCAATTGAAGGGCCGACTCAGAACCTTTCCAGTATATGGAAGGCCAAGGATCAGATATCTCCTGTCATTACATGGAAACCCAACCTCATTTTGTATTTTCTAGCACAAATCCCAATGTACGTGAGTTGTAGTGAAGCAGTAAGTGTATACACATCTTGCATAACTGATAGGGAGCATATATGTGGAAAAATGTATATTTTTAGCTTTGGATTCACCAAAAAGGAATGATAAGTCTGCATAGGGAAATGGAAAAAGGCCCTTTGTGCAAGATAGCAATGGTGAGGCAAATCCTTTTATAACATCTATAATATTAACTTTTATTCTAAATATTTTTTATAAAAAATAAATAATTATATTAGTTTTTATTCTTGCAAAAATATTATCCTTTATTGACTACTCATTATTACATTGTGTATTAATAATATACAAAGTACTCATTATTACATTGAGTATTAATAATATTTTTTTTTCTAGAGCCTTCAATACTATGAAATTATTGTTATTGTTTTAATTATATTTGGTTTGTTTAATATATCGTCTTAACAATATTAATTAATTTTCTTCAATATTATATGGGTTTGCATATGATGAGTATGGTGAGATGAAGGTTACTGACCTTAGATCATCTCCTTCATATTGTATTACAAAAGCTACACAGCCAATTAAACAATTTATAACATTTATTTTTGTCTCTATAATCCTCCACGAAAAAGGAAAAATGTACACCAAATATAGAAAAATAAGCTCTCTCTTCTTCTCTTGTTCAACTTGCTTTTCACAATTGGGTTTCCTAAGATAATAAATCTTTGAAATAACATGACCTGAACAATCATCATAACCAATCCTACAATGGACCTATAGAGGTCCAAAGAGCTTACCCATTTCCCAAACTTAATTTTTGTTCTACCCACATAATTACAATTAAAATATTTGAAAACCATCATGAGGTCCCTATTTTTTATTAAAAGTGAAGAATGTAAGAGGTCAAACTTGGGATAGAAAGACCAAGCATAAAGAGCTCTTAATAATAGGGAAAAAAATGCTTTGGCATGCCCATCATATAACTCCATGATAATCCATTGCACAAGCAAGCCCTCGTTAAAGCTAAACTTAAAATGAAAAAAACTAATCGAGAGGACGAGGACCCAAGTGACTCAAGAAAGAAACACTCTAAATAAAGGCCCAGTTGGTCCAAAAAACCATGCATGGGGACACAGTGGTTGGAAAAATAGATAAAGGTAGAAATGAAACTTGTGGGTCCATTCGAGAAGGGATGTAGAAGGAAATTGGGATTAAATTTCAAAAAAAAATTAGTAGTTTCTACATATTGATGAATTCAAAGATGACTCATGGAGATTTTACAAGAGTTGTTAATTCCAGATGTGATGTTAAGTCATTAATTTTATTGTTTACAATTACAATTCTTTGGATTTTAAATGTTGGGGTGTTTTTTCATAATTTTGTATAATTGAATGATGGGTTGTTTTGAGTCCAGGTGTCTAAAACAAAGTTGTTGATATATATTTTTTCTATTATAAAAATATTTTCCTTTTTAAAACTGTAGCATACTTAGAGTGGATATTATGAGGTACCTAGGGAGGTACGCAAGGGGGATAATGATAGATAGATGATATAGTGTAAAAGCAATAATTGCAAGAAGGATTACTAGAAGGTTACACTTACAGGCGGGGTCCTTCACTAAAATGTTCCTAGGAGGCTAGTTAGAATTATGTAAACAGTAGAAGCAATGTAACGATGTAACGAGGAATATTGTGATGAATATGATAATTGTAGCAAGCATTTCTTATGGATTGATTTCCTTCCTCAAGGAATATTTAATAGTGTTATCCTACCTCAAGGGTTTTCTCTACAATTCTCTTTTGTTAATTATTTTTTTTCTATTGTGTAGATATATTATTTTCAATTTAATGTCTATATTCTATTTTCAAATCTATTGAGTTACACTACAATTCTTATCAGAGCACTTTCTTGGGCCAAAAAAGGGAATATTTTTTTTTCTTTTTTGCATATTGTTTAAGGAAAAAAAGAGGACAGTGGCATTTAGATCAATTTTTAAAACATTTTTGTGTAGAATATAAAGATTCTAATTGTATGTATGATTTCTTTTTGAAAAAAAATAATTTCGAATAAAAATCGTCCAAATCGGAGTCCTAGAAGTGGAGTTATTAGTGATTTAAAATCAATTATTTTAGGGTATTTTTGGTGATGGTTGTGTAGATTGAGGATGATTTATCTTTTGATAGAGTGCCCATATTTTAGTCAAACCAATTCAAGTAGTTGCAAAGTAGTTGTGGCATTTCATAATAGCCAATTGAAGTAACACCAAAGTTATGATCATTTTACATTAGTTGCATTAAAACATAAATTATATTTGTAAACCCTAATTTTGGTTGAAGGTTTTCTTCCAGATAAGATGTATTTGATAGGAAAGATGATGGTCCTAGTATTGAAAAGTACATCAAAGAGACAAATCCCTAATGGCCAAATCTTTGGAAAAGTTGTCTCTATATTACTTTAAAAGGAGACACATCCATATGGTGGATTTTTCTTAACCATGACAAGATGAAGGAACTTTTAGATAAAGAATATGAAAAAAGTAATTTTAGATAGGTGGTATCATGTTGGGAAGAATGGTAAAGAGAGAACCAAGGGTATTGTTTCGTGCACAAACTTCCTATTATGAGTTCATGGATGTACTCAACAAGAAAATATTATTGTTTCTATTAACCCTAGTTGCGAGAATAATTTCATCAATATTAACTTGGCTAAAAGATTGCAAGTTCCTACAAAGAATATTCAAAGCACACAATTTGAGAGTAAGAATTTTCAAAATTTTAAAGACTTGAGGCTTACGATGGATAAATGTGTTGCATTCACATTTTCATGTTGTAGATATGAATGGTGTGGATGTTATTCTTGGATATCCTTGGATGAAATCAATTGGTACAATTAATATTAATGTGCAAAAGAAGTTTATGAAGATTTGGTACAAAAAAAAGAAAGTCACACTACAAGATATATCTTTTAGTAAACAAGAAAGGCCCAAGGGGCCACATGAAGAAGTCCCTAGGGGAAAAATAATTATAATACCTACTGACACGTTAGATGTAGAGTCCAAGGAAGAATCTATAGAAGAACATGAAGAAAATATATATGAAGGGAATAAAAGGGAAGAAAAACCTAAGGAGCTAAATGACTCAAAGAAACACCATGTTAAAGACTCCAAGTAAGAAAAAACAAGAGTTGAGGTTGATGTATATCACCACACACACCACCTAGAGAAACAACAATCATCAAGGCCAAGGCATGAACATTAAAAAACTTATTATGGACCAACATGGCACCAGAAAGGAAATTGGTCAAGATTCACATGGAGGAATAACAACAATGCATGGAGATATCATAGTAGAATAGAAGGGATCAATACAAATCAAAATAAAAGTGGAAAAGAAGTAGTTAGACCCCATGTTCACATTTCACTAGGATGGATGGATGCTTCTACTTGGTACTAGTTGGATACATTGCTTAGTTAATGATATTATATGGCTTCTTCCCATGTTTCGAGGACAAAACATGAGAATGGGGATGGAATGTAGTGCACCTAGGGGGGATAATATGGGGTACCTAGGGTGGTACCCAAGGGAGATAATGGTAGATAGGTGGCATAGTGTGAAAGAAATAATTGTAATAAGGCTTACTAGAAGTTCCACCTACTAGAAGGGTCCTTCACTAGAAAATTCATGGGGAGTTAGAAAGAATTATATAAAGAGTAGAAACAATGTAATGGGGAGTATTGTGAAGTATAGTATAATGGTAGAAAACATTACTTATGGAGTGATTTCCTTCCTTAAGGAATAATTAATGGTGTTAACCTACCTCAAGGTTTTCTCTTCAATTCTTGTGTTCATTCTTTTCTTTCCTATTATGTAGATCTATTATTTTCAAGTTAATGTCTATATTTTATTTCTAGGTCTATTAATTTAATCTACAATTTCCATACAATTTGGAAATTGTAGTGTACTTAATAAATCTGAAAATAAAACATACAAATTAACTTGAGAAAAATGTAACATATCTATGCAATAGACATCAAAAGATTGAACATAAGAGAATTGTAGAGAAAACCATTGAGGTAGGATAACACCATTAAATATTCCTTAAGGAAGGAAATCACTCCATAAGCAATATTTGATACAATTACAATATTCTTCACAATACCCCCCCATTACATTGTTTCTACTCTTCATATAATTCTATATAACATCCTAGGAACTTTCTAGTGAAGAAACCTTCTAGTAATCCTTTTTAAAACTATTTATTTCACACTGTGTCACATATCTATCATTATCTCCCTTGGGTACCTCACCCCATATTATCCACCCTAGCTACACTACAAAAAATCATATCTCAAAAACTTAATTTCATTAATATAAATAAAAGAAATTTATAATGCATAAAAATATAAAAGATTAGTACATGGAAATTGTAAAAAAAAATATTTTGATATTATATAAAAATTAATTGAAACTAAACTTGTACCAATTCTTCTAAACGATTCAAATCCTTTCAAAAATATAATTAATAATTCACTCTTTAAAAAACTTAATATTTTAATTTAATGTTCTAATTATTGGAGTACTAATTATTCAAAGAACCAAACATGGTGTAAAAAACATTAAATTCAAATTTTCCTACCAACTTATCAGGATCATATCAAACATATCAAAAGACTTCCAACACCAACCTCAACAATTACACACTTCCATATACCATTGTTGTCATTGGATCATTTGGAGTTTCCATTTTTCTCAAAGTGAATGATATCCATGTGAGATTTGTTTACTCCTCATTCAAGTAATTAAAATTTTAATATTCTTCCTGATAAATAGTGTTGTCTTTATTGTTTTACAATCCATTTCCTTCTTTTGTTTTATTTTATTTTTGTTGGTTCACGTTTAAAGGTTTGTGAGGTAAATTTCACTCAATAATTTTAGGAGGATAAATGTTCTTTGAAGGTGGTAAAAACTACCATAACTCAGTTCTCAATATACAGCGAGGATATTCATCACTAGCTACTATGCACAAACGTCAATTGCCTTATCACCATTATTCAAAGAAAACCACACTAGCTAAAATGATCTACCAATTTTCTGTAAGGTGGCATACTTTCACCCCTACTAGATGCTTATGGGTCTTGGGAAGTTAAATTGTTTCCTTACATCTAAGGAAGACAAGATATTAGTCAATCAGAAGTACTTTAAGTTTTACTCTAGGACCAAAAGGTGGTTTTAGCTTATCGAGTATGCATAAGAAATGTCATTTCCTGTAAAATCTTCTTTGAAGTTACCTTTAATAGGATCATTTAATTTTTTGTAAAACCCCATACATGAAGACAAATATTAAATCCCAATTATAATTCATCTATTACAACTCTATTTGTTGGATATTTAACATTTTGACATTGTTGGGCTAATATTGACTTGGTCATAGAGTAGTTAAGATAACCTTGAGTTATTCATGGATGGGTTTATTGATAGTAGTTTGTGAGCCCATGGTATTGGGTAAAACATGGTATTACATATGATGGATCCTATTTAATGGCTTGGAATACTCCATTTTGCACTATGCCTCATGGAATAGGCCTCAGGAGTTGGCATGTTGGCCCATAGAGGCTTGAGTGGCTAGTGTAGTCCTAGAGTGCATAATGTAGGCATGAAGCCCACTGTTGAACACTATTGTCGATATCACAAAGACTCGGTAATGTATTGTAACCATTTATTTACTGAATAATACATAAGTGTGCTTTAGAGTGTGGGTTTTTTCTCTCGGAAGGGTTTCACCAAGAAATCGATATCTCAATGATTGTATGTGTTGTTTACTATTGCAACTATGTTTATTTAATTTTTACACATTCTTATATAGTGGATTAATGTAGGAAGCATATTATACACCTCTTCTTCCTTTCATTTGGTATCAAATCCTGATCATCTCAATTCCAAGGTGTTAGGGACAAGGTTGATTAATATAATCTTAGTTTGAGTAGGAGATTGTGCTAAATAAAATCTTGTTGCAAGAAAATGGAAAGCAAAAAAAGAACTAAAATGGAGAGTGAGATTGAAGCATGTGGATTTGACCTAGAACATGCATGAAGAAGCATGGATTTTTGGGAGATGGATAGATCTACCACTTGGGTTCCTAGAGTTGTTGAGATCAACTAAAGATGTGGTTGATCTGTCAGAGTTAAAAAAATGGTGTCTTAAGTTGGTGGTAGCATGAGATTATCATGGATACATCCATGTGGAGGCCAACGAGGTCTCTAAGATCTAAGTAATAAAAAGTGTGTATCGCCAGATCCATGACTGGGGCATGATATCCTTTCCAAGATCTCCATGTTGATAAGAAGTAGTTGAGTTTGGCTTTGTTGGAGCTCATCTTCTTCTAGGAAGTGTGCATGGGGCCAATTTCAATACTAATAGGCCCAATACTTCTATGAATCTTGGGGCTATACATAGAGCTTGTTGATCTGATTGATGAATATTGTGAGCTAGATTAGTTCACTATAAATATAAAGCTAGTTCTCATTTGCACAAGGAATTTGTGGACAAGCTGAGTTTTGTCTAGGTCATATTTCTTGGAGCAATGCATGGGGTTGTCATAAGTGTGTTTGGCATGTCCAATGAAATATTGATTGGAAAACAAGTGTATAATTAGGTGTTTCCCATACTGGTAGCTATAAAGGTTCATGGAGGACTGATGGTGTTGTGAACCCAACTTTCAACTATAATGATTCAAAGAAATTTTCTTCAAATGAAATGAAAGTTTCCTTAACCTAGATTTTGCAAGACAATGTGAATAATTCCCGATAGATTGGAATCACAGAAGAGGTTAGATTCATTATAGAGACAAGATAAGAACAACTAGATTTTGCTAATATAATGATTGATCTGAGTCTGGTTCACCAAATCAAGAAATCCATTAGTATCACTATCATATCATGTGCCCAAATTGGCCACTTCATGATCTATTATATGCATATTTGTAAGGATGTGATCGATTTAGGGATGCTCATGCAGATTGAGTTCACAACATGTGCATAAAAGATGGCAAGGTTGAAGCTATCATGCTGAATGTCATGGATGAAGGAGGGTTTGAAGGTTGGATTCAAAGATCAAGAATTCTAGAAAAATCTTGAAAATAACACAAGTTGGTGATTTCCTTATGGTTGAGTTGTTTCGAATGAGATTTTTCTTAGACTAGTCTTGATGACTTTGGTCATAGATTTGAAGTATTAAAGTATAGAGGTGAGGGAATTATTTTTCTAGCATGCAAATAGAATTTAAATCAAATGTTACTTACAATTATTAAACCGACCTTAACATCTAGGGATTTATTCTAGGTCTCATATTGTTGTGTCAAGCATCGGAAGAATTACATGTCAGATATTGAATGGTGATAAAAATGGTTCATTTGAGTAAGGCTTGAAACAATTTGGCAATTGGATGTGTAAAGGATATTTTATAAGTAGGGTAATAAAATTGTGTAGATGTAATTGATGTGGAGCACTAGTGGAAGCACACTGAGGATAGTAGATGAAGTACTTGGTCTATGTAAATGTATTTGGAGCAGATAAGGATGTTGGTAAACAAGAAGGTATATTATTTTTACATCATTTTCTCGAACATACAATAGTAACATAAGTACTTGGTTGAGAAGTACTTGGACTATGTAATTGTATTTTAGGCAAGTGGGATGTTGGCAATGAAATAGGTTAATGTTTCATATCATCACATGCTCAGACATACAATTCTAAGTATTTTTATGGAGTTGGATTTTATCACATGTAAATGGGAATATGGTTGTAAGACCTATTTAGGCATGCATACCCTTAGTTGATGGTTCACCATTGCAAAGTCTAGATGTATACTTAGGTGATAGGGGGCATGTTGTATTCTTGAAAACCCGATTAATAAAATTTGAGGGGGGTATGTGTTTATCCCAAGTCGAGTTTAAATGGGGGAATGTTGGGTTAATATTGACATGATCATAGAGTAGTTAAGATAACCTTAAGTCCATCATTAATGGATTTACTAATGGTGGTTTACGATCCCATGGTATTACATATGATAAATCCTATTTAATGGCTTGGAATACTCTGTTGTAATATGCCTCATGGAATAGGCCTAAGGAGTTGGCATGTTGGCCCATAGAGGCTTGGGTGGCCATTGTAGTCCTAAACTACATAAGAAAGAGAGGATGAAATAATTTTTCAACAGAGGTTCACCAAGAACAAATTTTACCTATAATCACTTTGACAAGTTGATGTCTCTTATCCATTGATAGTTTAATGCAAGGCTTTGCAAGATATGCCACAACTATTCTATAAAACCCTGACCTCAATATATACTCCCTTGAATGAAACTTTTGTGAATGAATCACCTCTGGCACAAAGAACTCAATTTGTTTACTACATGTGTCCCTAGTGACTTGTCCTTAAGGACCTGCAACTAAATCGTCTTTGGCATAAATACCTCTATTGAAAAAAAATGATTCATTTACAAGTCATTAAGGGAAAGTCATGAAGGACTAATGTAGTAAGCCTAAATGATGTCTCTACACCTTAGATGCTGCCTTTGAAAAATCTCCTTTAGGGGTGCGGATATTGAGGATGGGGTTGTATAGAATAGTTATTGAATGTCTTGTAAACACTTCCATCAAATTCTCATCTAATAAGAGACATCATCTTGTTAAAGTTACTACAGGTTAAATTTATCCTTGGTGAACCTTTGTAGAATAATTGTTTTAGTCATAAGTCATCAAGGACAAATGATTGGTCTAGCCTAATGAGAGAAATATATCCATTTCTAGTGAAAATTGGCACTTTACAGTTAATTTCAAGATATTTCTTTATCTTCAAGGAGGAACTCAACTAGTTTTGTACAATATTCTTACAAATATATTGAAAATATATATTATGAGAATGGAAACTAGTGTTACTGTGGAAATTAAGAAAAATGGCTAACACTTTATTTGTCATTATAATTATACGTCTTCATTGTGGAACACACTGACTGAAATTATATCTCTTCAACCTCTCTTTTATGAGCTCGTTATTATTGACATAAATATCTATGTTTTTAAGTGGATGGAAACTGATGTCGTTGATTTAGTATTATTTCTTCGTTCAAATGCATAATCTTGCACCTACATTTTTTAGTTGATATCTATATAACACATATGGTTAAGAAAACATTCTCTTGATACTCCAAAAGGACTAAGATAAATGTAAGAGAGTACCCATCCATTAGTGTTTATAGAGATTAATACTTTTTAGTATTAACATATTTTACTAATATTTCTATGTGTGACTATGTTTTATATAGTTAACAAGCTCTTCTAATTTTTTTTATATTTAGTTGTGTTTGAAAATTTTAGTAGCAATTTTAATCTTTTTTATGGTATTTCTATCTAAACAATAATTAATTAATGGAAATTTTTATAGTATTGATTTGAAACTCCAATTATAGAGATCCAACATATATAAATGTTATGTATTTGTTATCTTTTATTGTGTGGATTTTTTTTGTGTTGGAATTATAGTGAGGTTTATGAAAAAATACAATAATGAGAAATTCAATTATGAAATTGTGCCTAATATTAAACAGTTTAGCTAAATGTATTGAAACATTGTATGTAATGGTTTTTGTGATTGTAGAAATAGATTTTTTTGTGGATGAATTCAAGGAAAGTAATATATGTGATGATGAGAAGATCTATAGAATTACAAAGAATAATAATTGTAGCCACATGAATAGTGAGTACTTGCAGATGGTGTAACCGATTTTAAAATCTATGAATGATATAGATTAAATGTGATAGAAAATTAAGTGCAAAATAAGGTTTCTAAAGTTCAAACTTTAGTTCCAAATGTGCTAATATCAGATTCCAAAATTGCAAAATCAGATTCCTAAAGTGTGAACATCGGATTCCAAAAGTACAAAATCAGATTGTAAAAATGCAAATATTGAATCATATCTTGTGATTTGGAATCCAATATTGGCACTTTCAGTAGTTCATTTTGCACCTAAGAAACCCCAATTTTAGACTTTGGAAAGAATGGTTTCACCATGCCTCTAGATTGGAAATTAGTCCAAATTTCATGAAATTAGTGTTATGTGTGTGTTATTGGTGTGTGTAACCAACAATGGAAAACCCCCTGAGACTTCGCCGTCGTCAATAGGTGGTAAAAAAGGTAAACCACTAGCACCTAATATCCAAGAATCTTAGCCTAAGGGGATCAATAGAGTTGAATATGTGACTTCATAAACTTTGGGGAAGAGATATAACATCGAGGAGGAATGAATTACTCAAAAACATATATTTTTCCCATGTAAGAAAATGAAAAAATCCATGAGTTGCAGGAATAGGATAAACAAAAAACAAGATGATTCATTGCATATAAATTTTAATGATTATTTCATTATCAATCAAAACATGTTTGAACAAGATCATAAGTTTAAGGCTTCACTAAAAAAATGCTAATATGATGCCATAAATTAATTTGGGCCTTGAAGTTGTAGTTTTATGGAGCCTTTAACAAATAGATCCCCAATATGACTAGTTCTAGATATTAGAAATGGTAGGGCACATAGGTCTCTACAAATTTCCTTTGGTAATACTTAAATGAAAATTGAAAGTGTTTTCTCTTCTGAGTTGGGATGGAACTCCCATGGACCTAGAAATATGAAAAAATCCTACTTGAAGAAACAAAGGAAGAATAGTCAAATTCCAGACCATCACAATCATAAAACATATGAAATCCAAATGGCATAGGACATAACTAGAAAAAAATTGAGGGGCAAAGATATCTAGAGAGTTATTACTTTACAAAATTTGGAGAGAAAAAAAATCAAATCTTTTGAATCCTTTCCTTATTGAAAAACAATTCATATATAATATCTCCAATCTATCGAGGGAACACATGAAAACTTATTTTCCTTTTATGTCTAATGTTTATGTCTCTTATAAATCATACCTATATATTGGTGTACTCGTTCCTTATCGACCTCATGGAGTGGACCTATAATAATTTATTATTTTACCCTTAGTGAAAATATTTCATCCTCAATGCCAACTAGGATGCCATGTTGTTTTTTAGCCATGAAGTTATTCTCTACATTGTCCACAACAAAATCTATGAGCCATTTTATTATTTCAATTTCTAGGAAGCTTGTGAGGCTATCAAATTATGCACCCAAGGAAATCTTGGTTGTGTTCATTTTGACCTCAAATATTTTTTTGTGAGAACCTTATCATCCTAAATGAGGGAACGAACCTCTAGGGTTTTCATAGTCCAGAGTTATTTGTAAAACACCTAGCTCCTCCTTTTTTGTATGTCACATTTTTTAATCAGTTTTCGCAACAGATCAATTATCCTATCCCATCCCCATCATATGTGTTTTATCCTACTGATTGAGGTGAGATTTTCCATATGGCTTCCATAATCATTCATAATCCTAAGATTTTTTAGCAAAAAAGATATCACCAAAACTCATGTCCTTTTGAAATTCAATTTTGAATAATTCTTTAAGTGAAAAAATCCTTCCAATAAGCACATTTGATAACAATCTCCCATAATTTAAAAATCAAGTCCATCCTCTGCTTGACATTGCTTGCCATATTTTTTCTAACTCTAGATGTAACGTAACCAACCACCTTTGTTGGTCATGTCACGCAAAAAATATATCTCTTATCTTTTTCATAGCATACCTGACCCCCTTAGGGGGCTTTCTAAGGTTCCTTGGTTTTTGACCTTTTTAACCATTGACATGTGGCATCCATGTGACACTTCGACACATTCATCATCTACCATGACGACTACATTGTATGTACATATGCTTGTGAAATTTTTCCACCAGATGAATCTGTTGCACACAAAACCATCAGAGCCATCACACGAACTATTTACTAGTAATCTTATGACTTACCTCTGAAAAATATGGTATCAAAGAATATTCTCCTTCGATGCCATATGTTTGGGACTAGAACGATTCAAGCAGTTTCCTTACTCCGAAAACAGGGTATTGAGGAATATACCCTTCTCCTTAATGCACGGTCATGGACGTAAATAACAATCTCTCGATAGACAGTTGATATTGATTCGAAACTTAAGGTTCTCCTGCTAGGTGGACTCCACTTGGCTCATCCACCTATGGGCAAGTGACACTTGTCGCTTTAACTCATACCAACTATCATGTTGGCAAGCCATATCAGCTATGGGGTTAAACCTTCATTCCAACATTCCCTTATTGGACTCACTTCTAGGTCATTGGAGGGTTTCTCCAAATCCACCAAGTTTGTGTTATGAAAAAAATCAATGCTAAGCAAGCTAGGCTCACGCTAAAATCCATTCACCTAGACAACTGCACACACGCGTCTTCATGTAAATGCTCCCTGCCAACTCTCATTCTTTTGAATTACTAGTGGGGCCCATAATGATCAATGGATATAATTTCATTGCTTTCATTCACATATCTGCGACTTGTGCTAGTCTAACTTTGGGATCTTTTCATCGGGGTTACTCTCACGATACATGAAATTTCCTCCCAAAAGTTTCACTCTGATAGGTTTGTTTTGGATCCCTTCCCACGATGCTCGAGGAATCTGTTAAGCCCTAAATAATGGCTCATTACCCCTTAATTGGGACATATTACATTGGTAATGTTATTTATTTATGTTGGCTTGAGTCCATTAGTTGTAATTGTACCTCCTAGTCTCCTATATATACCAAGGAGACATTTTCATTTGGAATCATCTTGTATTTGGACATTTATGTGGGGTATAAGGAGGTTTCCCTCGCGAAGAGGACTATTACCTGAAATTCTATCTTTTTCAAGGCATTTAGTACTTATTTTGAGGTTTTCTATGCTATATTGATACTTGGTTCTTAACATATGGTATCAGAGCTCAAGGTCTTGGGATTTCACTGCTACATCTAAGACACCTTGGAATTTTCGCTATAACTTTTTTTCTACAATGTTTCAGAAGTAATGGCTTGGAGGATATTCAGTAGACAAATCAAGTTACGTTGGGTTAAAATTTCATCTCCTGAGGCCTTATACTTTTGGAGATAAATCTTGTGTAAGATAGGGTTCTAGAATCATCCTGAATCGAGTCATTGTGGAATTTTCGCTATAAATGTTTTTTCTATAAAATGTCAGACCTTGAACTCTGAAGGCTATTCACATAAATTAGTAAGGTATATGCGGTAACAATTTAATCTTTTGTGTCATATTAAATTTGTAGATACACCTTGTGGAATATAGGGTATCTAACTAGTCCTATTGACTAGACCCAAGATAGTGTTTTGGGTAAAACAATCATAAATTCTTCCTAGAGTATCCAAATTAAGTGAGACTAGTTGTATTGGATATTGGACAATTTGTAGTAGTTCTGGTATGAGTTTCAGAATTTTATATCAATTATTTTGTGCGGGGCACGCTATATAAGTGAGATCTCCTGGAAAGGAAAACAAATAGCAAGTTGTGGGGAAGTTACCGTAAATTCCACTTGGAACATCCAATTTTGATCAGACTTGTGGCATTACAGAGAAGAAATATAAGAGAACTAAAAAAAAGAAAATTTCATACTTAGAAGTGTTACAGGTATGAAATAACTGAGAGGGGGGGTGAATCAGTTAGTGTAAATTATTAACAATTTCTCTCATTTTTAACTTCGAATCATTAATCTTAGTGGCAGTAAGTCTTTACTGTGAAAAACCAGTGTTATAAACATAAAGCATATAGCATAAAGAACAGCAATCAC
>ML777823.1:426850-486591 GCA_009831015.1 Picea engelmannii | reverse complement strand
GGTTCAGTTACAGAGCACATTGAGAACTTCCAAAGATTGAATATAAAGGTAATAGATATTCCAGATGAGCACTTGATTGATGTATTCATAGGAACTTTAAGGGATAACATTCAACATGAGGTTCATCTTTGGGAACCCAAATCCTTGGATAATGCATTTAGGGTGGCAAGAAATGTTGAAAGTAAAAATATGGCTAGGGCTACTAGAAGGACCACTCCTAACATCTATCGAGAGAATAATGTTCCTTCTTATAAAACACCTCAACCTACCAGGTCGACACCTCAACAATTGGAGGAAATAAAAGAAAAAGGTTTATGTTTTAATTATGACAGCAAGTACAGTAAGGGACATAAGTGTGGTGAGAAGAAATTATTCTACATAGATTGTGAAGAGGAAGAAGAACGAGAACAAGAACAAGAACCATCTCAAGATGAAAATGTAGACGTGATTTATTCTAAAGAGTTGACTCCCACGATATCATGTAATGCATTGGCTATAATTAGCACTCCTCAAACCCTCAAGATAGAAGGATATATCAAAAAGAAAAAGGTAATAGTCCTAATTTATTCTTGTAGTACTCATAATTTTAGTCACTATAAATTAGATAAAGCTCTCAATTGCTTTGAATATCCAACACCAGAGTTTCAAGTAATGATTGCAAATGGAGGAACTATCAATTGCTCAGGAAAATGCAATAAGATCAATCTTACTATGGGGGAATATGTAATGAATAGTCCAATGATCGCTATACCCATGGGTGGTGTTGATGTCGTACTAGGAATCCAATGGTTACAATCATTAGGAATAGTGGATTTTGATTTTCAAGAACTTTTCATGAAATTTTCATAGGAAGGAAAAAAAATTGAGTTAAGAGCTGTCACAAGGAAACTCGGTAAGGTGATAAGCTCCAATGGCATGAAAAAATTATTCAAAAATGGACATCAAGGTGTAATTGCACAACTATGCTCACTAGATGTTCAAACATCTAAGCCATCTATTCCCTTGGATCTCCAAGGGATCATTGTTAAGCATTCCAATGTATTTGAAGATATTCCCAAAGGTCTTCCACCCACTCTAAATCATGATCATGATATTCACCTAATTTCTGGGATTGTTACTCCTAACATCAGGCCATACAGATACCCTTATGTCGAGTAGAGTGAAATTGAGCACATGGTTGAATAAATGTTAGAGGTTGGAATTATTAGACCTAGCCAAAGTTCTTACTTTGCACCGGTGGTAATGGTATTCAAGAAAGATGGCTCATGGTGTATGTGTCTAGATTATAAAGAGCTCAACAAGATCACTATGAAAGATAAGTTTCCCATTCCTGCCATTGATGAATTGTTAGATGAACTACATGGAGCAATCTATTTCACAAAGATGGATCTTCGTTCAGAGTATCATCAGATTAGAATGAAGGAAGAAGATATCCCAAAAACAGCATTCCAAACTCATGAAGGCAATTATGAGTTTTTGGTCATTCCTTTTGGCCTTACAAACGCACCTTCCACATTCCAAGGGTTGATGAATTCCATTTTCAAGCCCTTCCTTCAAAGATTTGTGTTAGTATTTTTTGATGATATACTAATCTATAGCAAGTCTTGGGAGGATCATGTGTGACATGTTGACAAGGTGCTACAACTACTAAAGGAGAAACAACTATATGCCAAACCATCCAAATGTTTCTTTGGGGTGAAGGAAGTAGAGTATTTGGGTCATATTGTATCTCGTGAAGGTGTCAAGATAGACCCTAACAATATTAAGGCCATGATGGATTGGCCGATTCCCAAAACATTGAAGAATCTTAGAGGATTTTTGGGTTTGACAAGTTACTACCGCAAGTTTGTTCAACACTATGGAAGAATAGTATCATCTTTAATGACACTAACTAAGAAGGATGCATTTTCATGGACTCCAGAGGCAACTAAATCTTTTGAACAACTTAAAGAGGTGATGTGAAAATCTCATGCCTTGACCACTCCAGACTTCACAAAAACCTTTATTGTGGAATGTGATGCCTTGGGAAATGGAATTGGTGCTATCCTAATGCAAGAAGGAAGGCCCCTGGCTTTTGAAAGTTGATCACTCAAGGGAAAGGACTTACACAAACCAATTTATGAGAAGGAATGATGGCAATACTACATGCATTGAAGAAATGACATCCTTACCTAATAGGTAGGCACTTCAAGGTCAAAATAGATCATGATAGTCTTAAATACTTCTTGGAACAAAGACTATCTTCAGAAGAACAACAAAATTGGGTGACTAGGATATTGGGTTATGATTTTGAAATCGTCTATAAAAAAGGGAAGAAAAGTGTTGTGCCAGATGCACTCTCAAGAAAGGATGAATATGTTGAGTCCTTTCTCTGTGCTATCTCTATCATCCAACCTGATTGGATAATAGAAGTAAGGGATGAATGGAAGAATGATGAAAAAGTGTGGACTCTCATTCAAAGGTTGTGGCAGGATTCCAGTGCATCAGATACATTTACATGGAAAAATGATTCACTATGGTACAAAGATCTCTTATATTTATGTAATAACTCCCAACTCAAACCCAAGGTACTATTGGAATTTCACACCTCTCTAGTAGGAGGGCACTCAAAATTTTTGAAAACCTACCATAGGGTCAAGAAGGAATTTTTGGGGATGGCCTTAAAACTGATGTTCAAAGGTTTGTCATAGAATGTTTGGTTTTCCAACAAAATAAGGTGGAAACAGTTAAGACCCCAGGTCTTTTACAACCTTTAGCCATCCCAAGTCAACGCTGGGAGGAGGTTTCCATGGATTTCATAATAGGGTTACCAAAGTCTAAAGGAAAGAGTGTCATCACGGTGATTGTTGATAGACTCACCAAGTACACACACTTTTGTGCACTCTCTCATCCCTTCAAATCCAGTACATTTGCCACCACATTCATGGAGACAGTTCAAAATCTACATGGTAGCCCAAAGATTAGTGTAAGTGACAGAGATCCCATCTTCACTGGACATTTTTGGACATAATTATTTTCTTGTTTGGGTACTCAATTGGCTTATAGCTCATCCTATCATCCTCAATATGATGGAAAAACCGAGATAGTGAACAAATGTCTGGAAGGCTACCTTCGTTTCTTTGTCTCTAATAAACAAACACAATGGTTCAAATGGTTACCCTTGGGAGAATGGTGGTATAACACTTCCTTTCATATTGCAACAAAAATGACACCATTTATGGCACTCTATGGATACCACCCTCCTTCCATCACTTCTTCTCTAAAAGAAAAATCTAAGGTTCAAGCAGTGGAAGATCACATCGAGCATCAACAACAAGTTCTCCAAATCTTAAATGAAAACCTGACCATGGTAGAGAATTGCATGAAACAACAAGTGGATCAACATCGTAGTGAAAGAAGTTTTGAAGTAAGGGATTAGGTGTTTTTAAGACTACAACCATACAAACATATGTCCCTCAAGCAAGCCAAGAAGTATAATAAATTATCACCAAAGTACCATGGCCCTTGTAAGGTGTTGCAAAATATTGGTACTATGGCATACAAATTGGAGTTTCCTGCATCTTCACGAGTGTAGTGTCACTTTTCGCAGCCCAGATCTTACTAGGTTTTCAAACCTCTCATCGGGCAATCTGTACATGGACTTTTACATTAACATATAGAATTGTATAATCACATGCGTAACAACAAAGAGATACATTTTAATTCTCAGAATAAACATATAGTTATTGTTATAATTAAACATTCCATAGCCTTTAACAATAATTCATTTACACAGCGGAAAAACATGATACATAAACAACATGGTCATGCACCACATGATCAAAGAATAATTCAAATACTTATCTTTTAACAGCTGTAGAAATCACCAACCAAGTGCAGGCCTTCCACAAACCTCCCAGCCTTAAACCACACTATTCATCAGCTCAACAGTGGGTCACCCCCGAGCTGGGACCGAGCTCCACCCCAAGGCAAGGAATCATAGGCTAGGCTGAGGTTACAGGGAAGACAACATAGAAATATCTGGAAGGATTCTTCCCAAGGATGCCATCTTACGCCCACTACTACCAGACCCTCATTCCCCACATGCCTGTTCCACCCGGGAGTATACATATTCACATGCACAGTCCATCGGTGCTAACCTCCCCCTCTGGGTCTCAGCAACAGGCCGGATCGGGAAGTCTCAGAGCCCGTAGCTGGTGCTGGACACTCTTTGGAAGAAAACACTTCCCAACAAACTCTTTCACTTGGAAACAGTCGCTCGCAGGCCTGACAACCTACCTCTTCCAACATCAACCGCCTCCCTCACCTGGAGAGAGGTCATACACAAGCTCAACACGGCCTTACTCTAGCCAGTATGCCATGCGCAAACCAGCACTGTGTGGCCACAACATCCAATCGGGAAAATGAACACGGGCTTTCTAACTGGTTCAATAATGCCAGGTCACTTCTTATTTCTCAATCCAACCACACGGGATAGACTCACGCTCGGTTATCGGGAACACGTGACAAACAATCCATGCAGGATCCACACAGGTTCTAACTGTTCGGACAGGAGTTGTACCCGGGTATTTCCGAAGTCAACACAGGATTTTTCCCGTTTTCAGGGATGAACCAGGGTATTCTTGCAGAGGTCGTACCCCTTCTGCGCTTAGAGGTTCGGGGTCCCAATGGAGAGGATCCCCTCCCACAGTTCATCTTGGCGATTATATTTTCATGCACCAAGGTTGACACTTGTCACCCTGGAAACTGCATGCGTTCCACAGCGTGCATCCCCTTTGCATGTCCCCCCCTCTTGCCAGGAACTTGGGATAAAATAATATGCACATGGCTCTTTTTGGGAATAATATTAAAATATTATTCCAGGCCTAAGCCCCCTAGGCTCAACAATCAGCCCCTTTTTTCCACCTTCCAGCCCCTAACCCCTTTCCCACTATGTGGATGCTCAGTCCCCCATCACGCATTCATCATGGTCAGTCTGCACCTGGCGGTGTTTATATTTTATTGATGTGCTGCATACATACAAATACAAAATCCAGGCCCTTGGCCTTCAACCCTTAGGCTCTCTGGCCTAATCAAACACATAAGCCTACTGGCTTATACAAAACTTGGCTCACCAGCCTATAACACATATTTACAATCTCTTTCATATCATAGTTTACATCGGGGCTCGGGCTTAGGGACACTACAATCCCCTCCCCTTATTTTTGCACTGTCCTCAGTGCAACTTTACATAGCATCTTCAATCTTTTCAAAATTTTCAAAAAGATGCGGGTACTCTGCCCGCATAACATCTGCATGCTCCCATGTCGCATCCTTAGGACCGTACCAGGTCCACTGGACCTTTACAAGCTCTATAGATCGATTTCGGAGCTGTTTGCTTTTCTTGTCCATTATGCGCACAGGATGCACTTGCAGGACACCTTCTGGTTCCACCTGAATCATAGTCCAATCGATAACATGATTAGCATCAGGTACATATTTCTTAAGTAGCGAAACATGAAACACATTATGTACAGTCATAGATGCAGGTAATGCAAGCATGTATGCAACCGGCCCAATCCTTTCTAGGATCTCAAATGGCCCACAAAATCTTGGTGCCAACTTGGCGCAACTTCCCAATTTCAGGGAACTCTTGTTAGTTTTCACTTTCAAGAAAACATGGTCACCCACTTTGAATTCTCTATGGGTTATGTTACTATCAGCGTAAATTTTTTGCCTATCCTAGGCAACTTTCAAATTCTGTTTGATTTTTATCATTTGATCTTCCATCTCTTTGAGTAGTTCGGGTCAAACTACTACCCTGTCAGCTGGATTATCCCAGCTCACTGGAGTGTTGCACTTTCTTCCATAAAGTGCTTCAAATGGGCTCATCTTCATTGATGCATGATACCCATTGTTGTAGGCGAATTCTACCAAGTGCAAGTAGTCTTCCCACCTTGATGGTTTATCCATCACATACATTCGCAGTATGTCCTCAATTACTCTATTCACTCTCTCTGTCTGTCCATCAGACTCGGGATGATATGTTGTACTAAAGTTCAGATTCGTTATGAATCCCTTGAACAATCCTTTCCAGAATTTTTAAGTGAATTTCGGGTCCCTATCAGACACAATTGTCTTAGGAATTCCATGCAAGCGTGAAACTTCTTTTAAAAAGATATCCGCAACATCTACTACTCTGTGGGTGGTTTTCAGTGGAATAAAATGGGAAGCTTTAGTAAGATTGTCCACCACCACCATAATTGAAGCATGCTGCTTGCTTGTTCTGGGAAATCCTGTGATAAAATCCATTGTTACCACATCCCATTTCCACTCAGGAATAGGTAAAGGCTGCAACAACTCTGCTGGGTGTCTGTGCTCAACCTTGACCTTCTGGCATTCCATACATCTGGCGATGTATTCAACAATTTCTTTCTTCATACCTGGCCAAAAATAATGGCTTTTGACTGCTGCCACAGTCTTTTGATATCTAGAATGTCCAGCATAAGCCACGTTATGCATCTCCTTTAGAATTGCCAGATTCAATTCTCGGTCATTGGATACATATGCTCTGTTCTTATACAAAAGTAGACCATCAGTTCCCAAGGCATAACCTTTCTTGATCTGTGGTCTTTCATGCTACTGTAGCTTTGCTACAAGATTTCTGTACTGCAAATCTGCGCTTGCAGCCTCCATAATTCTGTCTTTCAACTCAGTTTTGTACATGCTAATGGCTGTAGCATGTAATTCATACACTTTTCTGATGAGTGCATCAGCCACCTTATTGTCTTTCCCTTTGATATACCTGATATCAAAGTCGTATTCACACAGAAATTCTAGCCATCTAATTTGTCTGGTATTTAAGGTCGGTTGATCAAATAAATATTTCAGTCTGTTGTGGTCTGTTCTTAATTCAAATCTCTTGCCCATGAGGTAATGTCTCCATTTCCTCAATGCGTGGACAACTTTTGCCAGCTCTAAATCATGAGTGGCATAATTCTTTTCATGCTCTTTCAGCTTTCGAGATTCATAAAAAATTACAAATCCCTCTTGGCTGAGAACTCCTCCCAGCCCCTCCTTACACGCATCTGTGCACACTATGTAATCCTTATTTGGATCTACAATCTTTAGGATTGGAGCACTAGTGAGCAGTTGCTTCAATTGCTGGAAGCTACTCTCGCATTCTTCAGTCCACTGGAACTTCTTCCCCTTCCTTTGCAAGGAAGTGATAGCATGAGCTATCCTTGAAAATCTAGCTATGAACCTCCTATAATAGCCTGCCAGAGCCATAAAGGATCTAACTTCTGCCACATTCCTTGGCACTGGCCATTCTCAAATGGCCTGTACCTTCTCAGGGTCCACTGTGATCCCTTCCTCTGATATAATGTGTCCCAAGTAATGGATCTGCCTTTGGTAAAATGAGCACTTGCTCAGTTTTGCATACAACTGGTGTTCTCTCAACACTTGCAGCACCATTCTCAGGTGTTGTTCATGCTCTTCCTCTGTCTTGGAATACACCAAGATATCGTCCAGGAAGACTATAACAAACTTGTCCAAATAATTTCTGAACACTCCATTAATTAAGCACATGAAAATAGCAGGCACGTTGGACAATCCAAACGGCACCACTGTAAACTCATAATGACTGTACCTTGTTCTAAAGGCGGTCTTGTTGATGTCCTCATCCTTTATCCGCACTTGGTGATATCCAGATCTGAGGTCTATTTTCAAAAATATTTTCGCATCCTTCAACTAATCGAAAATATCATCAATCCTTGGCAGAGGATATTTGTTCTTGACAGTGACTTTATTCAACTGTCGAAAGTCAATGCACAGCCTCATCGTCCCATCTTTATTCTTCACAAATAGTACCAGGGCTCCCCACGGTGACACGCTGGGGTGAATGTAACCTTTTTTTAGTAGCTCTTCGAGCTGCAATTGCAACTCTTTCAGCTTTGGTGTACTCATTCTATAAGGAGCCTTCGAAACTGGAGCTGCTCCGAGCATCAGATTTATAGAAAAATCGATGTCCCTCTTCGGAGGTAGTCCAGGAACCTCCTAAAATACATCCTTAAATTCTTTAAGAACTTGGTGGTCTTCCAAATTCGAGACCACATCTTGGAATAATTCTTCCACCCGAGCTGCAATTAATTGACAGCCTTTCCGGTAACATTTCTTCAGCTGCATAGCTGAGATTTCCCTCACAACCACAGCTCTGGGAATTCCTTGGACTGTTACATTATTTCCCTCTTCATTCATACATGTGAACCTCTTGTTATGGCAATCCAGAAGGGCATGGTGCTGGTCCAACCAGTCCATCCCAATTAAGCAATCGTATGAGCCTAAAGGAAGAATGTTCAATTCAGCCTTAGTGCTCATTCCTTTCATGTCCACTGAACAGGACTTAACCAATTCAGTGACCTTCCTCTTGGTCCCTGTGGCCAACTACACTAACCAAGACTTCTAATGTTTGCTTCTCACTAGATGCAAACTTTCCACCACTCTAGGATCTACATAACTATGGCTAGCCCCTGAATCAATTAAAATAACAAGTGGTCGGTTGTTGATCATACCTTCCACTTCAATCATGTGCAATTAAAATTCCGCTTGCTTATTGTCTAGGGCTGCGTAGATCCTCGACATTATACTACCCATATCCTCCACTGTTTCAGCTTGCTGAACAGTATGTACAGTTCTCGCCTTACCATTTTTATGGGGACAATCTTTGTACTTGTGGTTTCCTTGACAGCCCCAACACTGAATGGGCGTCAGTCTCTGTCTTTGTGCATTTTGCGGCAATTTCCAACAGTTCTAGCACTCGTCAGCCTTATGAAATCTAATGCGCAGATGACTCAGATTTGTCGAGCCTTCGTTTCCTGACAGCTCCTCATAATTCATAACAATCGATATTAATAAATTGTTTCAATTTCACGAATTGTCTGAGCTCTGATCAACTCTGTGTTTTTCGGGTGTTCGAAACTTCAGTTTCTGATATTTCGGGACTTTTGAGACCTTAAG
Organism: Picea engelmannii; assembly: GCA_009831015.1. Lineage (NCBI taxonomy): Eukaryota > Viridiplantae > Streptophyta > Pinopsida > Pinales > Pinaceae > Picea > Picea engelmannii. Next base: position 477,594 of record ML777823.1, on the reverse strand, counting down.
TTTTAGTACCGAGGACTTCAGGTTTTTGGAACTTCCATCTTCTCAGCATTTCGGGACTTTAAGTTTCGGGGTTTCAGCCCACGAGGCTTTCAAACCCGCTTTGTTCTCCAAACCTTGACTTCCGAAATTCTGACTCACTCTACCCTACAGGTCCACAGCACAGCTTTCGCCCATTACCATGGTGGCACGTGGCCAGTTCATGAGGGTCCATGTTGCTTTCAACGACGTCATCGGGTCCCACCTTTCTCGCTTCTCCTCACACTCGCTAGCATGTGGTGCTCTTCAGGTGTCTACGGGGTACATATTCCCCACTGAAGCTTCGGGTATCATGGTTTTTTGATCCCCAACGACATGAGTTCCCATTCTCATGAACTCCCGATCTTCGATTTACCGATATGCATTTTTCTTTAGCCCTTCACGGTTAATCCAAGGTCCATGTGACCGTAGTCTTATCTCCGATTGGGGTTTCGGACTTTCTAAAGCCGAAACACAATGTCCTCAGGATTCGCGATTCCCCGAACCCTGATTTTCAATTCAACTTTTCTATCGGGACTTTCCCTGATTGTTGGGATTGCTACCACACGTCCTCAATGAATGGACGATCCCAATTCAATCTCAGGACTTCGAGACTTTTGATTTCCTGATGACAAAATCCTTTGTCAACTCAAAACCCCGGTAGCCTGTATACCGATGGGTCACTCTATCTCCGCCACGTGTCTCAACTATTGGACGGCTCGGATCAAATCTCGGGACTTCTCCCGGTGCAAGGTAAAAAATGCTCACCTACGTGAGTCCAGGTGTCCGGATCTCCAAATTGGACAATCACGCGACACGCGTCCTTCCTTAGACGGACGGCTCAGATTCTCTCTCGCTATTTCAGAGCTTTCACCCTAAATACTAAGGTTTAACCTTCGGGCATCTCTCGACAGATCCAACGGCTGTCGATTTTTTCGACTGAGATCTGATGACTCAGACCGTTCCTAACCAAATCGGGATTTTGCGTATCGCGATTTTCCAATCCCCTGTGCAATATCCAAAGGCTTTAAACCTTGTGCACATTCTCTAGATCTGACGGTTACAAGGGTTTTCCTTCCCTCCCAAATAGATCCTACTGTTCTAACACCATTGGTGTAGAGACCTGTCTCCCCATGGCCATAGACCACACCAACTGTGGTTTCATAGCACCGCTATACCTCCTGAGCTTAATAAAAACTCGTCAAGTGTCCCCTTGGCACTTCGGAACAAACCAAGGTCCAAATTTGGTCCTCTCAACTCAATTTCCCTTTTCATTCTCAGTCCAAATACTACTCCACTGGTCCATCTAGGCTTAGTGTTGAAACGTTGTCTCTGATACCAAATTGTAGTGTCACGTTTCGCATCCCAGAGCTTACTAGGTTTTCAAACCTCTCGTCGGGCAATATGTACATGGACTTTTACATTAACATACAGAATTGTATAATCACATGCGTAACAGCAAAGAGATACATTTTAATTCTCAGAATAAACATATAGTTACTGTTATAATTAAACATTCCATAGCCTTTAACAATAATTCATTTACACAGCGAAAAAACATGATACATAAACAGCACGGTCATGCACCACATGATCAAAGCATAATTCAAATACTTATCTTTTAATAGCTGTAGAAATCACCAACCAAGTGCAGGCCTTCCACGAACCTCCCAGCCTTAGAACACACTGTTCATCAGCTCAACAGTGGGTCACCCCCAAGATGGAACCAAGCTCCACCCCAAGGCAAGGAATCCTAGGCTAGGTTGATGTTACAGGGAAGACAACACAGAAATATCTGGAAGGATTCTTCCCAAGGATGCCATCTTACGCCCGCTACTACCAGACCCTCATTCCTCACATGCCTATTCCACCTGGGAGTATACACCTTCACACACACAGTCCATCGGTGCCAACCTCCCCCTCTGGGTCTCGGCAATAGGCCAGATCAGGAAGTCTCAGAGCCCGTAGCTGGTGCTGGACACTCTTTGGAAGAAAACACTTCCCAGCAAACTCTTTCACCTAGAAAGAGTCGCTCGCAAGCCTGACAACCTGCCTCTTCCAACATCAACCACCTCCCTCACCTGGAGAGAGGTCATACACAAGCTTAGCATGGGCTTACTCTGGCCAGTATGCCACGCGCAGACCAACACTGCGTGGCCACAACAGCCAATCGGGAAAACGAACATGGGCTTTCTAACTGGTTCAATAATGGCAGGTCACTTCTTATTTCTCAATCCGACGACACGGGATAGACTCATGCTCGGTTCTCGGGAATGCGTGACAATCAATCCATGCAGGATCCACACAGGTTCTAACTGTTCGGACATGAGTTGTACCAGGGTATTTCCGAAGTCAACACAGGCTTTTTCCTTTTTTCAGGGATGAACCAGGGTATTCTTGCAGAGGTCGTACCCCTTCCTCGCTCAGAGGTTCGAGGTCCCAATGGAGAGGATCCCCTCCCACGGTTCATCTCGACAATTATATTTGCATGCACTAGGGTTGACACTTGTCACCCTGGAAACTTCATGCGTTCCACAGCGTGCATCCCCTTTGCACATCCCCCCCCCCTTGCCAGGAACTTGGGATAAAATAATATGCACATGGATCTTTTTGGGAATAATATTAAAATATTATTCCAGGCCTAATCCCCCTAGGCTCAACAATCAGCCCCTTTTTCCCACCTTCCATCCCCTAATCCCTTGCCCACTCTGTGGACGCTCAGTCCCCCATCACTCATTCATCGTGGTTGGTCTGCACCTGACGGTGTTTATATTTTATTGATGTGCTACATACATACAGATACAAAATCCAGGCCCTTGGCCTTCAACCCTTAGTCTCTTTGGCCTAATCAAACACATAATCCTACTGGCTTATAAAAAACTTGGCTCACCAGCCTATAACACATATTTACAATCTCTTTCAGATCATAGTTTACATCGGGGATCGGCCTTGGGGACACTACAACGAGTACACCCAGTTTTCCATGTTTCATGATTAAAGAAGATTATAGGTGACAATATCCCAGTTCAAACTATATTTTCAGAACTTGATGAGGAAGGAAAAATCATATTGGAGCCCGAAGCCATCACTGACACAAGAATTCACTAGCTAAGCAATAGATCCATTTCAGAGTATCTCATTAAATGGAGGAAACTGCCAGCTGAAGATTCCACTTGGGAAGATGAGTCTTTTATACAGAATCATCCAGAGTTACTCAAGCATTGCGAACAACGCTTGTCTCAAGGGGAGGGGCATGTTAAGCCCTAAATAGTGTCTCATTACCCCTTAATTGGTGCATATTACATTAGTAATTTTATTTATTTATGTCGGCTTCAGTCCATTAGTTGTAATTGTACCTCCTAGTCTCCTATATATACCAAGGAGACATTTTCATTTTGAATCATATTGTACTTGGACATTTATGTGGGGTATAAGGAGGTTTCCCCCTTGAAGAGGCTTATTACCTAAAATTATCTCTTTTTCAAGGCGTTGAGTACTTATTCTGAGGTTTTTCTATGCTATATTGATACTTGGTTCTTAACAAAATCTATTCGATACAATGACTCTATCTAACCATCGATCAATGGTCATGATATATTCATATTAACAGTATTAATAGAGGTGGTTCTTAGCCAACCAATACAAGGTTTATGGAGTCAAAAATATTCATTCAAAGGACTTAGTTATTTTTTGTGTCCCGCAAGACTTCAGATTTTGACCATCAAGGACTCAATATGATCATGAAGTCTCTACAGACTATCAAAATTAGGGTTATGCCTTACATGGGGTGCAGGCTCATCACACCAGAAACATAACATGGGGTGCAGGCTCATCACACCAGAAACATATGGGGTATGAAAATAGGTAGCAGTATGTGTTCACTGATTTTTATGATTTAACCAAGAATTAGTATTCATCATCATGTCACTTATGTTCCACATTTAGGTCATAGATTAAGTACACAAAAAATCTCTTGGATTTAAACATTCATGTGTGTGTGTGTGTGTGTATTAATACACAATTGTTCTATCCTTAAGAATTCACATAAGTCATTCGCATAAGTCATTCACATAAATCATTCACAATTAGTTCAATGCATACGAATCACTTATATGATAAAGGAGTGATCCAATTCAACTAACTGAGAGAGGGATTATTTCCTCCCAACCTTAGGAATTTTTGTAGATTCACTTCCTACAACAAACCACCCCCATGCCAAGCCATGATACAACCAAGGAAATTGACTCAACAGGGCTCCAAATATTCAATGATCCGAGAAGGTTAGTCTCCTTCTCCCTCTAACACAACAAAAGTTTCCACTTCCTACTAAGCTCAAGGTCTCTAAAATTTAATCAGGTGGTTTCTCAACTGGATTTCCTTTGCAAAAGGGAGCCCCTTATCTGATTAACAGTCCCTCAGCGATCTCCCCTTACCATTTTCGGTTTATGTCTAGTAAGCACCAAGTTGCAACTCATTATTTCTCTAGTTCAGGATTTGGGTCATCTTTGTTCAAGGTGATTATCCTTAGCTTGTACAATATTCCTATTTTCTTCTAGAAAGATATCCTTTCCTTTCTAAATCAACCCATTTGTCTTATGTGCTATGTTTCTCATTCTCTCTGAGCTTTTTTTCTTTTCTTTGTTTTTCCATCTCTCTTCCTTCCCTCAGGTTCTCTGTTGAATCCTTACAGACATAACCTACAATCCACCCTTTTTCAATCTGAAGGGGCAGTTTGTGGTACATTCATGTCATCCATTCAACTGGCCATTCTTTCCACACATGGGCCAATTGCAGTAGTCATTACTACCCAACCACCTTTATTCCCTTCTCTTTAATTTTCATGTGGTCTCTTCCATCAATCTGGTGTGATGGTGGTGAAATCATCATGTTTTCAATCATAGATAATATTTTTTTGCAAGCTTCATATCTTCACTGATGCATCTTGTATCCCTTTCACTCAACCATCCTATCATTCCTCTACTTCATCAATTTCCTTTGGTGTATCATGGCTAGTACTTATCAAGGTTGTTCCCTCTCAGTTGGAAATTTGGTGTTTATAGTAATCAGAACACAATTACATGCCTCATATTATATAAGGTTTGTGCACAATTACAGTCTTGGGGAGAAAATAGGGTGTTACACTAGACAACAAATTTTTGGTTTCCCTTGCCTTGATAGATATTTTAAGGGTTTCATACAAGTTATCTTAATATTCCTTAACAATGAGGGGTTGCGTAAATAGTGGCCTAGGGTTTAACACACTTTCCAACTCAAAATTTTCTTTTTTCAACCTTGCATTTTCTTATTCTTAGTCTCTTACAGAATCTTTCATCATTTTCCCTATGGCTTCATGCATTTTAATTATACTAACAACTCCCAACCCTAAGCATCAAACACAACATTTCAATCTTCCAAGATCCATTTTCCTTTGATATTAACCTTAGATAAATGAAACTTCTTGGGTTTCTTCTTGTAGCTTGCATGGTGTAGAGTGATTGAGATGCCCTAAAAGGTGAGAATATCTTATTGCATCATCTCCCTTGAAATAATTTTTTTATTATCAAGCTGTGAAATTGAGCCTTATGTATCCAGAGAGATGGATATTAGCATTGTACTAGGTCTATCTCAATTTTTATATATCCTTGTGGTATTATCACTTCAAAAGAATTATAAAATACTAAGTAGGAATCCATAATAAATCTCTTAGTCTTTTTAAAATTTTCCAACTAGTGAGCAATTTCATTTGAAATAATATCACCCCAATAAAATATTGTCTCCTTATGCAAGTTATATTAAATGACATATAAATCATACATGGTTAATGTTTTATTTTTCTATCCAATTATTCTAGTGAAGAACCAAGCCATTTCATTATAAAGTTAGACCAGTTCACCAACTTCAACCTGATATATCTTAGCAATCTCTTGCTTGGGTTACAAAGGTCACTTATTTAATATATTGGATCCACTACCATGTCCATACAATAAATAATCAAAAAACACCTTAACGATATTTGTTGGATTTGAGAGGTGCAACATCCTTTTCAACATAAAGAGTGCCAAATGTGCATGCATTTTCCCCTCCTAGTTCAACCTTATCGCCCTATATTTAGAATCAAAATGTTTGGCACACTAATTAACTACCTCTTTAACCCCTCTAAATTCAAAGGCATCATTTATATACCCATCCTTTTCCAACCTCAAATCCCAAGTTTTTTTCTCCTTTCTTTCTTCCTCCTACATTTTATAGTACCACTTACATGTGGTGGTCCACTGAAAATCCTTATGACGATGAGACAACTAATTGAAAATGTTTCCAAATAAGGGTTCCCATTTTCTTCTATAGGTCACACTTCCTATTCTAATTATTTGTACTTCTCAATGCTCATCCCTAATACAAATATGATTTCTTTAAGATTGTTAGAAGGTCATGAAAATCATTCAAACCATTAGATTTCATAGTACATGCCTAGATTTTTCTATAAAGTATTGTGTTGTCACTTAGTCACCATCATACAACATTTAGTGAAAATGAAACATGTGTTATAGAAATATTTTCCTCACCATTGCTATCTTGCACAGAGGGCTTTTTTCCATTTCCCTATGCAGACTTGTCATACATTTTTGATGAATTTAGAGCCCAAAAATATACATTTTTCCACATATACGCTCCCTATCAGCTATGCAAGATGTGTATACACTGGATGCTCCACTACAGCCCGCGTACATCAGGATTTTTTCCAGAAAATACAAAAATTAAGTCGGGTTCCCATGTCACTACAAGAGATCTCTGATCCTTGGCCTTCCATATACTGCAAACATTCTGACTAGGCCCTTCGGTTGCATTCTGAGGCTATAAAAGCACAATTCTGAGCTATGAAAAGGAGGAGAAAGCATTCAACTTTGAGAACAAAGTTACTCTGGAGAAATTACTTCATATTGAGTCTACATCCCTTTGTACCTCAAGTTTGAACACAGTGTTTAGCCCCCAAGATCTTTCCCTATTGTTGAGAGAACCTCATTGACTCTCTCCTATGAGCTTGGCTTTGGTGGAGGATTGAAGTGGTGGAGGCCTAGTTGAAAGGAACTTGGTTTCTTGGTTTCGAACCGTGCCGACACGGAAGTCTGTAATGTTGTCACTTCTGCTGATCAATTATTAATAGAAATACTCCTTTCCCATCCTATTGGTATATTGCAAATGTATGATTATTATCTATGGGCGTGTTTGTAATGTTCATTAATGGATTATGATATCTGATGTGCTAACCCCTTTATATCATCATTATATACTTGCTTTGCTCATTTGTTAAGAATTTATTGCGGGTATAAAGATTTGGGTCGAAGTGCCCAATGGTGGAACATCGTCAAATGTTGGATCGAGGTAGGCCTCTTTCTTATCTTGCACATTAGTTTATATAGCATATGTTGGAATTGAGTTGATTTCTATAGTCACATCTGTCTATTGTGGTTTACCCTTGGCCATAGAGATTTTTTCCCTCATAACAGAATTAGCGACTCCACTGGGGAGAGATCTTCCTTCTAAGGGTTGAATTACTTTTTCTTCTTAATTTGATCTTTTTCCTTAATGTTTATTGTCCTATCACTGCTTGATAGATTATGTTCACTTTGGGTCTGAGTTTTCATCCTTCTTGCCTTTTCGTGGCCTTGTTTTGAATCATATTCACTCATTTTTTCCTTACAATCATGTATATCTGCTTGTTGTCTCACTGTAGGATTCGTATATACACCATGTTCTCCTGAACAGTCATGTATACCACTTCACTTTGCTTGTTTGCTTGGTTTAGTGATTGTTGGGTGAGATTTGATGATTGATCGGCCTTCTTAGATCTCTGTAGTGTCTGTTGAGTTTCTCTAGATTGACAGGAAACCTGTTGGGAGTTGAATTTTTGGGCGTAGTATTTCTCTTTGTTTTTCATCCTTGTTTGTCCTTGACCCCTAGGTTGTTTGCTTGGCTTCTTGGTATTTTTCTTGAGTTATTTCATTTATACATAGTAGAATTTATATATCAGGTTTCTTTACAATCCATGCATTTTCTCTTTAATATATTGAAAATACAAAAAAATAGGCATCTTGCATTGGTTATCATTTTTGTCTTTGAACCTCTATCTTTAGCTTAGTTCATTTATCGAAAGATTGCATTTTACTTCTGAATTGCAGAGTTGAAATCGAAAATTTCACTGTTTTTATTAGCATATCATTCATTGAAAAGTTAAAGATAGACTTTGCATTATATTCATATTCATTTTCTTGCAAAGTCATAACATCATGAGTTTCACTTCCATACCCTTTTGAGTAATCACGACCAATAAAATTTATGCTTTAAACTAAAATTGATTAGTCACAATTTTATTTTTTAGGGTGCACAAACTAGTCTAGGATTTAGTGACTTGGAATAGGATTTTGTGAGTAAACTTCTCCAAGGAAATTAAATCAACATATGTGTCTGAGACAAGGAGTTGAGAAGTCTATTGTATAATTGATAATATCAAGAGGCTCCACTCACACCGGAGTTAATCATGAGGTCGCGTGAAGTTAGTTGATGGGATAACCCCCAGATACTCACCTAGCATCAGAGATATTTCTGTGGATTTTTTTGTATTTGGGGATCTTGCTAGTACCCATACCTCTGGGAGAGGTGGTGCTTTCAAGGTTTCGGGCTTTCCTACCCTACCCATATGGTGATATGGACTTACGACTGCTCATCTGTGCATCGGTTATACAGTGGTTTATTAGTTTCTTGACTTAGGTATCTCATAGGTTACTTGTCGAGGTTATTCTGCTTGTACCCTGGGTTAGATAGGGGTCAGCCAACACACAACCTTTATGGAGGATTACCTCTTTGAGGGGATCTGACCAACTGGTTTCTAATCCCACGAGGGCCCCTATAACTAATTATGTTACCTCCAAACTTTAGCAGGGAGTCTCAGGTCCCTCTTGGACGAGACATACCTTCTTTAGCGAGGGAGGTCACTCAGCCACTTTAGCCCATTTGCTTACATATTGGCCATTCGAATTTTTGGTATGCTCTCTGTTATAACCCTAAATTGCACCACACATGCTTACCTGGCATCAGGCCAACTCATATCCCTTCTTTACCAAAATATTGTTGAACAACTCTTTGAAAATCCTCTTGAATAAAGGCCCACGCACCCTAATCCATTACTGCATGTGTGTACACATTGGCTGACCCAAAACAACCCGCGTGGACCGACAAAAGCATGAAAAAAGGAAAGTTGTCGATGAAACAAAAAGCTATGGGTGATTTGACTGAAACTCCCAGCCATGCATGGCTGAGGGTTCGTCCAAATACCTAGCTCCTTCTAGCCTATAAAAGAACGGGTAGGGGAACCATTTGGAGGAGGAAAAATATAGCAAAGAAACTCTACCCATTTATGTATTCCCATTGTCCAAACCCTTTAGCCTTTCCTTATGCCAAAAGAGATTCAAAGAAAAGCAGTTGAAGGACAGGAAAAGAGGAGTCCAGGATTAGGTTCAAGGAGCGGTGGACGGTCTCAACTTTTGTAAGTTGACTCATTTTAAGTAATAAAGAGAATGCTTTTCCCGTCCCAATTCATGAACTTTTTATGGTTTGATTAGTTTATGTTTGATTTCTAACCCGTGAGTATATAAGTAGTATGCATGCATATTTGTTCCTCGTCTTGAATGCAATTCATCTTTGGAAGGAGTATTGCGAACAAGTAATCAAGCACAATGGAGGATCGACATCAAAGGCCGGTAACGAGGTAGGTTGATCTTTCCATGCATTTACTAAGAAAAGGGGATTTAAATCTAGGGATGAAGGTAGAAATTAATTTCTATTCAGTCATATCTGCATGCAAAGTCTGAAATCTATTTGCTAGTCCATAGGGTGTTTTTCCCCAACAACAGAATTGGTGACTGTACTGGGGACACTCTCTAGGGTTCCTGGAATTTCATTTAGTTTTTGGGTAGTTTAAAGACTAGTTTTTATTTCCTGTCTTTTTTTTTTTTTTCTGTAAAGTATGAGCTAGTAGGGAGTCTGGTTTTCCATACCAGCTTTCCCTGACTTTTGCTTGACTATGTTTTTTGGGACCCACAGAGGTACACACGGCCTGCACAAGGTCTGCACGCATGTACTCGTGCCCTATCCTCTTACAACCCTTGTGTGAATGCTAGCTATATAGGTAGCAGTAGCGTGTAGGAGTTTAGAGAACCTCAGAGGCAGTCCTCCTCTTCCCTGTCAAAATCACACATTCTCAGGAGGTTCTCTGAAATTTTGTCTGAGTCTTGTTTGCTAATAGTCCTATCTCAGATTGCTTTTTCCTTATTATTTTTTCCTTTCATTATTTGTTTTTCTGTTAGAAAGAGTATACAAGACTTCAAGGGATCCTGGTTATCAATATCAGTGGTTTCTTCCTAGTTTGGTCTGTCTGTTTTCATTTTTTATTAGAGTTTATATATACACACAGCCTGTACAAGGTCAACCCGCGTGTACACGCCCTCTGTCTCTATTCATCGCACGTTCACACACGTGTTGTTTGAGTAACAGTCGTGTGCTTGTACAGGAGACTTTTTGTTAAGGGTAAGGTAGTTATCCTTTCCCTTGATAAGAATTATTCCTCTCAGGTGTTTGAATCTCTGTTTGAACAGTCAGTAGCTTAGGATTAATTTTACCCTTAGCTTGTTTTTTCTCATTTAAAACGTTGTCAGAAAAATAAAAAAAAATTACGGTTTTTAGACATGTATGAGAGTCATTGTTTTACAATTACTATTGTGTGATTTGTTAATCTGATTCTTTGCGATCTGTGATTAGGACAGAATTGTTTTTCTTGGTTTTTTGCTTGTCGGTATTTTCCCTTTCTTGCTTTACTAGCATTTAAAATGAAATAAAAAAATCTTTCCATTTTCTTGTTTGGTTGAACAATGTGTTTCTGCATTATTAGGCCAAGGAAAAGTCTTTTATTTCATAATTTTTTGCAGTTTACTTAGATCATAAGTAGCTCGTAGTCGAGTGAAATTCCTTTGAGTTTGTTGTCCAAAATCTTAGAAAAGTTAAAAAAATCTTTCTTTTGAAAAGTTGTTGAAATTTTGCATACAGTAAAAGTTTTGTTTCCAGCTTTTTTATTCATTTTTTGCTTTCGTCTTTTACACATAATCAATTTCACCCTCATACCCCTTGACATAAGACAAATCCATAAAAGTAACACTAAATTTAAAATCTACTAGACTTTTATGTTTGTAGGGTTCACAAACTAGTTCAGGACTAGGGACTTGGATTAGGTTGGAGAGGAAACTCTTCAAGGCCATTTAAAATCAAACATTGGAGTCTGAGATAGGGAGTGTCTAAGTCCAGTTTCATGGAAGTTATCTGGGACCCCCCTCTAACACAGGGAATAAACACGAGGTCACGTGCGAAAAGGTAGTGGAGATAACCTCTCCAAAGCCAGACCAATCGTAGTGGAGAACACATATAGAGGTCTTGTTTTGGGATTCCGTCATTTGCATTTGTCATGGGGCTTCATGGGTATTGAATCCATTTGAGGTCCTTAGTTGTCTCTTGGAACATTTTCTCTCGATACCCTTGATAGGTTTCGGGCTCGATACCCTGCTCATTGTGGTCTACCTGAATTTTGACTGTACCCGTCTGGTGACTGTTCGTGTGCTTGCAACCTAGTTGCCAATATTTGTTAGGGACATACACAGGTGGCTGCGGCAGTATACTGCGGTACCTAGGACAGACATCGGGCCATTCTTTGCAGAGTATACCCAAAGGGTTCTTCTGTGTTTGAGTTTCACTTGCACCGGTAAGTTTCTCCAGTGTTGGTTGTTATAACTGTTCTTCCAATTAATTTAGTGTTTGCTTGTCTTATATTCTAGGGATGTTTTTCTTAGTGTTTGTTACTTTTGAGCATTTAGATTACCTTAGAGTGTCTTGGATCTTCTCACACAGTGGAGGATCCCAAGCTCCGCCGATCACGAAGGCTTCTTGGCCTACCGTCGGATACACTGGAGCCACCCCCACCACCATTAAGGTGGAAGCTAGACCAACAAGGGTATTTTGAAGCGACCATGTTACAAACCATTGTGCCTGAACAACCCCTGGAGGAATCGACCATTTTGGACCTTGAGGAAACTGCTCTTGGCTCGATTGAAACCCCAACCATTGATTTCTTGGCACCTTTTATTGTACCAATTCAATTTCACGAGCACTAGACAATGTCACACACAGCAATGGAAACAAATGTTGTTACTCCTTCTGGGAATTCTTTAATTCCCACCATGGTTTTCACCACAGGAGATTCGTCATTTCCTAACTTACCGTCGTCGGTCTGAGCCACCATGGTCTCGAACGCAACTACTTTGCACAGTGGTCCGAACCCATCTTTGGTGGCATCCATAACCCCTTTCACACCTAGTGCAACAGGCCCTCCGTTCTCATACGGTATGCCTAGTTCAGGTACAAGTCCTATACTTTCCTACTCCAATTTATAAACTTTGGGTCTGGGGGCAGGGAGCTCTAGCGCTCCTCTACAAGGTCACATGGGGGGAACTCCTGTCCCTTTTAACATTTTTCCTTATGGAGGAGTTCATATCCCTCCTTCATCCCCTTCACTTGGTGGCTCGCATCAACAATCCGTCAGGCAACCTACACACAATAGTTTATTTGGAGCGGGGAGTCAAGGACCACCTTTGCATAGTATGCTGGTAGGTTCGACACCGTTTTCTTGGAACAAAACATTTGGTAACAACATCTTCTCGTCGGCCTCTTTCCCGACTAGGGGCAACCCCATTTTTGGACAATATACTCCTGGGCAAGGTACTATTCCTGCATAGGGGGCAAACCTAGCAGGACCTTGGAATTTAGGGCAAGGATCCGTTCCCTCCTCCAGAATGTCGATCTGGGGTAATTCTTTCCACAATCAATGGAACCCTGGAAAAACTACTATGCCTATCCCCACGGGACCGACATGGGGCAATCCTTCCCAAATTCCTTCGAATACAATGCATGCCCAACAATCTATGTCCTATTTGGGAATCAACCGATGATGTCTCCACATATGCAAAATCCTTACGCTGGCCAGGGCCATGGTTTCTACCAGAATCCGGGCCAGCAACCAAAATTTTCTTGGCATCCTGGTGCCAGTCAAACCCCAGGACCCTTTTTCCCAGGTTATCAGCAGCAACCCAAACTACCATTCCTGGCGACTTTACACTTGCCAGATTTGACAAGGTTGTTGAATGACCCTATTTGTCACGATCCGCGTTGGCCTCCTATGCCAATGAAGTTTCCTTCAGACATTCCAAAGTTTTAAGCCAAGCCTAATGAAGATCCAGGAGATCATGTGACTACCTTTCATCTTTGGTGCTCATCTAACTCATTGAAAGATGACTCCATACAGTTGTGATTGTTTCAAAGTACTCTCATTGGGAGTGCCGCAAAATGGTACATTGAGCTCGATCGCTCAAGATACTCTTCTTTTGGCAAACTAGCAATGGATTTCCTTAACCATTTCTAGTTACCTATGAGATATGATGTTGGCATAGAGCTGCTCACTAACTTCGAATAGACAACAACAGACCATATCTCTGATCACATCCGAGAATGGAGACGCCGAAAGAGTTTAATCAAGGTACCAGTTCCACCATCATTCCTTCTTGAGTGGTTCCTTAAGTATTTGGTCCCGCAGTTATCCAAATATGTTGCGACGTCAGAAGTTTTCTCTAAAGAAGACGCCATCATGAGAGCTCAATAGTTTGAGCTCATCTATTCTCAGTCCGATTTATTATACAACATCTTTCCAGATGCGCCACGTTCAATACTAGATAAAACTAGACAGATATCTGGACCACATGCCGATGGTATTGTCAATTCAGCACAAACCAAGCCCATTGAGCAATTGACAAAGCAGTTGCAACAGTTATCCATACAACACACAACGACCAACCAAACTACTTCTTTGGCTACTCCCCCTACCCAAATGTCAGAGGTACACACAGTACAGTCGACTAACCCAAAGGCCACCCAGCAGCCTGAAGGGAAGAAAAAACAACGAAAGAAGGGTAAGGGGGATAAAAAACCCAACGATAATGCTAGCAGGGACAACACTAAAAAATGAAAGGCAAGGTATCCATGCAACTTGTGCGTGGAAGACCACTCGACCCATCTATGTCCTCGGCTTGCAGAGGCCCAAAAATTTGTCACGCAACAACATCAGGTGGTGTTGACTAATCCATTTCAACATGGGCAAAATCTAACTCAAGCCTCTGCAAGTATGGAAGGGGGCAGCCAAGAAAACTACCCACCTCCGAAAAACCCCTCATCCACAAATGTATATATGGTTAGGGGTGATTCTTTCATATCGACTAGAATGCACGATTATAGTAAACCAAGCGCTTCTGAGAAGGGTAAAGAAGCTAACCTCCCATATCTTCCTCTACAGATTGAGAAGACATTGGGAGAAACAATGACATGCATTCCAAAAGGTGCATTTAAAAAAACTTCTCATAACCCAAATGCAAGGGCCGCCCAGAACTACTCTGTGGTGGAGGATTTATCACAAACCCCTTGTGCAATGTCCGCTTTGGAGGTCCTCCAAAGTTTCCCTTCTCTGAGAAAAGCCTTGTTAACCGCATTGGGCTCTACTGAGAATTGTAATTTGGGTACCATCATGTTATATACAACTGACTTAAAACCTCGTCTACCTTACCATGTAGCGTTTTAGATAGTAGTGGCTTACCCCACAAAAACTTTTACACGGAATATCTTTTGCACAGTGGTCGACGAGGGAACCTCAACATGCGTTATGTCATTGGCATGTTGGAAGGCCATTGGCCAACCCATTTTGTCTCCATAACCTACTCTCCTCATTTCTTTCAACGGTCGTTCATTCCGACCACATGGCATCGTTCCTTCTTTCCCCATGCAGTTAGGAGGGAAAACCATGTGTGTTGAAGTAGAGGTAGTCGATGCTCTCCTCAACTATAACCTCTTGTTAGGACATAGTTGGACTTATGCTATGCAAGTTGTGGTTGCTAAAATTTTCCAGGTCTTATTGTTTCCACACGAGGGCCAAATAGTGACCATCGATCAATTGTCTTTCTCCAGACCTGACCCAGCTTTGGGGGAATCCATGGTCCTGATGATTGATAATCCTCAACAAGGTGTCGTCAACGTAGGAGTTTGTTTGTGCCCATCTTTGATGGGTACCTTTGATTACCCACCTCTGCAGGGCGATATCAAATTTATATCTAATCACCATAAGGTTGAGATTTTTCAAGTTTCGTCGTTCCGCATGACTTACTTCGAGGATCCATGGATTCTTCCTTCCCCATCAGCCATGATGGATGAGACAAGGCACCCAGGCATGTCCATGCCCTTGTCTACCGCTGAAGTAGTGTACTCTTTATTCCAGAAAGCTTCATCTAACACTGATCTGACTCCTGCACAAGAGTTAGATCCACTTCTAGAGCCTATTTGGCCTCAGGGTTCTCTCGCTAACGTCGATTTGTTAGACTTAGTCTTGCCTTCTGATGAAGCAGTAATCAAAGCAATGACTAGTCTGGACAAACCTTGAGAAGATCTTCATCACAGATCATATTTTCTCCCAGAGTTAAACCGAATCAAAGCAGGAGAATTCATCGTGACCATGACGAGAGATCAGTCGTGTCCTATTAATCTCTTAGCTACACATGAAATTTATGCTGAGGGCAATATGGCCACTATCATTGAAACTATACCAATCAACATCTCTTGAAACCCTGGCATCGTGGAGAACATCTTCGTCGGAGCAGATATCTCCCCCGAAGAGATTCAAATCTACATGGATCTGTTCAAGGATTTCCGCAACGTTTTTGCCTAGTCTTATGAGGAAATGCCAAGTATTGATCCAAAAATAGTTGAACATGAAATCACAACGTATCCTGATGCCAAGCCTATTCGAAAGAAGCTTCGTCCAGTTAATCCCAAGAAATATGCAACCATCAAGATTGAGGTTAAGAAATTGCTAAAGGTAGGTTTTATCTATCCTGTCCATTTGACTCAATGAGTGTCAAATCCTGTGCCGGTCAATAAAAAACAAGGCACGATTTGTGTATGTACCGATTTCCGTGATTTGAACAAGGCATGTCCCAAAGATAATTTTCCAACACCGTTTATTGACCATATCATTGATGAATGTGCTGGTTGCGAAGCCTTTTCTTTCATGGATGATTTTTCGGGATACAATCAAATCCAAATCAAACTCGAAGACCAACACAAAATGACATTCATTTATCTGTGGGGTACATTCGCATATCATAAGATGCCTTTTGGTCTTAAAAATACTGGAGCCACATTCCAGTGGGCCATGTATTTTTCCTTTCACGATCTCAAGCATATAGTCGAGGCCTATCTAGATGATTTAGCTTCATGATATCGCAAGAGAATGGATCATCCCACACACCTTAGACTAATCTTCGAACGCTGTCGCTACTTTAGGATTCGCTTGAATCCAAACAAGTGCAGCTTCTGCCTAACTTCAGGACATTTGTTAGGTTTCATCATATCAACAACAGGGATCATGGTCGATCCTCTCAAGGTGGAGGAAATAATTCAGTTGCCCCCCCCCGCGCACAATCCTTCAACTTCAGAGTCTATAAGGCAAGGAAAACTTTTTACGACGCTTCATCGCCAACTATGCCAAAATCACCAAGGGATTTATGCGTTTACTGAAGAAAGACATTCCTTTTTTCTGGGACGAAGCTGCTCAATGCTCTTTCGATGCATTAAAACATGCCCTCACAAGTACACCTCTGCTACGACCACCTAACTATAACAAAGATTTTTTATTATATATGGCTACTACAGAGTCAACCATTAGCATGGTTTTAGTTCAGGAAGATGATTTTCTCTTAGAATATGTGATCTATTACCTGAGCTGAGGCCTCATAGGACCGGAACTCAATTATTCTCATATCGAAAAACTTGCGTTGGAAACAGTTCATACTGTTCAATGGTTCCATCATTATGCTTTGTTTTGCAATACCACCATCATTTTTTTCATGAATCCATTCCAGTACATGTTGACATGACGGGTTATAGGAAGAAAAATTAGTAGATGGATAGTCATCCTCCAGTAATTTGACTTAGACTTCATTTCAGCAAAGTCCAAAAAGTCATTGGTCTTCGCAGAGCCTATTTTGGAACTTCCAGTTGAGTTAGGTGACGTTGTGCCTGAAGAATTGCCTATCCAGGAAGATATGTTTTTGATCACATCTTCAGATCCCTGGTATAGAGATATACTTATCTATCTCCAGACCTTGAAGTGTCCCACTTCTGCTTCTCGTGATGAGTGTCAGTGTATACACCATCAGGCTAAGAATTATCTCATACTCAATGATACGTTGTATCGGAGAGGTGTAGACTACATATTACGTCGATGTCTCACACATGAGGAGGTAGTCATCATGCTCAATGATTGCCATACTGGAGCTTGTGGTGGTCATTTTTCTGGGTTGGAAACAACCCAAAAGATTCTACGAGCAGGTTACTTTTGGCTGACACTTATCAAAGATTGTATAGAATCGGTCAAGAAGTGCCATCCGTCCCAAGTCTTCTCTCGGAAGATGAGGGCACATACCGCTCCTATGTTTCCTATCATCACAGTTGGTCCCTTCACCAAGTGGGGGATTGATTACACTACTTGCAACCCCCCATCAGCAAGGGGGTACCGCTATATCATCATAGTTGTAGACTACTTCACTAAGTGGGTTGAAGCTATGCCAACATTTAAAGATGATGGAGAGACTGCAACACTCTTCTTATTCAACCAGATCATAGCAAGGTTCGGCATCCTGAGAGAGATTATTACTGACCATGGCAGTCACTTTCAGAACCAAATGATGATCGAATTAACATCAAAGCTTGGGTTACAGCAAGAGCATTCATCACCCTACTACCCCCAAGCCAATGGACAGGTGGAAGTTGTAAACAAAACTCTTAAGACTATTCTACAACGAACTATCAACTCAGTCAAGTCAAATTGGCATTTGATGTTATACTCAGCATTATGGGCTTACTGAACATCTGTTAAGAATGCAACCAATTTCTCACATTTTCAACTCGTTTACGGGTTGGAGGCAGTCTTGCCCATCGAATGTCAGATCCCATCTCTAAAATTGGCAGTACAATTATTGCCAGACACTTCTCCACTTGAAGAATGGTTAGTACACCTTGAGCAACTCAATGAGTAGTGTTATGATGTGGCCTTGGCCAACGAGGCTCACAAACATAAGGTCAAGTGTCAGTATGATAGGTCCGTTCATCCTCGGATTTTCTCTGAAGGTGACCTTGTCCTGGTCTATGACCAAGATAAGGACCCCCTGGGGGCAGGAAAATTCAAACCCATGTGGTTCGGACCCTTCATCATAAAATAGGTATTAAAAAAGGGCACTTATCGTTTGGTTGATTTTGAAGGGAATGCTTTGATGGAGCCTAGAAATGGGCTCTACCTCAAGAAGTATTACTCATAGGTAGGTCACTGTGGGTAACTTTTTGTAACATATGTATAGTCTTTGTACTATTACTTTTTAGTTTCTTTTAAGTGTTATGGACGTGTCATTGATGTTATCTTTCGTCAATATGGCAGATGTCAAGTGATTCCAAGGTGTTCATTGGGTATGCAGACGGTGCTAGTCAGCACACTCGGAGGCTTGCCTCCGCAACTTGGGTAATATTTACACCTCAGGGCTAGTTGTTATCTTCCAGAGGTATATGCTTAGGTGACACCACAAATAATTTTGTCGATTATAGTGCAGTTATTGAGTTTCTTCGTGACTCCTTGTCATTGGGTATCTCTCATCTCTAGGTCTATCTCGACACTCAACTGGTTGTGTCACAGCTAAACAGAGTATACCGGGTTCATGATCCAACTTTACACCAACGAATCCTTAGGGTACATCTCTTAGAAAGAAACTTTGATTATATTACATATTTTCATGTTCATGGGAGATTAAACCAAATTACAGAAACTCTAGCTAATCAAATTTTAGATTGGCATCTTGCACACATATGAAAGAACATTGACATAAGCATGTAAATACATTTTTGCACACGTGATCCATAAGACACAAAAGATCAAAAAAACCATATATAACATCATAAAATAACCAGAGTACATAGATGGACGCAAGCACCTCAAAAATGGGACTAATAATGAGTCACAGGGCTTATGCCCTCAAAGAATATATACAAGTAGTGCTTATGGCATGGTAAAAAGTCTAAATAAGTTTAGGGCCTATGGGCCCTATTATAATAGTCCACAGTATGGGCTAAACGCCTAAACAATCGGACCCACGTCCGAGTTTCCCCCACTACATGAGGCTGCATGGATGGCGGCAGGTCCTCTATCTATGCCATCGAGACTGTGCGAGTGACTGCAGTGAAGTTCCGCTCCACTCGTCTAAGGACCCTCTCAGCCTCTCCGGCTGGGAGGTTCCCTACTACTACTGGTCCCCCGGCAGTAGCTGCGGCTTCTGGCCAAGAACGACACCTATTCTATGCATAATTGACAGGTCGCACAGGTCCCACATCTGCATGAAACAAATGTA
Source organism: Picea engelmannii (assembly GCA_009831015.1). Taxonomy (NCBI): domain Eukaryota; kingdom Viridiplantae; phylum Streptophyta; class Pinopsida; order Pinales; family Pinaceae; genus Picea; species Picea engelmannii. The sequence continues at coordinate 457,993 of ML777823.1, read as the reverse complement.
TACCCATAAAATACTTTGGCATATGAAAAAAATGATATATATGACAAAAATGACATAAAAATTACATATACCAAAAAAAAAACAAAAAACCACAAAGGTGGAGACTTACCCATCTCCCCTCGCTCCTCACCAGGAGGAACGGGTATCTCAGGATCTCTAGAAAAATCTATCCCTACATATGGGTAATCCTCGATCACAGGGATCTGTCGTGACAACCACGCAAAGAAGTCATCATCGAAGGACTCATTTCTCCTTCCATCACCTTGTCACGGCAGTAATACTGCTCATCTACATACTGCAGGAAAAGAGGCCTGATGTCCTCATACCACTTCCCGATGACTAAAGCTCGAAACTCTCTCAAAGAAGAATGAACACAAAATCATCCCAAACCCGAAGTTCCTCTGTGTCTGTTGTCGGCAATCTGTCAATTGCCTCTTCATACACTCAAGTAGTGTGGTACTCCAGCCAAAAATCTGTGCATTCAAGCACTGGATAACACAGTTCATCTGTGCATAAGATGCCTGATGCAAGTTCGTCGAACCAGTAATCTTCCCAATAAGAAATAATATTTCTTGCAACGATAGGTTAGTAATCTTACTTATGGGCACCTGGGAGCTCACACGGTTTGTCCCGGCCTCACAGTGCTCAGCTATCAGTTTCACTATGTTATGTAGCTCCACAGGAAATGTCCTGAAATTGACTGGTTCCCCTCTCCTTGAGAGGCCAGTCAAAAAGTAAATATCCTTGGTGGTGGGCACCAGTGATTTCCCCTCTATCATGAAGGCCTCTGCATCAGGATGCCAGTAGTCAATCAAGGAATTCAGTAGCCTTGGTTGTGCTTGCATAAATGGACACAGGAAGAAATTAAGTAAACCACATTGCATCAACATGGCCACGACATTCGGATCTCCTGTGACTAACTCACTAATTGCTTCATGCTCCCTTTCCCTCCACTGAACATACTCCCTGCCAACACAACAAAGTTCAGGAGGGTCGGTGCTGGTTCTTTAGTTCCTTTTTTTCTATAAAAGGGGGGGTCCACGCGAGCTGTAGAGGTGACAGTTGTGTGTACACGCGGGCATATTTTACTCTGCCCGAGTGTACATATGGCCTGTCTAGAGATAGCCCACGTGTACCTAGGGCCGACCTTTTAAAGGTCGATGCCGACCCAAAAAATGAAAGAAAATACAAAATTGAAGAATTGAATAGCTAGATAGGGGAGTTTTAACTTACTTGGTCCAAGCAGAAGTTCGTTTCATCCACTGTAGCTCCCGAAATCATCGTTTTTATTAAAGGGGGTCTTTTGGCTCCAGAGTCAATTTCCAAATCAACAATGGTGATAATGAGCTGCCAACTTCTATTTATAGAATTTTTGGCCTCTTTTTGTCACTTTTTTGGCCTCCCTTATCATTTTCTTTATACCAAAAACCATTTAGAGTGATTCAGGAGTTATATGGGAGGGATTTGATCAGGTATCGGGACAAGTTTTTTGAGTTTTGAGAAAATTTTGACGGTCCATGAAATTTTTTCCAAGAATCAACTTGAGCATACAGGTTAGGCTACTACCCCAACTTTTGTGTCTCGTTGTCTTTTTCCTCTGCCATAGGATCGATCCCATCAGGTTGTGACATGGAACCATCATATCTACTTTAGAAGTGTCACAACTTGGCGGTAGAGCTTACCAAAACATGGATGCCCTAGGTAGGTCCTAGTTGCATTATGGTGTCCATGTCGTTTCTAAAACACTGTAGGCTCGGGAGTCCTTATAGTCTTTCCTAAATATCCTCAGGACTCCCAAAAACTAACGGGTCTCCTTTTAATCCCTTTTCAGACCCTTTAAACATGAAAATATTTTCGAGCGATCTTGTGGCCTTTCATGCTCGTTAAAATGAAATTTGAAGTCACGTATGTCCGGCGGTAGTTTACCCCTTTTTCGATCCAGACGGTCAACTGTACGAACAAAGGTATACTCGATGGAACTTCCGTTCTTTAGAAGATTACTCTCAAGTATAATTTTATCCCTTTTTCGGGCCTGAGGGACTAAACTTACGAAAAAGAAACCCCAACGGAGTCCATAGTTAAGCTCTTTTCAGACTCCCTAAAATTGAAAAGATCGTCGAGTGACCTTATTCTTTCACACTCGTTAAATTGGTCTAGAAGAATATTCCTGATGGAGTCCATAGTTAATATTTTTTTAGACTCCTTAAAAATAAAAAAATGGCCAAGTGATCTTGTCCTTGTCACACTCGTTAAAATGGTTTTGAATCAACATCTAATCGGTGCTAGTTTGCCCTTTTTCGAACCAACTAGACTATCTTCGAAAAAGGTACCCCAATGGAGTCTCCTTTTATGTTTTTTTCAGACTCTCTAAATATGAAAAACCACCGAGCTTACCTTCTCTGGGCTTGTTAAACTTACATTGAAGGACGCTACCATTGTGTGTTTTATTAACCACATTTTCATACCTTATACACCAGCTTTGTGACAGTTTGATTTTGCGTCTTAACACCTTTGGCCACAAAGGGATGTTTCCCGAGTATCATTTTACTAGAACATCAGTCTTGTCCTTGTGCCTTGAAATTGTATGTTTGCAATACTCATTCCTCCATTGTAACGTAATATTCCTTTATTCTTTTTCCACAATTATTGAAAAGAACAAAAAAATCAAGTATACCCCAAAAAGAGGAAGGGAAAAGTATTTTCTTTATTGGCAGCATAATGAGTCACCCTTGGATAAAGCACATCTGTCCATTTGTTCATCAGACTATGGGATGTAGTACAACCTTAGTAAGCTTTTCTCACTATATAGAGTTGTGTCCTCCACCGTTTGGTTATCCATCCAAACATATGGAGAGTTTGCATCACCTCCTGCTTCGTAGACTTATGATTAACATACATGTTTCCTGAGTCTCATCATTTGTCGTGCTATTTTCCAAGGGAAGTTTTTCACTAAGCCTGAGTTGGCCCCTCTGCAATATGTCTCTTGTCTGCATACCTGGCCATCCTGAACATCCAATCAAGTCCTTGTTTGAAATCACTGAAGCCTTCAGTCTGATCATCAATATTATCAAGTCCATGACCGACGATCCATCGAAGACCTCTGGGTAGTGCAGTCGTACACTCATATTACACTCCTACCCGAGTTTTGAAGATTTTGAATTTGTTGCTCGAGCTCTGAAGATCTCATCTCCAGCAATCAGGCTGAATCATCTTCTAGAAGATGGATACTCTATATGTATATCTTTTTGATTTCGAGATGTAGCTCCACTGTGTATTATTTGCGGCTACTCTTTATAGTTATTTGACATGGATCTATAGTGCATTTGATTGGTAGCCATCGTTCTATTTTATCTCGAGCATGGGTATGCCTACCTCAGTGAGACATTTTTTATTTTGCAGACAACACCTCTTGGTTCCTGATCCTTGGGCTCAATCGTTTGGCACATCAGTAAAGATTGGTAATGTATTTCAGCCATTAGATGCTCTTTTGACCTCACACATTAGGGGGCATCTGTTATAACCCTAAATTGCACCACACATGCTTACATGGCATCAAACCAACTCATATCCCTTCTTTGCCAAAATACTATTGAACAACTCTTTGAAAATCCTCTTGAATAAAGGCCCACGTGCCCTAATCCATTACTGCACCGTGTACACACTGGTTGACCCAAAAAAGCCCGCATGCACCGAAAAAAGCATGAAAAAAGAAAATTTTCCGATGGAACAAAAATCTATGGGTGAGTTAACTGAAACTCCCGACCATGCATGGCCAAGGGTTCACCTAAATACCTAGATCCTTCTAGCCTATAAAATAAGGGGTAGGGGAACCATTTGGAGGAGGAAAAATATAGCAAAAAAACTCTGCCCATTTACGTATTCCCATTGTCCCAACCCTTTAGCCTTTCCTTATGACAAAGGAGATTCAAAGAAAAGCAGTTGAAGGACAGAAGAAGAGGAGCCCAGGATCAGGTTCAAGGAGCAGTGGCCGATGTCAACTTTTGTAAGTTGACTCATTTTAAGTAATAAAGAGAATGCTTTTCCCATCCCAATTCATGAAATTTTTATCATTTGATTAGTTTATGTTTGATTTCTAACCCGTGAGCATATAAGTAGTATGCATGCATAGTTGTTGCTTGTCTTGAATCCAGGTCAGCTTTGGAAGGAGTATTGCGAACAAGTAATCAAGCACAATAGAGGATTGACATCAAACGCCAATAACGAGGTAGGTTGATCTTTCCATGCATTTACTAAGAAAAGGGGATTTAAATCTATGGATGAAGGTACAAGTAATTTCTATTCGGTCATATCTGCATGCAAATTCCGAACTCTATTTTCTATTCCTGTTTGCTTGCATATTGGCCATTCGACTTTTTGGTATGCTCTCTGACTACTAGTTGGCCTTAGGAGTCTATTTTGGGTTTAATCATTATGGACAGTGGAATTTCTTTCGCTCCCTCATTCACTGTTACCCACCCCATGATGCTTGCTCATTTCATGGGGACAGACCCTTCCACTTTTTACAATGGTATGCATAACTACAACGCTCAGTCTGCACCTTGGGTCCCTAGTCATTTTTCTATTGATATGTCTTCCCCTGTGCAATCCTATCCCTGGCCCACATATATAAATCATATCTTTGGATCTGGGGGCTCCATGGCTCCGATGCCTACTTTGTCATTTGATATGAGTCATGCCCCCATGGGAGGTTGGAACCTTCCCCTTTATGGATACAATTCTAGCTATGCTCCTTCAGGAGACAGTACTCATATGGGTGCTTACCCCACTTATTACACCCCACCCATGTATCTTTCATCCGCCATGTCAGTTCCTTCAAACAATTTTTTCATGACAGGTTCTCAAGTACCCCCAGGTATTTCATATGGGGAGAATCAATTTTATGGTTCGGGATACCCTCTTTACAGGACCCCTTCGCAAGGTGGAAACATATATTATCACTCAAATAATTCTTACCATACCTCGGTCTCTTTGCGGACCTCAGTGATGATGCCCATCCAAACCTCTTTGGACCATTTTGACATTGGCCACCACTTTTCTCAGCAGGGACAAGGGGTACACCAGGATCCTTCCTAGCCTGCAACTTTTCAGAATCAATATTTCCCCAGACCTTGGAATCAAATTCCACAATCTACCACCAACCTAGTCATTGTCAGTCATACTAGTGTTCCATAACTAACCTCTGCCAGTCATGTCGAAGATGGGTCAACTTTTTCCACAAACTATGTCGACAGCTTGCCCCCAACCTCTGCCAATTATGTTGGGGGCACCATCCTTTTTACCCCAAATCATAGTCGTGTCACGTCTCCATCCTCTATTCATCTTACAAGAGACAACTCTCTTTCACCTGCTAGTTACATCAAGAATCCTAGATGTCTCAGACATAGGCCTAAATTCCTTTGCAGGAATTGTGAAGGAAGTCACCTTACTCGTTTGTGCCCGGTTACCGCCAGGATACCAGAAGCGTGGGGCTCATCCAAGAGCCCTTCAAATTCTGAGGTGTTCATGGTTTCTACTCACACCACTTCTCCTTTGATTGTCTTGGTGGTTCCACTGATGCAATATTCTCCTGACCTCACCCCCTTTGTCGAGGGTGAAGAATCTCCGACCCCTGTTACTATGCATCCTCTTCAACCTATAATTGAAGAAGTGGCCACACCAGTGAAATCTCTGGTCAACCCTACTCTACCTGAAGGGAGTGATACTCCTTTCAATCATATCATCAACATTTCAAATATTCCCCCTTCTAAATGAAAGAGATGTATTCTTTCCCCGAATGCTCTCCCTCCAAGTTCTAACGAGGTTCCCTTTGATTGGAACGATCTAATTGGGAATCCCATACCCCCACCTATGTCTTTTCCATTAAAAGACATTATTTGAACCATCACAGAGGTTGTATCCTTCATTAGCACTTTCTCCTCCTCAACTTGGAGAGCTCTGGGTTTTCCCAAGCTCTTGTCAGCTATCAGTGAGATACTGACTTTCCGCAGAAAACCGAGACGGGAGCCTTAGCCTCCCCCTTTACATGTCGATTAAGACAACAAAAATGAGTCTTAGTTAAGCTCTTTTCCAACTCGCCTAAAAATCAAAAATATTGTCGAGTGATCTATCCCTTTCACACTTGTTAAAATTGGATTTGAAAAGTCGTGAGTCTCAGTTAAGCTCTTTTTTGACTCACTATCAAAAATAGAAAAGATTACCAAGTGAACTTGTCTTTTTCACAGTCGTAAATTGGATTTAAAAGATGTCTATTTGGCACAAGTTTACCCCTTTTTCACACCAAGTAGACTAAAAGACAAAAAAATGATATTTTTTGGCGTTAAGTTGTGATTTGATCTCATGCCCTCGCTTGTAGTATTGAGCCTTTAGCCGATTCTCGCTTTGCATTATAAATCATTGCCTTAGCGTTTTTTGCATCCTCAACCAAGAAGAGCCTTGTTTATATCCTTCACAATTTGACACCCTATACCCTGGAGGGAACACCACCCCAAGTGTCCATCTCCCACATGCATTTCCTTGCATTAAGCATAGGTACGTTCCACTATTGGAACTAGTTTTTCTTACTTGCGACACTCGTTTCCTCCTCTGTATTATAACATTCATTTTTTATGAAAAAACAAAAAAAGATGGGTGGGAAGGGAGTACTATATTATAATTGGCAACAGTCATGTCTCCTTTGAACAAAGCACAAAGTTATTGAGTCCTTGCGTCATCATAATTTTGGGTTTAGCATGGCCTTAGGAAGTTGATCTTGTTACAAAATTTTCTCTACCGGTTGGTTACTCTTCAGTCCCTACAGATAACGTTATTGATGCCTCCTACATCTAATAGTCACATCATTGAGTCTATGTTGTCGGAGTCACCATATGTCTCATGCTCTTGTTCAAAGGAATTATATCAACCTGTGTCGGCCACTCTTCAGAAATATTGACTTTGCATGTCGACCATGCCCTCAGATTATCTCAGAATCACATGATACTATGGTCTTATCATGCAGCCTGGCCCTACTTTATTCATCAGTAGGTCACCTTGAACCCAACAATTTATATTTCATCATTGGTCGTTGACTGGGTGGTTTCCCTTGTGTTTGATGGTAAGACATCTATTCACACTTCGGGATTCGTTCAGTGTCTTGGATTCCATTAGCCTTATTGGTGGTATCCCCGCCTTTGTCAACAGTTTTCATCATTGGCTGCTATTTAGAGGGTATTTTTTGTATATCGCTTGCATTTGGTACACGCAAAAGACGCACAAGGTCGTTGGTTCATGAACATGTTCTTCACCCGATTTCCACCAAATCATGAAGCTCCTGCTTTGTTCCTCGTGTTGACTGATGAAAGATGCCTTAATTCTCTCCTTTCAATGGGTCTCCTTCCATCGACTTCAACTCATTTATTCTGGATATGGTACCTAGATTTTTATGAGTACCTTGAGGCTTGCAGTCATTAGTGGCAGGCTCTCTCACCATTGACAGATGGGAATACATCAATGTGTCCTCAAATGGATTTCTCAAATGTTTGACACCAACTCCTTTATTCACACTTGTAGGAATGTACTCGGTGCCTTGATACCTACCTTCATTATTGGTAGGTTGTCTCACGTTTGTTAATGGTATACCTCAATGACTGGTAATCAAATGATGTCTCATTGTGTTCAACCTCAACTCCTTTATTCACATGATGTAGACTTTCTCCCTTTGTGGATAGTGTAGAAGACTTGAAGACATCACTATGTGGCCACAGCTTTCCTGAGTTGTCGCTTCCCTTTCATAGGACCAGCACCTATTCGACTTCAGTGATCATGGGAGATCAGATTGTACTCCATGGTATACAGATATATTCAGATTGATCTTGAGACTGGTTTCACTCAACCTTGTTCATGACTATGATATCTTTTGACATGAAACCACATTTGTATTTTTCTATTCATGTCCATGAACACTTGTTTGGTATATTTTCCACATGGATCTGCATTGTATTCTTGGCAGCCATGTATGCAAAGTCAGTACAGAATGTAATGAACAATTGAGTTCTTCCAACTGGTTCTCTACCACTCCACTTCTGGGTTATTTATAATGTATTTCAACCATCGCAAATACTCCTCTAATATCACACATTAGGGGGCATCTGTTATAGAAATATTTGCCTCGCCATGCTATCTTGCACATAGGGCCTTTTTCCATTTCCCTATGCAGAATTGTCATCCCTTTTTGATGAATCCAAAGACAAAAATATACATTTTTCCACATATACGCTCCCTATCAGCTATGCAAGATGCGTATACGCTGGCTGCTCCACTACAACCCCTGTACATTGGTATTTGTGCCAAAAAATACAAAAATGAAGTTAGGTTCCCATGTCATGACAAGAGATATCTGATCCTTGTCCTTCCATATACTGGAAATGTTTCGAATCAGCCATTCGGTTGCATTTTGAAGGCTATAAAGCACAATTCTGAGCTATGGAAAAGAGGAGAAAGCATTCAACTTTGAGAGCAAAGTTACTCTTGAGAAATTACTTTATATTGAGTCTACATCCCTTTGTCCCTCAAGTCTAAACACAGTGTTCAGCCCCCAAGCTCTTTCCCTATTGTTGAGAGAACCTCATTGACTCTCTCCTATGAGCTTGCCTTTGGTGGAGGATTAAAGTGGTGGAGGCCTAGTTGGAAGGAACTTGGTTTCTTGGTTTCAAACCATGTCAACATGGAAGTCTGTAATGTTGTCACTTATGTTGATCAATTATTAATAGAAACACTCCTTTCCCATCCTATTGGTATATTGCAAATGTATGATTATTATCTATGGGCGTGTTTGTAATGTTCATTAATGGATTATGCTATCTGATGTGCTAACCCCTTTATATCATCATTGTATACTTTCTTTTCTCGTTTGTTAAGAACTTATTGCAGGTATAAATATTTGGGTCGAAGTGCTCAACGGTGGAACATCGTCAAACATTGGATCAAGGTAGGCCTCTTTCTTATCTTGCACATTAGTTTATATAGCATATGTTGGAATTGAGTTGATTTCTGTAGTCACACCTGTTTGTTGTGGTTTACCCTTGGCCATAGAGATTTTTTCCCTCATAACAACATGTCACTGTAAAACAAATCCATTTGCATATCAAAATATTTGCATGATAGGTGGGTGGAGATAGAAAATGAGCGGGTGAGATGTGTTAGCAATCATGTTATCTATGAACTCTAAAATCGATGCATAATTTAGAGTGTAGAATGCTAGGATATGGAAAGTGGTGTGATGAATCTCCACATCTACATGGGAAAATGGTGTAGAGATTCATGAAACAAATAATGCAAGAGTGTAGATTGTATGGGCCTTCTTCCTATTTCCATATCCATGTGGAAAAATAATATAGAGTATGGAAGGGAGGGAAAAGTCTAGTGGGGAGGGGGGGTGTGAGATATAAAAGGGGTAATGATAACTTTCCAAATATGCATGGAAAAGAAATGTGGATATGCAAAATGTAGAAACATGAGACTTAGTCTTGTACATCAAATAAACTTTCCATGTTTCACTATTTTACATGGAATTTTATAAGAACTTACTTATGCTTCACCACTGAACTAGATTCCTAAAGATATTTTAAAAGCCACAAAGATACTTGGTACATTGTAAAAGGATTAAGGGTTTTTGAAAATGGATAGGAAGATGGATTGCAAGTAAAACATCATAGACAAAAAAATTATGAAACATGTAGGTTATGAAAATCTCTCTTTCAATTCTTGATGCATGGAAAAAACATTTGTCATTCATCAATGATTTGATGTATGCACACACTACCATTCATGCAAAATATTCAACTATATGTTTCTCACCCATGTATAAATTCAATATCTATATACAAAAATACATTTTTGATAACATACAACTTTTCTAAACAAAAAATAGAAGGATAAGAAAAAAAAAAATCTTACAGGTGCAATATTATCCATGCCAAAAACTAATTCCACACTCATTCTTCAAAAATATCATATTTTATGATGTATTAGGATTCCTTTAAATTCTACCTAATTCTAACTAGTTGCTCTTTTGTTTGTCCATCAAATTTTTGAGGATAAGTTGTACTAAAACTTTGTTGTGTGTCTAATACCTAGAATTAACTCTTCCAATGATTCAAGGTGAACCTAGTGTTCCTATCTAAGACAATGTCCTTAGGAACTCCATGTACTGTGATCTTTTTGTCATAAATATGTCTATTTTCTTAACAACCTTATGTGTGGATTGTATTGGAATAAATTGTGCGACATTTGTCAGTTTATTCATTATCACCATGATGGAAATCATACTACCTCATTATCCTTGGAAACTAGTGATAAATTTATATTCTCATAACTTTCCACTTCCATTCCAAAAGTTGTAAAGGACATAACAAACAAATTCCAAAAGTTGTAAAGGACATAAAAAACAAAATATATGTTGGTTTTGTAATTTGACTCATTAATCATGCCATCTCTAGAGATGTATTTTGTAGCATCTTTATTCATCCCATGCTAGAAGTAATTTTTCTCACTACTGCAATTGGATTCTAAAATCCTAGATTCTCAAATTATGGAACATTATGCAATTCATTTAGGTTATTCTTCCTCAACTCAAAATAATTGGGAGAATATAATCATTTTTCATTCATATGAATGGAATTCTATGCTAGCTAGTATCTCCCATACCTCTACTCTACTTTTTGTTTTTGTAGTCCCTCCTACATTTGGACTTAATTTTTAGATAACTGAGATTCACATCAGCTCTTCTATGAAAATTATATTTTCCTATGTCCAATGCACTCACATGCATTTTTCTATTGAATGCACCAATAACATTATTTTGTGTTTCCTATAATTTATACTTAATTTCAAGGTCAAATTCTCAATGGAATTATTATGATCTCACAAGTATGACATTCAAACTTCCTAGTTAAATAATAAATTTAGGGTGTTATAGTTTGTCCCCAACTCTAACTTTGTAGTCATAAAGAATATCCACATTTTCCAAGTGGGCACTATGACAACATGATCCAAGTCAAGTGTGGCATAATATCTCTCATGATATTGGCTCTACAATCACCAAATCACATTTTTATATCATATCACTCATATATTCATCATGAATACTTTCTTCCAAGTAATGCATCTTGGAGGTCATCTATGTTGGCAATGTTTTTGTCAAAATTGACCTAAGAGACCCCACTCTACAAAATGTTTGAAACAACATAAAAAATTATCAATAAATTATATCTTCATATATGTTGTCCTCTAAAATATGTTTCCAATGGATATAATTTTCATGAAAATGATTATGGAGATATTTTCTATGCCCTATAGAAGTTGGCAAATAATAATTTTTTTTGTTTTTTATTGGTGTAAATCAAGGTATGAGATCATCATATGCCACCGATAAAAGAAAATGAATGGATATGTGTAAAATGTTTTTATTGGGCACTCATAGTGTTTTATATTGTAAGTAATTAGTAATCTTCATATTGATGATATACTTCTTAATTTATCCTTTCTGCCCCTCTTAATATGCAACTTGTCACTTTTTCCACTAAATTATGACCTTGGTGTAATTTCCTATTTCACAAACAATGAGGATCTAAGAAAATTTCACTAGCATGCAATTGTATGAAATGTAGAGTACAATTTGACAATTATAAATTTTCCATATATTCCATATTCCCTCTGTTATCACTTAAATCTTGCTCACAGTAGTATTCAAGTAATTCCCAAAAATTATCATCAGTACAAAGATATAATAGAACAATTTAACCCTTTGTCCATTCAGACTCCACTATAAAAATGGGTAAAAGATCATACAATAGTGGGTTTCATGTACTTACATATCCCACCCTTTTGATCTTAGTGTAAATCATGTGACTTTACCTTTTAAATCCATGCAAATATGTCAAAGAAAAATATGATGGTGTGCATGCCACAATTAATGCAGACAAGCCTTGAAACCTTGCCTACATTCAATGTGATATTATTTGAGGCAGGTATTCATCCCTTCACTCAGGTGGCCATCCTTTCATACTTAGGAGATAATCCATTCACATAGTAGGTGGAAAACTAGGCATATTAACTAGAGAAGGAATCTAGCCTCAGACAGGGTTCAGAGGAGGAATTAAGGATCATTGTTATGATATTGGTATTTTCAAAGATTTCACACCCCTTTGAGTATATTAATTTCCTTATTGTAATATTCCATATTCCCACTTTATCTCCACAGTTTGAGTAGTCTGCACATGTTATAGGAGAGAGAGAGAGAGAGAGAGAGAGAGAATCATTGTTATGATGTTAGTATTTTCAAATATTTCACATCCCCTTTGAGTATCTTAATTTCCTTATTGTAATATTCCCTATTCCCACTTGATCTCCATGGTTTGATTAGTCCACATGTGTTACAGGAGAGAGAGAGAGAGAGAGAGAGAGAGAGAGAGAGAGAGAGAGAGAGAGAGAGAGAGAGTTTGATCAAGAGACCCTCCCAAGGAGTGTGGTGGAGCCCATAAGCACCAATCCACACTCCCCATGTGTTGTTGAAGGCCTTTTTCATTGGTATAAGAATTATGTTGCTTCCCATTTTGTTGTTATAACATTTGGAAATTTAGTTTGTAGTTATGTGTGTTTATTTTCCTTCTAGTTTGTAATAGCATTTGATTTCCTAACCCCACTAAACAATTGATTGTTCTCTAGCTTACAACTTGGCTATAGATTGTGATTTTTTCTCACTCGTGTTGATAAATCCAAAAAACATATTGGGGACTCCAATAGCCTATAGGTCCTAAATTCTTTCTCATTAATATGTTTTGAGTCCTTCTTTCTCTCTCTTTGTAATACAGGGAGAGAAATTGGCCCCTGCCATTGTGCAAAAAAAATTCTCTGGGCCCCTTTGGCTTGTAGATTTCGAATTTCAAAATTCACGTTATTTGTGTGATTGTTTCATCTAAACTTGCACAAATTCCATAGCTATACATCACCTTAGGCCATGTTGAGTGTGAAATAGCATGAATGTCTACGTATAGACCCATGCAAGTCTAATATTTTTTCAACACCCATTTCAACTCAGCATTAGAAATATGTATTAGGATTTAATTTTTTACAAAGTTAAGATGAAAAAGCTTGTTCTTAGGTCCATTATTGATTAGTAATTAGCTAAATTAGTTGGTAGGAGGAATAAAAAATCAAATTTTCTTGTTTCCCTACCATGTGGATGGATTTTTTCTATTATGATGCACATGGACTTGCAGGTTAAAATTTCAATCACTTATATTGCTACCTTGTTCTTTTTATCAGGACTAGAACAAATCCCTTGGTCAGAGTATGCTCTTCACCTTGCGCTCATGACTAATCTTGGTGAATAAAAAATACTTAGAGATTAATTCATCTCCCTGACAAATTCACAACAACATTTAGATATTAGTTAAGTGGAGTAAGAACTCCATATGTGCACATATTTATCTCTTCAAGTTTTTGCAATACATCACATTGGATAGTTAAAGAAGTAAGGACCAAAATGTCCACATCTTCTTCTACAATCTAGCGATAAATCCATTTTTCAACAATTCAATTTCTCAAGGTTGTAATAATTCCACGTAGGTGACTTAATTAGGAAAAGAGTAAGGATCCCACAAAGTCCATATGTTACTACTATTTCATTCATAAGTTTTCAAACTTGTCACTTTCATATAAAACATTGCACTCACACATTAAGGACTTGGAATTTCCCATCTATTAAGTATTTTATTCCCCCCCACACCCAAAAGTGATCTAAGAAAAAAATTTGTGGAATTCTAAAAATATCCTTCATCACACCTATAACAAAGCATAAAATGGACCATGACCCATGTTTGATCCTTCAAAATAAACCCTAATCAACACACTAAAATCCTCCTTCAAGAGTTTACAAAATAATCTTTTTAGTGTTGGCTAGGATTTTGGGGATAGGAATACAAAAAATTCCCCATTATCACTACTCATTTGAAACATAGAATTTTTACAAGTGTTCTTAAAATCCTTCATCTCAAGTGTGCACAAAACCAAGGCAGGGAGATACCCATGAAGGGTAAAAGGATTAGGTCTGGTTGTTCTTGTGATTCTTCTTGAGCCACCCATCTTTTGATAAAATTTGTCCCATGATAACTTCCTGAGGATAAGAGTCCCCTACCCTCAATTGAAGAAGGTATCCTAGTTATCAAAACTTAGGATTTCCAAAAAGGTGGCGATTGTGGGTTGCAACTACACCTATGTCAAATTTTGTTGGATATAATTGGGAAATGTCACCATTTCCTCCAGGAAATGCCCCCGACACCCCTTATTATAACTAATTTCTTCATACCTTCACTAGTTTTCTTTTGTTGGATTCATTCCCTATCATTGAAAATATTGGAAGGCCCATTTCTATTTTGAGAGGATGGACACTAGGTATTTAGGACACATGCTTTTTATTTTTTACACCCTCATGTGAAAACATTAATCCGATCAAAACATTCACTTCTTTATACTGAACTACCAATATTGTTGCATTCACTAGCTCAATCATTTCAGTTTAGTTCAACTTTGACTAGTGCTATTGTTACAAAAGTACATTTTAGTGTCTTCCACTTAAAATCAAACATCACTCGCAAGTTAGGAACTATAGAGGACCCTTTTCCACCCCACTATTACCGATTCTTGCAAGGATTTCCTCCAACATTTAGAGGTATTTCTGATCTTTCTACATCATCAATTAGAAAACCCCAACACTCACCTTCGAGTGTGGCTTTGTTAGGATCAACTCTTCCTAGCAACCCCTTTGGAAGATCTTTCCCAATAGAAACTAGCTCTCAACAATTTATTCCAATGGAAAGTTTACCTCCACCACCCCCACCGCTCCCAATGCCACCACCACCACATGCACCTAATATTCCATACATGGCTTCATTCAATCTCCCTGGTTTGATTAATCTAACCAATGATCCTATTTTGCACAATCTATCTTGGGCACGAATGCCAACAAAGCTTCCCTCAAACATTCCCAAATTTCAGGGAAAACCAAGTGAGGACCCGACGAATCACATTATGAACTTTCATATTTGATGATCCTCCAATAACATCACTAACAATTCAACCTAGTTAATAGTATTTGAAAGAAATTTGACTGGACCTTATGCAAAATGGTACATTAATGAAACAGTTGGTTCACATGTGAATTTTTCATCATTAGAAAATGCATTCTTGACCTTTTTCGAATTACTAGTTCATCATGACACTAGTTTGTAAATCCTTATTGATTTCCAGAAAACCATTACCATGCATATAATGGATCAAATTCATGAATGGCAACATAGACATAGTTTATGAAAAACTGATGTCAAGCAAAAAATCCTCCTGGATTTGTTCTTGAAATCCCTTTTTTGTCTAATTCCAAAATATGTTTCCACCAGCATGCCCCAGACTGAGGATGAAACTATAATCAAATCCCAACACTTTGATATGATCTATGCCCAGCTTGGATATCTTTGTATGGTCACCCCAAATGCCCATTTTCCTCAGCCATTTGAGTGAGAGAAACTTGGTACCTCACATTCTGTAGATGGGTTGATTGGGTACATGACCTATTCTAGCCAATCTTATGGACCCCACTCCTCATTTGGTGCCAATGATTATGATAATCATTGTGGTGGACCACCCTTCTCATATAGAACCAACCACTTTGGTAACCATTATGGTGGAGCCCCATAACATGGATCAAGCACATCATATGTGTATGCTAATATGAACGACCCTCCTCAACCTCAGGGAAGTCAAAACACATCACAGTGAGGATGCACCATTCCCACTCAATGTATGCAAGGTCCTCCACACATGCAACACCCCCCTACAATGGTCAACACTTTTATGGGGGCACATCCACTTCATATAATTCATATGGGAATCCTCCACAAAATAACCCATGCAACCCATTCCCTAGTCCCCCACAACCCAGAAATATGCCACCAAAGGCCCAACAATAGGATGGTATCAACTTTGTTCAATCCTCACCAAATCAATAGCTTCCATCATTTGAATAGTGTAACTTGGCTAATCCCACCAAAAACACAAAAAATAAGGGAAAGAACAAGTATAAAGGAAACCAAGGGAAGGGGGAAATCCCTCGAACTAGAACAATAATGTTGGGGGAAACACCAAAACTGGTAACCATAGAAAAAATATTGGTAAAAATAATAACCAGCATAAATAAGGGAAGACCAATCAAATGTGAAAAAACTTCTAGTGTGCATTATGTGGTCAGTATGGTCACTATACTCATCACTACCCAAAATTGAAGAATACAAGAGAATGAAGGAAGCAATGACCAATCAAGGTCATGTTTCCCTACAAGGTGCACAACATCCTCAACTCATAGTTATTGTGGTTGTTTGGAACATGTTAGCACTATGTAAATTTCTTGGATGAGGAAGAAAATCACAAAGGTAACCACAAAACCACTTTAGAACTGAAACTAGCCTTTTCATTTCAGAGAGGGATTTGTCTTGTCACCTGTTCTTTGGAAGATAAGTCTTCTCTTAAGGATCAATGGCTAGGTCTTTGATTAGATGAATATATTTTATAAAAAAAATTGGCAAGAAGGAAAGGAATATGTTGGGAAATGGAGTCAACTTTGAAGAAAATAGAATCAATGATTAGTAGGTAGAACTATCAAGGAAGTAGAGGCTAGATAGGTGACAATATTTCAGTTTTTAAAATTGTTGTTATAGGATGGAAGAAGGAGAAAAACAAATAACATTCAGAGAACTAGTTAAGATGAATTTTGATTGATTTAAGAAGAAATGATAGTGCTTAAATTGCTTGAATCTAAAGCATCATTATCAGATGAATTTCAGACCATTTTTTTCCAATTTAAGCATATAAGAATTGCAGATGAAAAGAGAAATAAAACAAGAAGTACATACATGAAATATGACACACACTTAAGATCACCACCACAAGAATATTTGTTATGAATAGTATTGCACTTCTGCACTAATATCTCATTTAGCTTTAAAAAATTTACACAATGTTCAATACAAATCTCCTTTGTGCTTTTGCCAACCCTTTTTACATTCAAAATGATCAAATATATAACAAAAATACATCCCTAGGCTAGAGAATTTGAAATTCACTACTATCCTTTAATTTTGGATCTGATTACATCAAAGAAAGAATAAACTCTAAACTACTTGCTAAAAGATAGAAGTTCGCTTTGACCATATTTAATGCATAACAATATTCTTGACAATAAAGATTCTCCAATATATTTTCGACCTTGAAGTTGATGTGAGTCATCTGGTATAGCTAGAGATGAATCTGATGTTGATTTGAACGTTGACTAGGCTCCCTGACACATTTTTGTAGCAATCTACTGCAGTTCATTGTGTAACTGCAACCTACAATAGTTGCATAGCAAGTTTACATAACGTACTTGACCTCTTCAATAAACTCCATTTAGGTGGTGGTTGCAACATTGTTGGAGGCTAAAAATGACTGTTGTATCATCCATCAAACATTACCCATTGTATTTTAACCCTTTGTGTACTTACATCATTTGTGTAGCATGAGATCGCTACGCAAGTTCTATACAATGTTGGTTTTCAAGAAAAAAATCAAAACAGATTAACCCTTGGTTTATCAAAAATCAAAACTGTGAAAACGTGAAATCTATATCTCATCCACCTCTGCAAGCAGGTCTAACTTTCCCCTAGCTTCATCATCAACATTTATCCTTAGTTTCAAAGACCTATTTTCTTTTATCAATGACACATTTTGTCTTTTCATATTTATTACATGCATAAACAAAAGTGCATTTCTTCTCAACTTTCATTGGGCATTTCAGAGAGATGCACAGGCATTGTTGATGGTTGGTCCACATTCCTGAAAATGTCTTTTAAACTTTATTTTTTATATTTTTTTCTCTACCCTGAGATGAATAATTATATCTTGTGCATCCCTTATGTTGGTAGTACGGCTGTCATTAGAACAAAACCCGCAGGTGATTGGTAAACTCACCATCGTTGGATTTCAAGGATCCACAAGAGGCGATTAGTCCCTTTTCACGATACACCGGGGAGCGCTGACTACTTGCAATTTTGTGCAATAATCTCCCTCTCAGCGCAAGCCGAGTGTGTATCGAACTCGTGACCTCTATCTCTGATACCATTTGTTGGTAGTACGTCTGTCGTTAGGCCAAAACCCACATGTGATTGATAAACTCACCACCGCCAAATTTCAAGGATCCATGAGAGGCGATTAGTCCCTTTTCACGATACACCAGGGAGCGCTGACTACTTGCAATTTCGTGCAACACCTTAATTTCTTGTTGAGCCACTTGATAGTTTTCTCAGCCTCTCCAAGTGAAGTGTGAATATTTTCAATTGATACAGGTTGGCCCTGTGCATGTGTTTCCTCTCCAAGCTTGTATTATGAACTTATCTTTCTAGCTGAGGATCTTGTTAAAGGGGATGTAGTTTTAGTAAACTCCAATATTTTAGGACTTTTCCTCATTTCTTTCCCTTCAGAACCTTCTGGAACCTTTGAAACGGATTCCTTCTTTGAACCTATTTCATCCTGTGGTGTTTTAATGTTTGAAACCCTTTCAACCAATTTCCTCTTCATATCCCTATTTTCATGATAGGACTGAGCTATGACATGTTGAGCTTCTTTAAGCTGATCTTGTAACTCTATGATTATTTTTTCTTTCTCTCCTGACTGCATCTAATATTTATCCACCTCTTGAACTGTGTGTTCAACAAATTGTGTATGTAGGGTAGGTACATGTATTCTTTTGGCAGCTGACCTTGTGATTGGACTACTCAATTTTGGTGTTTCATCCATTTCATTAGAAAAGTGTAGCTTTCTACCCTTCTTCTTATCTTGTTGTCTTGGTGAATAATCTTCAATTTATTTTCCTTTCCCTATGCCATGTTCTGCAGACCTTTTCTCTATCCCACTTGAATCTTTAGAAGCTACTTTCTTAGCAGATGAGGGTGTATCTCTTTTGGGTTCTAAAGGAATGTTTTCTAAAGCTAAGAAAGAGTCCCAGACTCTGTTTAGTTTCTTGATTTCTTCCACCACTAGTAACTTTACCAAAGAGAAATGAAACAAATTGGTCTTAAGTTGATCATCCCTAGCATGTACTCTATCTGACATTTTACCTAAGCTTATGTATAAGTAAAAAGGTAAATTTAAAATATTATTTCCTGTGAAATGCATTAAAATCCTTATATGATACTGGTATACTCTGTCAAACCTTCCCTCACAAGTGAAATATCATTGAACCACTCTTAACAACTTTTCATAGTGCTCCAATATGCATTCTCTTGGAACAGTAGCACCAAATTTCTTCTTTTGTACTTGGGTTCAAGAAATCAGTGTAGAAAATTGGATCAAGAGGCATACCTTTAAACCATTTCTCCCCTTGAACAAGAATATTAGTTGCAGAAACTACTGTATCCTCTGATACTTGGAAGAAAATATCAACAATATTTGTCTGGAAACCATTGAATTTGAGGGGAAATTCCTTTGTTAACTACACATTGAAACCTTGAATCTTTTCGCAAAACCTCATGCACCCAACTTTCTTAAAGGAAACCATAAATGTTGGATCAGAATTTACCAATTTCAATCTCTATGGCTCACATCTTAACACACTTCCTCCTTTATTGTATTTATTTTTCTCTTGAGTTTCCATGCTGCAGATGTAAGATAAAATACTAAGACTAGTAAGGACAAGGTGTTTCAATGGCTAAAGATCTGACAAGGAACTTTACACAACGGAAAACAAGATTAGGGTTTATTCAATTGCATCAAAGGACTCATCAATATGATAAACCAATATTTAGATTGCATGTATATAGGTGCATGATACTTGTTAGACACAAAACAAAACCCTTCATTCTTTACACAATGGAATTTTAAGAAACAGGGGATGCGTAGCGTGCAATTACTGTGTGAAATTTGTGTAGCGGGTTGGATAGAGTTTTCATAGAAAGTAGGGTATTTTTAATTTGTTGAAGGAAAGGACATTGATTGATGGAAGAGTTTCTTTTGCAATGAAAAATGGGAGGGGAAAGACATGCATAAGCCAAGCAAATTCGATTTGAAATGTGCTTGGACCATTTAGGATGACATGATTGTTTGGGTAGCGCCAAGTAATTTACGTAGCGAATTTGCACAGTGTGTGCACATTTTTGCAAGCCAAGTATGAAAACCACTTTGAAATATAGCTCATATGACATGATGAACTTTGATGATTCTCTACCTCTCATAATGTTTCATTATGTTCCATGACATCCCTTTCAAAAACCTTCCACCTATACTTTATGACTTGACTCTTTTTTACATACCACTTTAGAGTTTATAGCAACAATTTTAGACCAATGACCCAAAGACCTTGAAAAATTTCATGGGAAAAAACTCTTTGAAAACATATACACTCAATGTCTCAATTAGGAATGCATTGGTCTTCCCAAGACCAAATAATGACTTTGCAAACTCTTGGCAAACCTATAACCCTACCTTCAAAATAATTACACTAAAATTTGGCTCCAATGGGGATGTTGTCCTCCCTGTGAGGAAGAAAAGAACAACATAACATGTGCCTAACCATTGGGATTTATTTACTTTGGACCTTAACTCAAAAAGACTCTAAAAAGGAAAAAATAAACTCACAAACGTTTTTACAAACTTGGCATACACTAGAAAAATTCAACAAAACCTTAGGGCATTCACCTCGATCGGGCTTCAATGTTTTTTGAATGATGACCTCAAATTCTCTATCTAAAAATAAAATGGTTATTTACAATGAGATGAAATATCAAAATGCTTTAAGTAAATAAGTGTTTGGAAACCTTCCATTCACAGGCCCTCCACCAATGACATCTCCAATGGTTTCTTGTAGAAAATAATCATTGCTTCCATGATAAGCTACAATTTTAAACGGTCCCAGTCAGAGGTGATAGAACTTTGCATGCTTCCCTTTATCTTCATTTCTTGCATCCCATTTTAGCACTAGATCATCTACCTTCAAATTATCAACCCTTTTTCTCTTATCAAACACCTTTTTCATTTTATCCCGATGCAATTGTGTGTTTTTGTATACTTCTTCTCTCATTTGATGTACATGAATCAGTTGATTAATCCTTCTTTGAATATCATTCGGTTCAGCTTCCTGTTCTTGTAGCAATTTCATCACTGTAAGCCCTAATGAAGTAGGGAAAACTACATCTGTTCCATATACTATCTAGAAAGGTGATGTAGCAATAGACCTCTTTGTAGTAATCCTATTAGCCCATAGTGCATATATGAGTTTCTTGTGCCAATACTTTTTGTTTTCCTGTAGCATTTGTTTTTATAATTCTTGTCAGACTCTTGTTGGATGACTCAACGAATCCATTACCCTATGGGTAATAGGTTGTGGAATGACCAAGGGTTATGTTGTAATCATTGCAAAACTTTTCCATCCTCTCTGACTTGAATTTTGTTTCATTATCAGTTATTATTTTCATTGGGCAGCCAAACCTAGACAAAATGTTACTTTCCAAAAATTGGATAATGACAACATCAATAGCTTGCCTTGTTGGTACTTCTTCAATCCATTTAGTGAAATAGTCTATAGATGTCAATATCCATTTATGTGAGTTGAATATGATGGATGAATCTCTCCTATAAAATCAAGGCCCCATTGCCTAAACAATGCTTCAACAGAAATTGGTTTTAAAGGCAAGGGCAACAATTTCCTTTTCCCATAAAAAATATGACATTCATGACATATTGACACCTTCTATACATCAGAGAAAATTCTAGGCCAACAAAACCTTGATCTTAGTATATTATGCACTATAGTTTTCCAATAATGGTGTCCTCCATAGTCACCCTTATGAAATTCTTTGATAGCTTGTTTTACCTCATCTTCCAATAAGCAACATAGAAAAATCCCCCCTGGATCCTTCCAATACAGACAACCATCAAGAAAACAAAATTTGGTTGCTTTTAATTTCAGAAACCTAGATTTTGTTTTTTTTAGTTCAGGAGGAGCTTCTAAATTTCTCAACATGTATATAATGTCAATATACCATGGAGATTCAATAAACTATTGGGATACCTGTGGAACTGTTTCTTCTTTTGAATTTTCTCATAGATCTGCAATAAAATTTATTCCCAAAACATCATAATTTGACTGTCTCGTTAGTTTGGAAATCCCTTGGCCTTTGATCAACTTTGTAGGATTTATCTACAGATCGTATTCTAACAAAACTGTTATCCATTTTCCTCTTCTTCCTTCAGCATCCGACTGGGTCAGGATATCTTTCACAACATTACTGGGCACAAAAATAACAACATGAGAATGAAAAATGTAAATTCTAAATTATTTCAAGGATTTTACCAGTGCATATGCTTTCTTCTCCATGATGTCATACTTCAATGGGGAATCTCTTAAAGTTATGTTGTAATAGGCTATGGGCCTTTCAAAAAAAATTTCATTCTTCTGCAACAAAACCCAAGCAATAGTGTGTTCTGATGCAAAACAGAATAAGATGAAATCCTTTGCATAGTCTGGATTGACTAATACTAGTTCTTTGGTCAATGATACCTTTATATCCTCAAAGGATTTCCTAGCTTCTGGAGTCCACTTTATCTCACTTCCTTTCATCAACATGTTGGTAATGTATTTTATGATTTCTGTTAGATTGGGGATAAACCTCCTAAAAACGTTTACTCTTCCAAGAAAATATTGTACCTGTTTTTTTTCTCCTGGAAGTATCAATTTTTAGAATGAAAGCTACCATGTTGGGATTTATCTTCATTCCTTCTTTCAAGGTGATATGACCAAGTATATTTCCCTCTTGCATTCCAAAATTATATTTTTTTGGATTTAATGAAATTTCAAATCTCCTACACTTCTAAAAAACCATTTTCAACTGTTTCAAATGCTCATCATCAGAATTTGAAAAAACAGTAATATCATCTAAATAAATGACAATGAACCTATATTTTTCATCGGCAAAGGCTATATCCATAGATATTTGGAATGTTTCCCCTGCATTCATAAGCCCAAAGGGAATTTTGGCATACATATTGAATGTACCCCAGGGTGTTATGAAGGTTGTATTCTCTTGATCATCAGGATGCACCATGATTTGGTTATATCCAGAAAATCCATCTAGCATTGAAATGTTTTGTGACCCAACCAATTTCTGCAAAATATAGTCCATCTTGGGAAGAGGATAATTATCTTTGAGGGAAACCCTATTTGTATTTTTAAATATACACATAACCTTATTTCACCACTTTTCTTTCTCATGGGAACTAATTTAGCCACCATTTAGAGAATCTCAAAGATACTATAATCTTAGCATCAAACAATTTTCTTAACTCTTTCTCAATTAATGGCGACAGTAAAGGATTAATCCTTCTCAATTTTTGTTTAAATGTTTTTTGATCATCTCTTATTGAAATAAAATGTTTAATAATATTTGTATCATAAACCTTGAAATCTTCATATCTCCAAGCAAAAACATCTGGAAAATCCTTCATTAAGATGATATATCTCTCCTTGATTTATGGGTTTAGTGTCTTGGACAGTTTGATGATTTTATCTTTTTCCTATGTTCCAATGTTATAGTCCTCTATTTCTTCATCATTTGGAGTGACTTTGGGGTTACTTGCCACATCATTATTGTCAAAGAGCTTTTCCAGTAGAACCAAACCCTTAGGGATGAAATTATATTTTAGTTGAAAAATGTCTCTACCAACAATCTAATTTAGGAAACAACCTTCATTTGGAAACATGCCTGGATCTTCTTCCTGATCAAAACAATTTTCCTCATCAATATTTGTGTTGGAAAACTCATGAGTCATTTGGAGAAATATTACCACTTGTTTGTCATCCTCAAAAATCTTCCAATACTTGATATTATCAGGTACTACTAGTATATGCTTGACTTCAGTCTCATATTTTATGATAGGAAAGATAGGAATCTTGAAAACATAAGTTGAAGTGGCTAATGCATCAACAATCAAATTGTGTCCTCTTAGAATCATTGAATGGTTATATTCTGTGAAACTTTCAAGTACATCAAGAACTATATTTATGTATTCCTTCATCCTAGGATTTTTATATTGATATATTCACTTAACCTAAGTAATCACAAGCTCAGAATCTCCATGTACATCTATTCTTTTTTCCCCCAAATATTTCAATGTGTTCAACCCCAACATCAATGCCTCATACTAAGCCATATTATTTGTATGGTCAAAAGAAAATTTGTAAGAGCAAATCCTTGAACCTGATTTAGGAGGGATTATCTAAAAACTTGCTCCAACACCCTCTTTACTAGTAGATCCATCAAAATTCATATTCTGCATTTCTTCATCCTCATTATTTTGTGATCTAAAGTTTTCCCTACTTTTTGATCTTCCTTATCTTTCACAGGAAGTTCAAGAGTCTTTGGATCTTCTTCTTCAAAGAACAAGCATTATAAAAAATCGAAGAACCAACCTTAGTGTCATTAGAATAAATAGGACGATTATTGGGTTTTCTCTTGCTACTCACCATGTACTTCAACAATACTTCCCTATATAGTCTCCTTTATTGTCCAAAAACTAGTATAGTTTCATAGGACATATCCATCTGTAGAGTACCCTTCAATTTTCCAACCCATGACCATGAAAACAACATGCAAACTTTAGAGGGATGTCAACAACTACTACATCCATGACCAAATTATTTGATGGGATTCACGATAAAGACACAACTAGGTCTTTGATTAATCCTAAACACTTTACCTTCCTTGAATAAAAAGAGAACAAATATTTATAAGGTCTAGTGATGTCCAAACCTAGTTCATCCATGATTACCTTTGGCATCAAATTATGACATGCTCTCGAATCTAGAATTGCATTCTATGAGGTCATATCATGAACTTTAAGCCTGACATAAAATGGAGGCACATCACCATCATCACCACATTCTTCCACCCGAGGACCAAATAAGATTGCAGGGTGATCATCTTGCACATTGAGAGTATCAAATGCTTCTTTCATTTTAAACATTTTGATAATTTGGATTTTATATTCAACATTCCTTATTAACTCAATGAAAGGTACATAAATTTTTATTTTCTCCATCTCACTTTCAAAATTAAAAGAAGACTGAGTTTTCTCTACCTCTTTGATGATCGCATCCCTTTTTGTCTCTGAAACCTTCTTTAGGAGCTCCTCTTTTTGTTTTCCTTCCTCCAATGCATCCTTTGCAGAACTGTCTTTCTTAGGCTGACTTGAAGAGGGTAAATTAGCTTGAGGCTCCTTTGTAGGATTCCCTTTCTGATGGTTTTCAAGAACCTTTTTATTTCTGAGATCATATTACTTCTGAAACTACATGATGGCATTTTGGTACCCCTTCTTATACTCTTTTATTTCCATTGATAACATATCATCATTTTCTGCATAAATTTATCATTTTCTTCCATAAATTTATAATGTTCTTCTTTAGTTAGGAATACATTTGTTTCAACATCATCACAACAATGTATGTTATCTTTAAGAGATTATTCAATATTTTTATCAACATAGTTATTTTGGAAGGGGGGTTTGATTTGTTGATCACCTTGATTCCTTTGGTCTCTCTATATGATTTGTGTAACTAGTAATCTTCTAAAATTAGGATTCATGTGTTGAAGTTCAGTTTGATCTCTGATGGAAGTCTTGTTATCTAAGGACAATTTTTCCACCAACCTTTCCATAGTTTTTACCATTAGATCAAATTTTGCATCTAATGACTGGGAGGTTGAGGGTTGAGCTTCTCCTTGAACCTTTTTCATGTCAATTTTAGGATTATATTTAATCTTTAATGATGCCATCAAATTTACTTCTACTTCAATTACATCATTCATCATGTCATACAATGTAGTAGATCTCCTTTCCCTCAACAGCAAGGAAAAATCACTGTCAAAGGAATCAACATAACGAAGTTGTGCAGCTCCACGAGGGGGTTTTACTTCAGCAGGAATTGAATTATAAACCCTCATGAATCTGGTTGAAAAATTATGATCTGACTCACTGGGTAATCTTTTTAGGCTATTATACTAAGTCGGCAGTTGTAGAGGATTATTCTTGTCTCCCCATATTTCAAGAAAGGTTGTCTCAAAAGTTGCAAAATTAGGAATACTTGCTGCTGGAAGAGCCTTAAACCATTTTCTAACCTCACCTGAGAGACATTTTGGAAACAATATCACTTCAACATCTTCATCATCTACCTCCTCAAGGTCAACAAAATCATTAAACCAATCCAAATGTCACTGAGCTGAAATGTTCTCTTTTACATCATATGATTTAATTCTCTGATTATAATTTTGAGGTAGATCATGCAATTGAGCAGGTAAGACAAGAGGAGCATATCTTTTTGCCACGGTTTTAGGAGGACTTTGGCCTGGTTAAAAAAACTGACTGGGAATCACTACAGTTTGAATGGGAACAACAGAAATAAAATATTGAAACTTCTTCTCATCAAAATTTTTTTAAGTCAAGATAGACTCTGATTTAGATCTAAACAAAGTCTTCTCAAATTTTATATCAAACTCAAAATCATCAATTCTCTTCACTCTCTCCTTAGGAAATGATAATTTTTTATCCAGAAAAATACCTAAGTCAGATGCCTTTTCTTTCCTTTTATGTAAGAGATTCTCAGGATCAAAGACAAATGCTATAGGTTCTAGATCTAGGTTTCTCCTATTGACAATATTTTTTGGAGCCAGGATTTCTCAATAATATTACTTGTTTGCAACTGATCTTAAATAATGAAGTTGCTAGGATAAAAACAATTCAACTAATAGTATTCATGATTCTTTGTTCCCCTCACAAATCAAATCTTAAACTTTAGTTGTTCATTCCCAAGGAAAAATTATCTTTCTTCCTCGGAAACAGTGCCAAAATGTTATCACTATGTAAATTGCTTGGCTGAGGAAGCACATCACAAAGGTAACCAAAAAACCACTTTAGAAATGAAACTATACTTTTTAGTTCAGAGAGGGATCTCTCTTATCACTTGGTTTATGGAAGATAAGTCTTCTCTTAAGGATCAATGGCTAAGTGTTTGATTAGATGAAGATATTTTATAAAGTTTGTTGGCAATAAGGAAATGAAATTGTTGGCCAATGGAGTCAACTTTGTAGCTAATGGAATCAATGACTAGTAGGTAGAACTATCAAGGAAGTAGAGGCTATATAGGTGATAATATTTCATTTTTTAAAATTGTTGTTATAGGATGGAAGAAGGAGAAAAAAAATAACAACATACAGAGCACCAGTTAAGATGAATTATGATTGAGTTAAGAAGAAATGATAGTGCTTAAATCGTTTGAATCTAAATCATCATTATCAGATGAATTTCATACCATTTGTTTTCCAATTTAAAAATATAATAATCGTAGATGAAAATAGAAATAAAACAAGAAGTACATACATGAAAGAGGACACACACTTCAGATCACCACCACAAGAATCTCTGGTATGAATAGTTCTTGACTTCTGCACTAATATCTCATTTAACTTCAAAAAAATTACACAATGTTCAAGACAAATATCCTTTGTGCTTATGCCAACCCTTTTTACATTCAAAATGATCAAATATATAAGAAGAATACATCCCTAGGCTAGAGAAGTTGGACTTCACTACTATCCTTTAATTTTGGATCTGACTACATCAAAGAAGGAACAAACTCTAAACTACTTTCTAAAAAATAGAAGTTCGATTTGACCATATTTAATGCATAACAATATTCTTGACAATAAAGATTCTCCAATATATTTTCAACCTTGAAGCTGATGTGAATCATCTGGTACAACTAGAGACGAATCTGATGTTGATTTGAATGTTGACCAGGCTCCCTGCCACATTTTCGTAGTGATCTGTTGTAGTTTGTTGTGTAACTACAACCTACATTAGTTGCATAGCGAGTTTACACAGCGTGTTTTTATTCTTCAATAAAATTCATTTAGGTGGTAGTTGCAACATTGTTGGAGGATAAAAATGATTTTTATATCATCCATCAAGAATTACCCATTGTATTTTAACCCTTTGTGTACTTACAACACTTGTGTAGTGTGAGATCGCTAGG
Source organism: Picea engelmannii (assembly GCA_009831015.1). Taxonomy (NCBI): domain Eukaryota; kingdom Viridiplantae; phylum Streptophyta; class Pinopsida; order Pinales; family Pinaceae; genus Picea; species Picea engelmannii. Next base: position 429,837 of record ML777823.1, on the reverse strand, counting down.
CAAGTTCTGTACAATGTTGACTTTCTAGAAAAAAAAACTCAAAACAGGTTAACCCTTGGTTTATCAAAAATAAAAACTGTGAAAACATGAAATCTATATCTCAGCCACCTCTGCAAGTAGGTCTAACTTTCCCCTGGATTCATCATCAACCTTTATCCTTAGTTTCAAAGACCTATTTTCTTTTCTCAATGACACATTTTATCTTTTAAGATTTCTCACTTGCCTAAACAAAAGTGCATTTCTTCTCAACTTTGACGAGGCATTTGAGAGAGTTGCACATGCATTGTTGATGGCTAGTTCACATTCCTGAAAGTGTCTTTTAAACTTTATTTATGATATTATGTTCTCTTACCTGAGCTGAATAATTGGATCTTGTGCCTCCCCTAATTGCTTGTTGAGCCACTTGATAGTTTTCTCACCCTCTCGAGGTGAAGTGTGAATCTTTTCAATTGATATAGGTTGGCCCTATGCATGTGTTTCCTCTCCAAGATTGTATTCTGAACTTATATTTCTGGATGAGGATCTTGTTAAATGGATTGTAGGTTTAGTAAACTCCATTGTTTTAGGACTTTTCCTGATTTCTTTCCCTTTAGAATCTTCTGGAACCTTTGAAATTGATTCCTTCTTTGAACCTATTTCATCTTGTGGTATTTGAATGTTTGAAACCCTTTTAGCCAATTTCCTCTTCATATCCATGTTTTCATGATAGGACTAAGCTATGACATGTTGAGATTCTTTAAGATGATCTTGTAACTCTTTGATTATTCGGTCTTTCTCTCATGACTGCATCTGATATTTATCCACCTCTTGAACAGTGTGTTCAATAAATTGTGCATGCAGGGCAGGTATAGGTAGTATTTTGGCAGCTGACCTTGTGATTGGACTACTCAATTTTGGTGTTTCATCCACCTAATCAGCAAAGTGTATCTTTCTACCCTTCTTCTTAGCTTGATGGCTTGGTGAAGAATATTCAATTTATTTTCCTTTCCATATGCCCTATTCTGCAGACCTTTTCTCTTTCCCACTTGAATATTTAGAAGTTACTTTCTCAGCAAATGAGGGGGTGTCTCCTTTAGGGTATAAAGGAATGTTTTCTAAAGCTAAGAAAGAGTCCCAGTCTTTATTTAATTTATTGATTTATTCCACCACTAGTAACTTTGCCAGAGAGAAATGAAACAAACTAATCTTAAGCTGAACATCCCTATCATGTACTTTGTCTGACATTTTACCTAAGTTTCTGTATAGGTAAAAAGGTCAATTTAAAATATTATTTCCTGTGAAATGCATTAAAAGCCTTATATGATACTGGTATACTCTATCAAACCTACCCTCACATATGAAATATTGTTGAACCACTCTTAACAACTTTTTGTAATGCTCCAATATGCATTCTCTTGGAATAGTAGCACCAAACATTTTCTTTTTGTACTTGGGTTTCAAGAAATCAGTGTAGAAAATTGGATCAAGAGGCATACCTTTCAACCATTTCTCCCCCTAAATAGGAATCTCAGTTGCAGCAGCTACTGTCTCCTTTGATACCTGGAAGGTAATATCATCAATATTCGTCTAGACACCATTGAAGTTGAGGGAAAATTCCTTCGTTAACTACACATTGAAACCTTGAATCTTTTTGCAAAAACTCATGCACCCAGCTTGCTCAAAGGAAACCCTAAATGTTGGATCAGAATTTACCAATTTCAAGCTCTGTATCTCACATCTCAACACACTGCCTCCTTTATTGTATTTATTTTTATCTTGAGTTTCCATGTTGCGGATGTAAGATAAAATACTGAGAGTGGTAAGGACAAGGTGTTTCAATGGCTAAAGCTCTAACAGGGAACTTTACACAGCAAAAAATTAGATTAGGGTTTACTCAATTGTATCAAAGGACTCATCAATGTAAATGTTTTGAACCTGCAGAGAATAGATCTAGTTGGGAATTGACATACACAGTTGCAGAGAAAATATAAGAAAAGAGAAGCAAGAGAGAAAGAATGTAATAATGCTCATTAACCAAATGAATAATCAATAATTTACACAGGATATACTTTGTATAACTCAACCAATGTGCATTGGAGGAGAATCCAATGCACCATAGTTCTAGTCTAGAGTGATATGGAAACACACCATCAGTTATGCGAGTAAAATGCCACCTAGTCTAGTCTCTCGAGCAATTACGAGAGTGAACTACCACCTATCTAAGTTAAATAGTCTATTAGTATTCAGTTAACTGATTGAAACAGAGTGAAGTGAGGAGGAGATTAGGGAATCATGGGTAATGTACTAGTCTGTGTTGGTTGTGGAGCCTGATTATCTTCCTGATTTAGAGGTCTTTTACTTTCAGCCGTGTTTATACCCCATGAAGTATTTACACCCGAAACGTATGTACACTCTTCAGCGCGGGGGAGTGCAGAGGGGGGGTACCCCTTCTATAGGGTCTGGGGGGGCTATCCCCCCAGCTGGGGGGTCTGGGGGCAAGTGGGCCCCCAGCGGGGGTTCGGGGGCAAAGCCCCCAAAGCAAAAATTGCCTTGTAAAAGTATATTGTAATTTCATTGTAAATCTGGACCATTCATTATAAGGTCATAGATCTAACGATAGAGATTATGTCATGGTTTTTTTCCCTAGAAGGCGACCCTCTTTTATGAGGGAAATGTATTGTGGCTATGCATGTTGGTGAGTATTGTATTCTGAGAGAGGAGACTGTGAGAGAAAGAAGAGGAAGTTATAGTGGGTTTTGCTGTAGGTTGTATCCCTTCATTTTGCTGGATAATAATAAAGAAAGGACCTGGCAATTTCTCTAGTGGACGTAGCCCACACTGGGTGAACCACATAAATCTATGTCTCTCTTGTATTGTGTATCTTCTGTGTTTTATTTCCACATTTGTTTTATTTTATTGCTCCGCGGTCCTGTTTTTCTAACAACTGGTATCAGAGCGTAAGGTAACTCGCAGGAAAAGAGGGTTCCTAGTTCGAGTGGGAGCAATGT
>ML777823.1:388720-409517 GCA_009831015.1 Picea engelmannii | reverse complement strand
TAATCTTTTTCTTTGCATTAATAAACTGCTCCAAGTAGCCGCGTTGGCTGGGGCCGTGGATGTTTCCCCGTAGGGGTTTTACCACGTGAAAACATCGGTGTGTTGATCTTTGATCTGGTTATGTGAGTGGTTACTGAAGGTGCCCGTCCTTTGTTGGAATACCTGTGTTGTCGAATATACTTTGTATAACTCAACCTATGCACACTGGAGGAGAATCCAATGCTCCATAGTGGTGGTCTAGAGTGATCTGGACACACACCAAAAGTTAAGGGAGTAAAATGCCACCTATTCTAGTCTCTCGGGAAATTACGAGAGTGAACTACCACCTAGTTGAGTTAACTAGTCTATCAGTCTTCATTTAAGTGATTGAAATAGAGTGAAGTGAGGAGGAGATCAAGTAATCATGGGTAATGTGTCAGCATGGTGATGATCCCAAGGACAATGTGCATTAGATGGTGATGATCCCAATGTTGCATGGTGATAATCTCAATGTAGCATCTAGACTCCACTCAACTGATCAAACTGAAGTGAAAAATGAAGAGAATATTCTCCCTAGAGGAATATTCTTTCTAAAATATAGGAGAATAGATAATGACTAATAAACAAGGAAAAACCTTAGGAAAAAAAAATCCTAGGTGTGTGTGAAGTAACTCCAAAAATCAATATGATAAACCAATCTTTAGATTGCATGTATATAGGTGCAAGATACTTGTTAGACGCAAAACAAAACCCTTCAGTCTTTACACAATGAAATTTTAAGAAACAGGGGATGTGTAGCGTACAATTACTGTGTGAAATTTGCATAGCGGACTAGACAAAGTTTGCATAGAAGGTGGGGTATTTTGAATTTTCTTAAGGAAAGGAGTCTGATCGATGGAAGAGGGTATTTTGCAATGAAAAATGGGAGGGTAAATACATGCATATAGCGAGAAAATTCGATTTGAAATTTGATTGGACTATTTAGAATGACATGATTGTTTAGGTAATGCCGAGTAATTTGCGCAGGCGAATTAACATAGCGTGTGCACTTTTTTGCGGGACAAGGATGAAAACCAATTTGAAAGATAGCTCATATGACATGATGACCTTTGATGATTCTCTACCTCTCATAATGTGTCATTATGTTCCATGACATCCCTTTCAAAAACCTTCCACCTAGACTTTCTGACTTGACTCTTTTTCACATACCACTTTAGAGTTTATAGCAACAATTTTAGACCAATGACTCAAAAACCTTGAAAACTTTCATGGGAAAAAAATCTTTGAAAACATATACACTCAATGACTCAATTAGGAATGCATTGGTCTTCCCAAGACCAAAGCATGACTTTGCAAACTCTTGACAAACCTATAACCCTACCTTGGAAATAATGACACTAACAGAACATATATTTGATATAGATTTTAAATCCTTCAAAGTAGTTCTCTTTAAGGTCAAGTGGTACATATTGTTTGTACAAGGTGATGAAAAGGTTGGTATTAATTATGATAATGGATTTACCATGATTAATATTACTAGGTATGAGCAAAATACAGAGCCTTAGGTCCTTCCAAGTCAATGTGAGTAAATATTTTATTCACATCTTCTAGGTAGAGAAGGTTGGTCATTTGTTGTTATATTTGATCGAAGAGAAAGGCTTGTAAAGTATATATTTTTGTCCCGTGTTTATCTTTAAACAAAAAATCTGACCTTTAAAGATTAGTTGGGTTGACCTGAACTTTCTTGTTGGGTTGTCTAACAGAAAAAATTCATATCTCCTCATTCCTAAGGAGTTAGAGGGAGTGCCATATACCATTGGAAAGATATGGGAATAATATTTCCAACCATATAACCTAAGCATCAAAAATCCAAAAAAAATATTTCCAACAACTTCCATATTGCAATATTTATCTTGGACATATATAGTCTCCCCCTATCTTTGACATCATTGACAACAATATTTCCAACAATCTCCCCCCTTCGTCATTGATGACAACCCTTATTCGATTATGATACTCACCTTGTCTACAACTTTCCTTGTGTCTGTAATTCTTCCTTTGTTTGAAACTTCACATTTTGTCAAAAGAATATGTTCATGAAGAAGATGTGGGAGAGCAAGATGAAGTGTTAGAGGGAGAGGAGAATGGAGTTGGTGATCCAATAATTTGATCACATCATATGCTTCATTTATGTGATGATGATTATATTGATGATGACCAAGTGTTATATTTTTTAGTTGTTTTTATGGACAATCCTTTCAATGAGTATGAAGGGTTGGATAGAAATTATAATATTATGAGTCAGATATTGAATTGGATGAAGTTCAAGATGAATCTCATATGGATATGTAATAAATATTATTTAACAAAGTGAGTTTATTCAAATTGAGTATTCTTATGGTTTTCCCTTCTTGATTTTAGCTCCTTCTTGATTCAAATGCTAATGGTGAATTGCTTCTCACATGTTATGTGGGTTGGACAGATAGTTGGAATTAGAGAAATTTCTTATTTTATTGCTCCTAATTGAATTAATCCCACGCTTTTTGTAAATATATCCACATAATCACAAGTAAATAATAGACATATCCACATAAATTTATATAATTGCCTCATATATACAATCATGTAGAATTAATCCTTGGCCAACATGTAGCTGACACAAAATGAATAAAAATAGGGTCTAGGTCCTAATCTAGAGAAAGGTCAAAATGTGGGACATGACATGAAATTCTTCGCGATGAAAACTACATTTTTTTTTCAATAAAACAAAACTAGGTAAAAATGAGATTCAATTTAAGTAGTTTGATCATGATTTCTATAATAGGTGGAGGAGGAGACTACTAGATCTAGTCAAGTGATTGACACAAGGCAATGATTCTTGCAATCAAGGAAGTGTGAGATTCAATCATAATAAGTAATATTCCTATATGGTTGTCTTCTTATATCTAAATAATATCAAAGGAATTTCTATATGCACTTAACTAGTTTGTGTAGTTAAGTAATAAAGTAACACATCAATAATCTACACGAGCACTTTTACAATAGCATGGATTCCACCTTGGAAATTATAATAATTAACACCATCCACCTCTAATATAAATAACATGTAAAATGAAAAATAAAAGAGCATAAACACTCGTTAGGTCACAATCTTGTTCCTAAAATATGATGTGATAGTGAGAAAACAACCACTATGTGGACTAAATGACTTTTTCATCGTGTTAGGAGCCAAAACTGCCTAGATATTGGGTGGAAACTGAAAGTATTAATTCTAATGTTTTAGGTGGATTTAAAGTATCAAGATAAGATGATGGATGCAATCCTAGTAAAATATCCCCAAGCATAATTAATGGAAAGGTTATGATAATAATGCATTTGATTCATTTTGTTAAGAAATTGGTATTAAATAAAATTATGTTGTTCCTTATACACCACAACATAATAGTGTCACTAAGAGAAAGAATGGGACAATCATGGAAGTTGATAGGTGCATGTTACATATTAGGAAACAACCTTTTAAATCTGGGATGAAGTTACCAATACTTAAGTTTCTATACTAAATAGAACTCCAACTAAAGGCGTTAGAACTATAATACTTAAAAATGCATGAAGTGGCATAAATTGTTAAATAAGGTCAACATGACACACCTATAATCCTGGCGTTAGAACTATAATACTTAAAAAAGCATGAAGTGGCATAAATTGTTAAATAAGGTCAACATGACACACCTATATGCCTTAAGACTTAAGTTTCTATACTAAATAGAACTCCAACTAAAGATGTTAGAAATATAACACAAAAATGCATGGAGTGGCATAAGTTATTGAATAAGGTCAACATGACACTCCTATATTCCTTGAGAGCTCTATAACAATAAGAAAAACCGACCCTAGGTAGTTATTTACTAAAGCTTCACCCACTAATTCTACATTTATAGTGTAGGAAGATCAGATCGATACCATTGGAAATTTTCCACACTAGCTTAACTTTCCTCCTTTCAATTAGCTATGAGAGTATTAAACAAAGTGTTTCATAGATATTTGGTTGATGGAAGAGAAACAATAAAAGTGATGCCTAAATCCACAATGGGAACATATAAATCTCTCTTGTATGAATGATTCTAGGAATATACTTGCATATAGTACTCAATAAGTAGATAAAAGCATTCGGAAATTAAGGATGTAAGATTTATCATGAATACACACCCATAGGTTTCCTCCAAGATAGAGTAGTTATGCCAGTGAAATGTTATACTAAACAAATGGTTTTTTACTCACTCAAACTCTATGGGCGACAACCACCTAACACTTAAGTATTCCTTGGTTTGTGATAGGTCAAAAAGTTCAATAAGTCAATGGGGATTTTACATTGGTTGATAGAATCATGTCCAACACAATTGACAATGTAGATGAAATATAAGGACCATGGAAGTTTCCTCATATACATATGCATTCTAAGTGTTGATGTTTGTAACATCGAACAGGTAGTTCCACCTCGATGTCTGTCTAGCACGTGGAATTCATCCTTGTAACCTCTTAGAAAACCTTATGAAGTTCACTTTATGACTAATTAATAAAGTGAATGATATTTTAATTAATCAAGTTAAATGCCTAAGTTTTGGCATTAGTAACTTAAGTGAAGATTGATTAATTCCTAGTCGTCAAATATAAAGTGAATGGGATATTAGATATCAGTTGTTGATCACTTTGGAGGATATCTAGGGTTTTGGACTTAGGGTTAACTCAATGTAATAAAAGGAATCCTAGGTGAGAGGATGAGACACAGTGATGGTACAAAAAGAGTGAGTGATCACTCAAGTGTTCCAGGGCAAGGGCCGAGGAAAGGAAACAAGGAGATAATAGCCAGGAGGGCTAGGCTATTGTTGTGGTGTATTTATCAGAAGAGCCATTATCCCAGGACAAGAGACCTGATTTTATTTAATAAAATCATCACAAATCGCATTTTCCCACGAGGGTTTTTCCAAGGGTTATTTACCCATAATATCTTGTGCAAATTGTTTTGGTTTCATGAATTTTCTTTCATTGAATTTATTATTGAGTAACCTATTTGTGCTTTAATTCAATAAATGTGTTTTTATTCGGAATTAATTGTCCGGTGATGGGTTTATGAAAATCAACACTAAGGACCATGGAAGTTTCCCCAAAGAAATGTTTCTCACCTTTTTAATGCCTCATTACTCTCACATGATTTGATTCTATATTGGGGCCTTAGTTGTTTTTGTTTCCTTAGTTATTGTCATCATTTTCACTTCCATCATCATCGTCATCATCACCATCGTCATCATCATTGCTATCATCATTGTCATTATCACTACCATAAACATTTCCATTGTAATCACCATAACCATCATCATTGTCATTTCCATCATCATCTTCGTTGTCATCATCTTCGCTTTCATCATCATTGTCATCATCATCTATGTCATTAACAAATAATATTATATATAATATATACTACATATACATATTATATAATGATATTATATACATTAACAACTATAATGTATTGTATATTATATATAATATATATAATACATACTATATATTGTATATAATATGTATTATATAATCTATAATATATAACAAAAAAAACAAAATAAATTAAAACACGTCACATTCAAATGCATGGACAATTGCATATAACACATGCACCCTAGTTCATAGCTCAAGACTAATCCCACAAGCTCAAGTCCAAAGGGGATAGAATCTCCATAGTTTGTGTGAGCCCACAAGAGAATAAGAGACAATCCCAAGCTAACCAAAAGAGAGAAACATGATCCCACCAACACGCTTACTCACATCTTAATCATGAGCCCACCCACGTGTTTACTCACAACCTAAGCTTCAATGAAACCACATATAAAAAGAGACAACAAGTTTTTATGCACAATGTAGAATAGAAAAGAAGAGGGAAGAATATTCTTAGACATAGAGAGTTGAAAAGAAGAGACAAGAGTAGTAAGGGACCACAATGCCACCAAAGGGAGTAAGTTGCAAAACATGAACCTTTTGATTTTTTCTAAAAATTTAATATTTAATTGTTGTTACGAGGAAAATCTCGCCATGGCAAGGGGTAAACCACAACAGATGGAAATGACTGCAGAAATCAACTATATTCTCAAGTATGCTATATAAACAAATATGCTAGCAAGGCAAGATATAAGACCTACCTCATCCAGGCGTTCGATGAATTCAACCGTTGAGAACTTGACCCAAAGCAATACACCTGCAACTAGTCCTCAACAACCAAGAAATGCAAGCATATGGTGATAATATACAATGTTATCACATTCAATAACATAATCCATCAACATTCATAACAAATACACCCATGGAATAATAATTCAAATATTTTCAAGATATTAACTGGACTCGATGATGAAACCATGATATGGAGGAGGCATCAATAAAATTCTCCATATGGACTGGAAGAGTAACAAGTTGGGGGAGTAAACTCTTTGTAACGAGCTCATCTTCCTAAGTCCATTATAAACCCAAAATTATGATGATAAGTGGACTCAACCATTTTGTGCTTTGTTCAAAGGAGACATGCCTGTTGTGAATATAAGATAATACTCCCTTGCCGCCCGTCTTTTTTTTTTCATAGTCAAATGAATGCTATGATATAGAGGAGGAAACGAGTGTCGCAAGTAAGAAAAACTAGTTCCATCAGTGGAACATGCCTATGATTAATATAAGAAGGTGCATGAGGGAGATGGACACTCGGGGGAATGTTCCCTCTTGGGTATAGGGTGTCAAGTTTCAAAGGATATAAACGAGGCTTTGCTTGGTTGAGGATGCAAAACTACTGAGAAAAATGGTTTATAACGCAATGTGAGAACCGACAATAGGCTCAATACTTCAAGCAAGGGCATGAGATGCAATCACAACTTAACACCAAAGAATGTCCTTTTTCATAATCTTAGTCTACTTGGTTTGAAAAAGAGATAAATTTGTACCAAATGATGTTCTTTCAGATCCAATTTACGAGTGTAAAAGAGACAAGTTCACTCGACAATCTTTTCACTTTTTGAAATGAGTTGGAAAAGAGATTAACCAAGACTCGCGATGTTTCATGTCCAATTAACGAGTGTGAAAGGGACAAATTCACTCGACAATATTTTCTCTTTTTAAAAGAGTCAGAAAAGAGCTTAACCAAGACTCGGGGATGTTATTCTAAGAAGAATATAATGGGGGAGGCCAAGGCTCCCATGCATGACTTCTATGAAAGGTCAACAACTTACGAAGAGCTGACACAAGCTTGGGAAAACTCAAGCTTTCCAAGTTGATGAGGATAAAATGCGAGCGGAGGTTACCTTATCCATGATATATCAGATATTGTCCCTTACTTGAAAGGATAGGGGAGGAGGCTTTGGATACCCCATAACACCATCCCAATCAAAGGGAACTTCTCTAGTACTTGAAGGGAGAGTACTCGGGGAGAGTAAAATTCTCTCTTGTTCAGAAAGTATAGAACTATAAATGCTAAGGACATGGCATAGAAGGTATAGAACTAGAACTAGAAGAGCGATATCGACCAAAAATTGCATCGACGCAACCACTTCCTTAGACTTGTCACTCTCCAAGATAAGAGTGGGGTTGACTAAAGATTACATCGACAATACCACTTCTTCAACCATTGGTTGAATAGGATGTGAGACAACAAGGTCAAGAGGTGCATCACCCAAAAAAATAAGAGTGTTGTCGGTCGAAGATTGCATCGACACGACCGTTGGTTGAATAGGATGCGAGACAACAAGGTCAAGAGATGCATCATCCTCTAAAGGAAGAGGGGTTTCAGTCAAATATTTCATCAGCATGATTTTTGTATCAACCAAAGTAGGTTTGGAACCAAAGACGACTCAGAACTCGAAGGACCCCCAAGAAAGGACCACACTTATGGTACCACAGTAGTAGAAGGGCACAAATGAGTAAGGTGATCTCCTTTTCAAAGCATACAAAAGAATTTGGGCTTACATCTTACACGTATAAGGTTCTCAATCATGCAAATGCCCCCAGCATGACTTGCAGTGGTTGGTGACATTCTCCTAGCATGACTTGTAGAGGCTAGTAGCAAATCTCCAACATGACCCGCAGAGGTTGGTGATGAATTCCCAACATGACTAGCAGAGGTTGGTGATGAATCCCCAACATGACTAGCAGAGGTTGGTGATGAATCCCCAACATGACTAGAAAAGGTTGGTGATGAATCCCTAACACGACTAGCAAAGGTTGGTGATGTATGTGCAGTGTGACTAGCAATGACTAGATTTGTGTCTCCAGCATGACTTGTAGCGGTTGGTTGTTGATCCTCAACATGACTAGCAGAGGTTGTCGACCAATATCCAACATGACTAACAGAGCTTGGTGATATAATGCCAATATGTGATTGACCCTCACAAGATGCAGTCGAGGAAGGTAGGTTCCAAGGGTCGTTAAAATAGGAAGTGTGGAAAGGAATGAACCTCTCTGACGAAACATGCCTACTGGACCTAGTGTAAATATGGTGAATCGGTGACATGAAGTCGAAGGTACCCATAAGGGATAAATACATTCCGACACCGATATTCCCAGTTTTCGGCTAAGAATTGTCGACCACAGGGATTGACAGTACAACAGATGCATTAGGGCTAGCATACTCAAAGGACAACTGGTCAATCATCACAATCTTCCCATTGTGAGGAAAACAAAGAGTCTGAAAGACAGATGATATGATGGAAGTCATAGCGTAAGTCCAATTACATCCTAGTAACAAGTTATAATTGAGGGGCACATCAACCACCTCGATGTCCACCTCTATCGTCTTCCCACCTAAATGGACTAGAAAGGCAGGAAGAATATCGTGAGGGTGGAAGGAATGACCGTCAAAAGTAGTCAACATGGTTGGATATTGAGAGAGAGTTGAAGAGTCGAGGGCTTTCCAATAGACCAAGGACATCACACACATTGCAGCGCCTTCATCAAAAATAGTACGCTTGATGGTATACTTCAAGTAACCCATGTGTATTTCGAATGTCACATGGTAAGGAAAGCGAGGCTTCAAATCTATGACGTCAAACTTGATAACTTTTGAGCCACTGGGATATAGATCTCCTAACGTAGATATCAAGGCATTCCTTTGTGAAGGACACGTTTGGAGTACCTCTAGAGCCGACATCACACAAGGGGTTTGACCCAAGTCCTCAACAATAGATTAATTTTGGGCAGCTCTAGCATTTGCATTGTGGGTAGAGTGCTTGATTACTCCTCTCAAAATATGAGGCGGTGGCTCTGGTTTTTCGATCTGCAAGGGTGTCTCCAGAGGAGGAGAAGACTCTAGACCAGTTTCAGTCTGTGTAGAAATGTAATCACGAGATTGGGTGGCTACATTAACCTGATAATTAACCATATTGATGCATAAACGACCATCATCTTGTGGTGATGGGTTTTGACTCCCACCGGTCGCATTTCTGGCATTTGAGGAGCTCGAGGCCAAGCGCTTATTATGTGGAAAAGGATTCATCAACATGGCGGGTGGTAGAGATACTAGCCTTACAACTTACACAAGTTTGGGGCATAAATGAGTAAGGTGATCATTTGTACAAAGCTTATAGGGAAATTTCACCTTACACCTTTATTTCTTACCCTCACCAACATTATTATTCATCCTTTCATTATTACCATTGTCCTTGGGTTTATTATTCTTCCCACCCTTACGATTATTATTATGTCCTTTCTTCTTATTCCCGCCTAGTTGTTGGTTACCATTTGGTTTGGTTGATGATTGCATAGAATGTACATATGTCGACTGAGTGGGATTGGAAGAAACAGATGAATTTGGCCCTCCAGCAAACTGGTTTAGAGACAACTCTTTCAAGTGGCTTGTCATTGAGTCTGCAGGTCTTACATTGGAGGAATCTACAATGACATCAGCATGAGGTCTGAGATTTTGTCTAGGGTCATAGTTTGACCTCAGTGTGTGAGGAAGAATCTTGTATAACATCCCAGGCTGAGCATATATAAGATCTAAATGTTGGTCTTTGAATATTGCTTCTTCCTAAGATGTAACCCTGGATGTAGCAACATCCTTCGAAATAGGAGCTTGTAGATACTTAAGGAACCACTCTAAAAGTAATTTCGGAGGTATGCAGGTATTGATCAACCTCTTCCTTGTATTCCACTCTTGGATGTGATCTGAGATATGAGTGGATTTGTCCTAGTGTAAGGTCGATAGAAGTTCTAGGCCAACATCGTAACGAACCGGCAATTGGAAGTGGTTAAGAAAGACTAAAACCATATGAATAAAGGTCCTGTATGCCCCCCTAGGTAGCTCGATATACAATTTCATGGAAAACCCCATGATGGTGTGTTGAAAGAATATTAACCGAAAGGAATCATCATTAAGGAAATTCGAAGAGAACCATAGGTGAAAGGTGGTAACGTGATCACCGAGATCCTCGCCATTCTTGCCTTTGAATTTTGGAATATTCGAAGGAACCTTGGTGGGGATGGGGGGCCATGTAGGATCATGACACACGTGGTTGTTCATCAACTTAGACAAGTCTGGAAGATTGAACGTGGCTAGAAATGGGAGATGGGGTTGTGGCATATGGCCCCAAGCTCCCCAGAAAGATTATGGTTGGGGAATCGCATCCCATCCAGGGTTCTGGTAAGAACCATGGCCTTATTCTGGATTGTAAGTCCCTCCTCTAGGATGATTCATAAGAGGTTGGTTGGGCACCATTCTAGTAGGAATGTTCTTATGGGGGTTGTAAAAACTACCCCCAACCAGAGTGACTCCGGGTTGGGGGTTTCCCAAGGTGTGAAATTGACCTCCTCCAGGTGTGAATCTGGAGGATAAAGGTGGATTCATCATGCCAAACGTTTTGGTCGGAATCGACACTAAGGAGGTGGGTGTAAAGGATGGAACTTGAGTAGAAGCTTGTCTGCCATGTTGGTTATTCCATCTAGAAGCAATAGGATTAGACCCGGGATTGAGAGGAGGAAAGACTCCCATGGTAGGAGTTGTTTGAGGTACATGAGTGCCACCAAACAAGAATGGAGTATAAGGAGGATGTATGCCCCTGACTCCAATGCTAGCATTAGGGCCAGTGGTTGGGATGGAGTTTGAGAAAGGCGATGTAAAATTCAGCATACCATAGGAAAAAGGATTAGAGGCATAGGGATGGACTGAACGTTATAACCCGGAGAATGACCAAGAGACCCAAACAGGTTCGTGGCAATAGGTTGAGTATTCACTATAGGATGGGGAGCAGTGATGATAGGTGCCTTTGGTACTACAACCATTGTGGTTGCAGGAGTCGAAGGGGTTCCATTAACTATAGTAGGTGTGGGAGTCGAGGGGCTCCCAGTATTTTGATGACTCAGTTCAATACTCATCCTTGTAGAATCACAAGTCTGATAAGTGGAGGTGTGTGTACAATGTTTGATAACTTCGTGCCTTTTAGAAGGAAAAAAATCGAATCTGGTCTGACTCCACGATGACTTAAGACTCAATATATAAAAACAAATCCTAAGACCAACTAGTAATCAAAGAGAACACCAAAAATAATCAAACAACCAATATGCCTGCAAACAGGATAAAGTGGTTGAAAGGGGCCTCCCTCCCTAAAGTAGGTATGCCTCACCCAAGAGGGACCTGAGACTCCCTGCTAAATATTGGAGGTATTATAATCAGTTATAAGGACCCTCATGGGATTAAAAACCAGTCGGTTAGATCCCCCTAGAGAGGTAATCCTCCATAATGGTTGTGTGTTGTCTAACCCTTATTTGACCCAAGGTACCTGCAAAATAACCCATGCAAGTAACCTATGTGGTACCTAAGTCAAGCAACTAATCAACCACAGTATAAACTATGCACAAGAGAACAACCGTAAGTCAGGTCCACTATATGGGCAAGGTAGAAAAGCCTAAAAATTGAAAGCATCACCTCTCACGGAGGTAAGGGCACTAGCAAAATCCCCAGATATGAATAGATCCCCAGAAATATCTTTGACACTAGGAAGTTATCAGGGAGATATCCCTTCAACCGACTTCATGTGACCTCGTGTTTAACTCTGGTGTAAGCGGAGGCTCCTGATATTATCAATTATACAATGGATTTATCCACTCCCTTAGTCAGACACATATGTTGATTTAATAGCCTTGGAGAAGTTTACTCACAAAATCCTATTCCAAGGCACTAAATCCTAAGATAGTTGTTGCACCCTAGAAAATAAAATCATTACTAATCAATTTTACATTATAGCATTAATTTCAATGGCCTTGCTTACTCAAAAGGTGTGGTCATGAAACTAGTGATGTTGTGACTCAACAAGTAAAATAAATGAATATGAATACAATGCAAAGTCTTAACTTCAATTTTCCATAAATGATATGCTTCCTAAAAATGAAATTCTCAATTCAATTCTTCAATTCTTAATAAAATGAAATCTTTCTTTAAATGCACTAAGATAAATGAAAAAAGACTCAAGAGATAAAAAAAATCCAAGCAATGTAAAATGCCTAATATTTTTATATTTTCAATATAAGAAAAACTGAAAAATGCAAGGATTGAACAACAACTTGATATAATGACTCTACTATGTATAGACAGATACAAACCAAGTAGGATATCAAGTAGAAAAACACCCAGCCCAAGCTTCAAGAAAAATCAAAATGAAAAGATGAGAAAGGCATCGCCCAAAAATTCAACCAAAGACAGGTTTCCTGTCATACCACAAACACTTAATAGTCACTACAAAGACCCAAAAAGACTCAACAATCATCAAAACCTACCCAGCAACCACCAAACCTAGCAATCAAGAAATAAAGGTTGATGTACGTGATTGTTCAAGGGAAAAGCATGTATGTACGTAGCTTGAAGAAGCACAGAACGTGTATGTATGTGTCTTTAAGGAAAAAACCCATGTACAAGTGTCAAAATACAGCCAAGCTAAGGAGAAGGCTGAAATACTTAGAACCAGAGTGAACCGAAGCTATCAAGAAATCATACAACAAGAAACTCAATATGAACAAGAGAAATCTAAGGAGATAAAACACTCCAAACCCCAAACGAAAGATTCTACTCCCCAGTATGGTCTCCAATTCTATTATGAGGAAAATCTCTCTATGGAAAGGGGGAAACCAAAACAGATGAAAATGACTATAGAAATCAACTATATTCTCAAGTATGCTATATAGACAAATATGCTAGCAAGACAAGATAGAATACCTACCTCATTCGGACGTTCGATGAAGTCCATCGTTGAGCACTTGACCCAAAGCAATACACCTGCAACTAGTCCTCAATAACCAAGCAATCCAAGAATATGGTGATAATATATCATGTTAGCACATACAATAGAATAATCCATCAACATTCATAACAAATATGCCCATGGAATAATAATTCAAATATTTTCAAGATATTAATTGGACGAGAAAAGAGTATTTATGTTAAGAAATAATCAACAGAAGTGAATAAGTTATAGACTTCTGTGTCGGCACAGTTTGGGACCGAGAAACTAAGTTCCTTCCAGCTGGGCCTCCACCACTTCAATCCTCCACCAAAGGCAAGCTCATATAAGAGAGACAATGAAGTTCTCAATCAATAAGGGAAGATATTTGGGGTTGAACAATGTGTTCAGACTTAAAGGACAAAGGGATGCAAACTCAATGTGAAGTGAATAATTTCTCCAGAGTAACTTTGCTCTCAAAGTCGAATTCTTTCTCCTCTTTTCCATAGCTTGGATTGGCCCATTTATATCCTTCAAGTGGAACTGAAGGGTTGAGTCAGAACATTTCTAGTATATGGAAGGCCAAGGATCATTGATCTCATGACGTGACATGGAAACATGCCACCATTTTTCAATTTTGGGCACAAATCCCGATGTACATGTGGTGTAGTGGTGCAACCTGCATATACACATGTTGTATAGTAGGCAAGGTGTGTATATGTGGAAAAAATACATTTTTAGCTCTAGTATTTGCAAAAAAGGTATTTTAAGTCTTTATGGGGAAATGGAAAAAGGCCCTCTGTGCAAGATTGCATTGGATGAGGAAAATCTTGCTATAAAAATTGTGTAAGTGATTTCTCTTCTAGTTTTATTGAATATTAGGGAATTCATGGAAATCATCATGAATTATCAAAACCCTATAAACCCCTACTAGGGGTTTGAATGGTTATATTCTCAAACCCCTACTATAATTTTTAATTTACCAAACCCTTCAAACCCATGCTTCCCACATATACCAATTAATGTAAAAAACCTAGGCTTGAGAGAAATCCCTAGACTTGACATTATGATGGAAACCTCTAAATTCATGTGAAACCACATATTATATCAAACCATTTGGGAGGAATGGTTTTCTATTTGAAAACCTTTACACAATATTGGAATCAATTATATCTCATCCATGTGGTTGCATATCTCTGATTTTGAAAGTGGAGAGTTGAGTTAAAATTCGGTTAAGTTATGCTCCAAAATCCATGCCAATCATTGATCTATCACTCATTTTAATTTTACAATCATGTAGGATGAGTCTTTGCACTGTCTTCATCATTTCCCTTTTACAATCAGCCACAAGAAATATGGAGTGGCAGTGTGTTGCTATCTACATTTGTTATTTATCTTTCTTCTAATGAGCATGTCAATTATTTCATGTCCTTTTCCTTCACAAATATGGTCTTATTGTTCGTGGTATTTTCCTTCTCTCCATCAAAACCTAGAACTTCATGCTTTGCCCTCAGTTCATCTACAATGGGTCTTATAACTCCTTGCCTTCTCTTTCATATCCCTTTTCCATTGTATCCCATCTAACTTAGAAACTTTGAACCAATTACTCTTGTATGCTTTTCAAATTCACTGAAATTATCTTGAGAAATATCTATGGAGGTGATTTTACTAGAGTTGTCTTGGTCATGACGTTGACTTCACCAATGGCAATGGAAGGTGGCTATGCCTCTCTATTCTCTTGGATAGTTTCTTGTATCTTTTCCAATTCTTCTTCCTTCTTTTTCAACTCTTGTTTCAGCTAAGCCATCATCTGAGTGAGCGTTTCCCCCTACCAACTATCCATCTCAATGACCTTCTCTCACAATTGCACATGCTACAATCTACTATTGTCCCAATCTGTCATAATGACTATGAGGGGGTCATGATGTTCATCAAATCAATTCTTGAGAAATGACAACAATTTTATAGAGGTATCAAGGTTTTGTTTTTATCTCTACCATCTATATATCATACATTTGAACCTTTTTCTTTAAGTGCAATTTATCTTCTTAAAGCTAAGAATTGATGGCATACATGTCTTCCAACCTTTCTTTATTTGATTTACATATGTTGAGTCTACTTTCTCTTCAAAGTTCTAGCAATTACGTTATGACCAAGGATTCAAATGCTCTAACACCTTTTGATTCATAAACAAGGGACTTACAACCCACTTGCTTCACCAATAAAGATACTTTGTGGAATTAACTTTATGATCTCTAGTTCTCTAACTTATGCAGATATCATTTTTCTTTGAAAGGTTATGAGGCCTTTATTCTCGGCTTAGTTCTAAGTGAAAATACTCTTTAGGATTAGAGGTATAGTTTTCTCTCTAGGGTACCCTACACACATAAACTAGCTACCAACACAATAGTAATTAGGCCAATAAAAACCAAGAATTTGCAATACTCTACCATTGAGAACTTTTTCTTCAATGCAACTCATTTCCACATTGATATCCAACTAAACTGAATCTATCAATATGATCAAGGTTGAGAATATGCTTCTTCGATCATTGTATGGACATGAAGGCTCCCCTCAATATTGGATTCAAGGCTTGGTTATCTCTTTGGTACCATAGGCCAATAATAACCATCAATGATTTCAAGTGACTCTGCTTCTATTTCCAGCAATAGATCAAACTTTGTTGTGTTAAAATAACAATGCATAGTATCTGGACTTGTTTCTAAACAAAATGAACAATGTTATTATCATGCCATGCCATTTTTGGAAAACCAAGAACTCAAATCAATGAACCAATACAAGGAAATGTTCATCAATATGTTTATATTATTCCAAGTAATGGTAGTGTCATGAGTCATGGTTTCTTCAATAAATATAATTTACCACACAATGACAATGCAAGGGAATGACATATCTCATACCAAATTTTCCTATATATATACTCAACTCACATCAACTTGAATACCAATTCAGCCACACGTATATGAGTTGGAAGCTAAAAAAATCACATACATTAAATGTATATGGATTAATACATGTGAGAAAAGGATTTTTTATGTAAGCCATGCTTAAAATAAAACTCATCTCAGTTGTCTAGTTCAATGTGCCTACCCAACATTTGAAACATTTCCTAAATAGATCAAGAAATAACAATTCCATTTATCATTCCATTGTAGAGATAAACTTATACCCATCCATTTCTTTTTTATCCTTTCAATTATACCTCAATCACTTTCCCAACTAAAATTCAAGATAATGAGAGAGTGTCCATACACTCATGCTTGGATCAATCTCAACCCAAAACATTCCAATTGAATATAATTCAGAAAATATCTTACTCCTAATATCAATGGACATCTCCAACACTTCAAGGAAATAAGAAAAATAATAACAAGCCCAAGCATTTGTTAGCTTATTTGTCACCTCAACTAATAAGAGTATACACCAATTGGAGGAAGGAGAGATCAGGTTGATACATATATTGTTTAATTAAACTTTCATATAATATCCTCATCCCAAAATAACGCAATGTATATCCAAGAGAGAAGGGGGACACATATCCCAACACCCAACTTATACAATCAACTTGTATGGACCATGTACAGTCTCTTGGGCTGAAGATTGGTAGTATATAGATGTCTTAGCAAAGAACAAGCAATGTACAACATCAAGGGAATCCTCTTTTTTTTGTATGAGTTTAGCAAATAGCCATGGAAATGAATGGTGAAGGAATAAACTAAATTTCGGTTGATAAATTACTCCAATGGTCAATAAACTTGAAAGAACAGAATTAGAAACCCTTAAAAGAAAGCAACGATCCATTAATGGAATCCATAGATCTATCATCACTTATAAAATCCAATGGTAGATGAAATGTATTTTTTAGCATCCATCTTATACAAATGGAGAGTGAAACCATGAGAGAATTCCTCAAGAACGACTAATAAACTATCTCTTAAACCATTAAATATTACCAAACAATTATTAACACAAAGTATCTTCCATTAAAAACACTAGCAGCAATTAAAAACGAAGAAGGGAAATATATCAGGAACATATAAGAGATTTTCACTATGCATAACATCAATCACATAATTGACATAGTGACTTCACCTAGGGAAACATGAAGGAAAAAACCTGCTATGACAAGCACTGCAACCCTCAATTTTCCTTCTTTGATCTTGCATAACCTTTGGAAAATGGGCCCCTCATTTTTTGACCCTAGGAGAAATTTTCTTTGGTCTCTCTCCAACTTAAAATCCTCAAAGGAATCATGTTTTCCTTAGAAAATCATGTTTGAATGAAAGCATTTGAAGACATGGTTTTTAAATCCAAACAGTTGAAATCAACCAAGTTAATAAGAACTCATCTGATACGAATTGAAGGAATTACTTATAAATCCTTTGACTCATATCGAATTTCTTTCCTTCCTCGTCGATATCATTTGTTATCGCACAAGTTAACACCAACTCCTCCAATTCATATCGGAGGAGTTTCTTCCATCGGCTCTGATATTATCGAAGAACTTGTCTTCAGACTCTCTGACCTACCCGCATTTAATGCCTAAACAACCAATTAGCTATATAAATGGAGCATAATAAATTTTATTGTTATCTTGCCAAAGAGACCAAGTGAGAAAGGTTCCAAAACATCGAGTGTTCCCAACCCAGTCCGTTTGAGATCGCAACTTATCTACACCCTCCACGTGGTTCTAGGATTCAAGTAAGGGCATCTTGCTCCTCTTATTTTTAGGGTTAGGGTTTCTATCAAATTCCTAACTACCACTTCATTTTCCTTTCTTCCTCACATCAATCAATTAGTTCTCCTCGCTATCATATATTTGGTTAGCTCTATAATTAGTATATTTCAATTCCATTTTCACCCTCTTACCATTACCACGACATTCCTCGCTCGGATACATTGTGTTAGTCGTCCCTAATAGCGACCACAAAAACATCTTTTCTCTGACCTCATAGAAAAGATCTCATTCAAGGCCCTTGTTAGGACCACACTATGTACCTTTTTGCCTATACTTTTTGCCATTATTATACTCTTGATCACCTATATTTAGACTCACACTATCACTTTATCTGATCATCCCAAAGGTATACAACGTCCCTTCTCATTACTATACGTTTAATCTGTTTTGCATAATATTTTACATTACTCTCGTACTTGACTATTGATTAGAAATGCATTAAGTGTTCAAAACTACAAATTAGCATTTGAGGCCCATGCTGAAACACAGAACTGTCCAAGGCCGTTGTTGCTGAAACATAGAACTGCTATACAGCCCGAGGTCGCAATTGCTGAAACACAAAGCTGTCATACAGTCTGAGGTCGCAGTTGCTGAAACACGAAGCTGTCATACAGTTCGAGGCCATTGATGCTGAAACACAGAGGAAACCGCCAGAATCGACGATGTTGAAACACAAGACGTTACAGTCAGCGGTCAACACAGTCAGAGCGCAATTCACGGGGCTGAAACAACCCGCAAATTGCGATGCTGAAACAGCATCAGCAACAACGAGAAGAAGTTGTTACACCAGCCGTAACAACAATACCTCAATCAGCTCCTGTAATATCATTTCTGTTGCATAATATTAGGACACCCTGTTCTGAATTAGAAAGAAGATCCGGCTAAAGATAGGACTCAGATACACACTGTAATTTTTGATCAATTGTATCGAAGGGTTTTCCTCTTTAAATAAGAGGAAAATCAGCATTTGAGGAATCAAAGTTTTATGTATTGAACGCTTCATAGAAAGGGACGCACTTTATTTTCTCAAACTGTAATCTGATGTTTCGACAGATGAATAAAATACTGCTTTGATTATCCATCTCTAGCTTTCTCGTTTCAGGGGAATCTTGTGAGAAGGGAGGGCCCACCTTCATCACAAGATTCACCCATTAGTTTAGAAGTGTGTTAGTATAGTTTATGTTTATGATTTGATTTAAATTGTTGTTGAAACACTGTTTTTAATGGATTCCGCTTTGCTGAAACACTACTGACTCTGTCTTAGTTTATTGAGTGAATTTCATCTTTTTATCAGCAATCTTGTGTGATGATTTTATAAGGGGCCAGCCGGGGATTGGGTTAAGGGTTCTTGCTCAGACAGGAAGGAATCAAAACACCTTATCTTCTGTAGGTTTCATTCAATTCTGCAAGTGTGCTAGCCAGGGATTGGGTTAAGGGTTCCTGCTCAGACAGGAAGGAATCAAAACACCTTATCTTCTGTAGGTTTCATTCAATTCTACAAGTGTGCTAGCCAGGGATTGGGTTAAGGGTTCCTGCTCATACAGGAAGGAATCAAAACACCTTATATTCTGTAGGTTTCATTCAATTCTGCAAGTGTGCTAGTCAGGGATTGGATTAATGGTTCCTGCTCAGACAGGAAGGAACTAAAACACCTTATCTTCTGTAGATTTCATTTGCTTCTGCAAGCGTGCTAGCCAGGGATTGGGTGAAGGGTTCCTGCTCAGAAAGGAAGGGATCAGACCATCCTGTTCTCTGTAAACTTTAATTCCACAAGTGTGCTAAAACAAAAATAGGGCTTAAAGCTCCTGCTTAGAAAGGAAGGAACTAGACAGCCTTGTTTTCTATTAGATAGAGTTAATTTCTTCTGCTTACTGTCTTCATGAAAGAGTGTCAGCACTGAAGTCTTTGTTTGAGATTAAGGGTCATGTTCTTTGATTGCAGAATAGTTGTTCTTTCCCATTGCAAGTAGTATTATAATGTAATCCAGGATTCTTATTTTAATATTTAAATATCTGCAATAGGGAAGTTGCTTTCCTGTGATTTAATTTAGAACTTCATTTTATTCAAGCAAGTGTGATTAATTTTCTTTACTACAACACTAAGTTGCTTTTGGAATTGAGCATATATAGTGCGTGGTTATCTTTGAAATAAAAGACTTCCCTGGGTTGATAATTTATGTTTCACTTGGTTGTTTAAATCAATTAAGCAATTATAGTGACCAACATCCCTAAGTCTTGTATTCCATGCAGTTTTCGATCAGAAGAGGTCTTGGTAACCCTCCCGATGCGATCAAAAGAGTTTCAAGAAACTCCTCTGACTCTATGCTCGTTCCCAAAGAAATCATACTTAGTGTTTTCTCTTGAAACCCTTAGAGTTATTTCTATTGGAATGATTTTCACTAACTCCTCCAACTGCATTGGAGGAGTTATTACTAACTCCTTTGATGTGATCAAAAGATTTGAAAACAATTTCTCTGCATTAATCATACCACTTGGATATAACTCTTCCGACCATATCGGAGGAGTTATTACTAACTCCTCCAATATGATCGGAAGAGTTTAGATTAATATCGTCGATATTTATAACGTCTAAATATTTGGTAATTTTAATCCCTAATATTGGATAATTACCCCTTAATTGGGGAATATTATATTAGTAATGTTATTTTATTTATGTCAATTTTAGGCCATTAGTTGTAATTATACCTCCTAGTCTCCTATATATACCAAGGAGACATTTTCATTTTGAATCATCTTGTACTTGAACATTTAAGTGGGGTAAAAGGAGGTTGCCCCCTCGAAGAGGCTTATTATCTGAAATT
>ML777823.1:364900-377143 GCA_009831015.1 Picea engelmannii | reverse complement strand
CCCCCCCCCCCCCCCCGACCGTTCTACTTTTAACGGTGGGGGGAGGGTCCAACATGATGGTTAAAGAATGTGTTTGGAACAATGGTTGATCTAGCTTTGTTTAGATCAACGTTCAGCAAGAGATACCAAACCACCCCAACCTTTCTACCTTTAACAGCCCGGGGGGGGGTCCGAAATGAAGCAGTGTCCAGGTAGGCCCCATCCCTATGTGGCATCATCTGATTGCATCTTACCTCCCCACTCCAAACATTTACCACTTACCATTTTTCCAACTCACCACCATCATCTAGAGATGTCACACCTCAAAACCACCCCTTGCAAGTCCCATTTTGTGACCCCGTCATCATGTCCCCTCCATCTAACCATTACGGGACATATATTTTTCATTTATTTCCCAATCACCATTATGCACGTCGATCGGGTACACATGTCAGATGTCCTTCACCTGCCCCCTCACGCTCTAAAGGACCCATTGGCCATTTATTACTGGCCACATACCCATTGTTCACCTGACCTTTTTTTTTTTTTTCAACCAATGGATACCTATTCACTAAATTCCAACCCCGTTTCGGTCATTCGCATTCCACTCACACTCCCTGCATATCAGAGACTCATTTTCCTTCACCTCTACAAAATCTCATCTAGTCATAGTTTTTTCCTACTAACGTGTGTTCAGTGTGTAGGTACCGGTGGAAATCAATGGCGCCCAAAAGTAAAAATTCAAATGTGGAGGAAAATCCATTTCTCCCACCTCCTGTTGATCTCGACTAGATCCCATTAGTAGACAAAGACTATTTAATCTCAGAAACTAGGTCCAAATTTGACTTCATCGACCTACAATTATGGTTTAAAGACATATTCATCAATTAGAGCAATGAAATTGGGCTATGGGACTCAAATTTCCCTCTGTATCATTTTCCCCAAGTCCATCATTTTCCTGAATTCGCCCTCAAATGCCAAGTGCACTACCTCCCTGATCAGAGAGCCATAATATCTTCATCTGGAGAAACCTTTTTCCTTATTACACCTGAGGCCATCGATCAAATGATGTAGGTACCCAGAGATGAACCCCATTCTCCCCTAACCGTTGAAATTCTGACAGAAATGTATCTGAACCTTTTTTTCCCCCAAAGAGCACAAATCTTTGATATTTTCCTCCCACAAGATGCCCAATTTCCTAAGAAGAATCCTCCTTATCATTCCTCCATATTTTCCGAAAAGGGAAACTAGATTATCTCAACACTGTGTGGTTTTCTTGGTTACTTCTCAGACGAATGGGTGGATGAACCTATCCTAGGTTTCCTATCCATTTTCTCTGTTGAAGAGAAAGTTGCCACCCAATTTGATTACAATGTTTTTTTGGCCGAAAACCTGCATGAGAAACTGGAAAATTTCCCTACTGAAGGCATGTTCTGGTATTCTTCAATACTGGCCTACATTTTTATGTTCTATCAAGCAAACAAATTTTCCTTTCTCATGCGGAAAATGGACAAGGACGGAAAACCGCAAGCAATAACTTTATGGACGTCATTGCTCAGAAGAAACTCCACTGAGTTCAATTTCAAACAGTTCATTGAGTTGTTTTATCACCTAGTGGTAAGCATGCTCAGTGGAAGACCAAAACCGAGGATAAACGAGGAGATCCAAAGAGTTCTGCACCTTTTGGATCTCACAAAGACTGAGGACTGGTTCCTATATCAGAATCACACAGAGATCAGAGTGTATGGCTGTGAACTAGCTCCATACAAATTGCCCAAGTATGTGCCTATTCGAATATTTGCACTGGAGTATATTCATCAAATGATAAACTTAGATGACATTCATTTTGTGTCTCTGAATAAAAAACAACAGATGAGTATTAAAGGGAAAATAGGACCGTTTATCTGCAACAGTCGAGCTGCTAGGGAAGAGGCAGATAAACTATTAAAGGAAATGAAATTCAACACCAGTTTCATTTGGTGTTATGATCCAAGTGGGATCATTGCAGAGATGAGATCCAAAAAAAAAAAATCACCTTATGCTCACACCCTCAAAGCAGAAATTGAAAAGTATGTGAACTAGACATAGTGGGAGGAAAATACTCGGGTAGATGCTGAACAATAGGAATCTCCTTCAGTCTCTATTTCATAGACTACCACTCCATAGGTACCAAAGGAAAAAATTATAAGAAAGGATGCCTCTCCTTCAGTCACTGAGGTATCAGCAAAGGATTTTCAGGTATACAGAAAAAGACCCAAAACCACTCATACTACTCACATGTCTGGTGAGGAAGAGCCCTACTCTACCAAAGTGATTGAGGGAAAACATCAGGTGGTGTCAACTTCTTCTTCAAAGAAGAAGACAGATATAGCTATGACCACCCAAACACCACAAGGATCTATACCTCTAAACATTTTCAAAAAATATGATATGATTAAAAAGAAGAACCAGATGTTGGCCAACAACACCTATGCTTAGTTCTAGAAGAAAACCTCCATAGAACAACACAGACTATTGTCATCTTTTAACACAAAGAAAGGAAGAATGCATCTGACATTTCTGCAAGCATAGGTGCCTCAACCTAAAGAGATCACTGACTACAAAAGGTCAACTATTTTTTTTTACACCAAACAAGTCCATCCAGCTGACCAGATGGATTTTCACAAACGGATTGGAGAAATGGTTTTCTCCACATTGGCACATGCTTCCTCTACAGAATAAAAATTATAGGTATCTCTAAACAATGTTCAGACCCAATTGAAGCTGGAAAAGATATCCTCTTTTGCAAAGGATAACAGGATAAAATCCTTAGAGGAGTTGGTGCTCAAGATTGGGTATGATCCCTCGAATGTAAAAGAAGCAGAGGAGATGTTAAAGAAAAAGATTGCTGACATTGCATCTCTGAGAAAGAAGATGAAATTGCCACCAACAGAGGATTCACAAGATAAATAAATAGTTGAGGCAGAAGACGAGAAAGAGGAATTGTTGAATCTAATCATGCAACAGAATGCATAGATAAAGGAAATGGAGGCAGAATTGGAAAGGTTATTAAAAGTGAAGGAACAATCAACCCCAATGGAAGTCATTCCATTGAGTGCAGTTCCCCTTGTGGAAGTCAGTACAATAGTTGTGCCAACAACCACTACAACAAAAATTCCATCGACAACTCCATTGACAACACTGGAAAAAACTGTGGAGCAAGCAAAATCCATGGAGGAGATGACTTTGCAAGGAACAAATATCAATAGGATGAAAATGGAGGTTGAAAGTCTCCAGGAACTCAAGTCTTCCTACCAAACAAGATAAAACATTGAGAAACAAGTATCAGAGAAGCTCAAGAAAGAAATACAACAACTTCAGAAAAAAAACAGTGGCAGATAAGACATTAGCAGAGGATAAGGAAAATATATGGACAGATATCTCCAACTCCATAAACGAAATTTGGCCCATGGTGAAAATCATGTTCGAGCAACATGATCTGGTGTTGAAGAGTAGGCAAGCCATCAACAGGATAAGAGGAGAGCTGGGTGAAATGCCCTCGGTAGCTAACGAGATCATCAAGTTTTTGAATTCAAAAACCAAGGAAGAGCTTGAAAACCTGAAAGTTAAAGACAGAATAGAGACTATCCTTGAAGTCAAAAGAGTGTTGACCAAAAGAGGATTAATGTTGCAGTTGGAGGAGAAATCTCAAAACATGGACATTGGAGTTCAGAGGTTTTTTAACAAGCTTGAGGCCTTATAGAAAAAGGGCCTTCCTGGCTTATTTGTCCTAAATGATAAATTGATGACCTTATCTAATTATAAACAAAAGATTGCCACCATGGCCAAAGACAGTTCCAAGTTCTCAGGGATATAGGGAAGCATCACAGGCAAAGCATTCTTAGAGACTTTGCAGCCTGACCTCAACATACAGCACGAAATCAAGTACATTTTCCTCACTTAACCGACTTTTTCTAAGTATACCGAGATGGATGAAATCTACCATCGGCTATTGAAAGTTACCATCCCCAGTACACAAAGATGGGATGAGTTGTGTGAATTGATTGAGTAAAGATAAAGGTCTCGTCCAAGTTAGCATCCAGCGTAGTCAAATTCATATGAATGACTCACCAATGGTCTTCCCCAAAATTAGCATGAGAGATTCAACACATCATCATCAATTCCTATATTTTTGTATCTTGTTATCTAGATAGTTAAAATTAGCATCTTCCACGTCCTGATCATTGATGACAGGGTTGCTTGTAATTTTGATTATAAATACTTCAAACTTTGAAGTACTGAGGGTTGATCTTTATGCCTGAGCAAGCTGTAATTGTTGTAATTTTTATCAAGAGGTTATTCTAGTAATACAAAGAGATGTTTCACAGGATTCCTACGTGTTAGTTGTTGGTGAAGTTTCCTCTGTCTTCGTGAAAAGTTTTATTTCTTAGTTATCATGTTGTTTTTCTAATCTAATCTTTAAAAGAAGTTAAAGTTGCAGAATTTACCATCGCGTACTATGTTCCTATTCTTTTACAGATTTAAATGTTTTCCTTCTGATGTTATAACAAAGAAATTCTTAATTGCTTCTTTGTTTTAGCTGATATCTCACCTTTTTAGTAGTCCACCATTTTATTTCTAGAGAATCCAGTAGTTGCACTACCTTGTCTTGTAAAACGAATCTTCTAAAAACTGTCCTTTGATCTCGATTTTTATAAAACAGACCCCATAGCCCAATGGAAGTGTAAGTGACATTCATCCATTTTATTAAAAAAAAAATCAAACAACTTGGTACTATTTTTTTTAACTAGCCTAAGATCTGAATATCCAAACAAATCTAAATCTTACAGAGAGATCCCTCTCTGAAACTGGTAGGGCTAGATCCCAGTTTTGAAGTGGTTGGTTAAGGTTACCTCTCGTAAATTTATTCTGCCCATTTACAACCTCTGGGAATTTACAAAGTGCTAACATAATTGGCGACCATACTGGGGACCAAACAGATTTCCAATCCTACGATTTATTTTTCTATACAAAGAAAACCTTATTTCTGAACAAGTCATAAAATCCAAATATATTAAGAGATAATGTTCAAAGGTTGTTAAAATTTTTATATAATTAATTTAAGTTTTTCTTAAAAGAAAAATAAAATAAAAAATTACAATTTTGGCTCCCAAAAGAATTTTTACTAGATCTCATCCAGATCCAGAACCTGCAACTGCAATAGACAATCCAGAGAAATTACTAAGAAAGAAAACCATTACGGAAGATTCAGGAAATCACAGTCCCTTTCACAGATCTTCTTCCCTCCCAAAGAAACTGGTTTCCCTTCAGGATCGTGAGTTTGATATCCCTTTTGAACAAAGCCTTTTTAGAAAAAAATCAGATAGCTTTGTAAGTGAAACTGTGTTGGATCAAACCATCCTGCAACCTAAGACTCCTGAAATTTTCTCACCCAAGGCAGACGTTGATCAACGTTTTCTCCAGGAATTTGATAAATTAGAAGATGTGGTGGAAAATCTTGATCAATCTTGGACATAGCTCATTTTCAGCAGTCGTTCGAAATTTCTGCCTTAACGATTGTTGCAACCTCTGTGAAACCTCAAACAATTCACTATGCACCCCCTAGCCCTTTGTCCTCCGCTGCATCTATTACATCCCCTCCAATCATACAGGTTACTGTTCAAGATCATCCACCATCTATGGCAACAAGATATGTTGCATTGGTGTTGGCTGCTCCTTTGCATGCCATGTCTCAAGATTATCAAACTAGACTCCCTCAGTATGAAAATACTGGTTCTATTAATGCACAACAACATGTTGACAAAATGAATGATTACTTTGATTTGTAGGAAGTAGATGAAGTTGATGTACAAATGATATTATTTGCACAAAGCCTGACTGGGGACATTAAAAAGTGGTTTAAATCCTTATGTCCTGCTTTGATAGCAGACCTTTCCGCTTTTCACAAAAATTTTCTGGACAGATGGGAGGTTAAGAAAAATCCACTCTAGATATTATCAAAGTATGAGAACATCAAGAGGAATCAGGGAGAATGCAGGATTACTGCACCAGGTTCAATAACCTTTACAATGCCATTCCATCTGACATAAAACCCCCTCAATTTTTAGCACTAATTAAGTTTCCATATGGATTTGACGTTGATATGTCATATCAGCTAAGTGAAAGAAATTTAACTACTCTGGAAGACATGCAAAAAAGTGCAGTAAGCATGGAGGCTAACCTACTAGCTAGAAGGGCTAGGTAGAAAACAAAGAGGAGGATCACAATCAAAGAGGAACCTTCCACATACTCTTCAAATTCCAAATTGGACTTTTTAACCAGAGCGATGGAGAGAATGATGGAGAGACTTACTATAGCTGAAAGAAATCCTCCCAGGGATAACCAAGCTACTCCTCCAATTCAGAACACAAACTTCAGAAGAAATCTTCCCCAGATCCGATAGAGAGATCTTAGGGATCAAAGAGAAGAGAGGGTACCAGATCAGTAGATCAGACCACCCCTCCAGGAGAATTACATTGATGATGGGGAGGCAATACACAAGAAATTCGATGACACTCATATAAACCTCATGGGCATTCATGATGATGAATCCATTTTAATCACCCAGGAAAGCACGACATTTTTCTTCTTTCACAAACAGAGGTAAATGAGGAAGAAGATGAAACAGAATAGGAGGCTTTTGAGAATGCTATTATGGAGGTACACAGATAGTATAACCTAAGGAGAAAGAGAGAAAATGACAACCCTCCCAAGAATACTGTTGAAACAAATAAGGGTAATGAAACAAAGAAAATAGTCGAAACCAAGAAGGCCTCAAAAAACCCTCCCAAGAAAGTCCTTGAGAGGAATAATGATGAATCTTCTACACCAAGACCTCTATATATTCTACGAAGAGAAAATCAGACTAAAGTTTCATCAATTAGTCAAACAATCCAACCAAGGTCATCTGGCTATAGATTTCCAACAGATAAACTAGAAGTATAGACCTTAAGCAAAGTTTCCACTGCATTCAGCCTTGAAGGGGAACTAGATAAATTAAAAATTCCCATCCCCCTCTCTGAGTTAATGAACAAGAATGTTTACAGGTCACGGGTGATTAAATATTTAAGCATCGAACCTGAGATAGGTACTAAGGCTTTGAATGTTGGATCTGAAAATCATTCAGACACAGTAAATCTTGTTGATGACCAACCAGGGCTCTTGTTTGCCTGAAGTAGATGGTTAGACTAATAATGGGGTTGTCCCACCTTTCTACATCATCCTAAATATCCATGAATTGATATTACACAACACTATGTTGGATTCGAGTGCCTCTCATAACCTGATGCCCAAGGCAGTGATGGAAAATTTGGGACTCGAAGTCACTAGACCCTACAAGGATTTGCATTATTTTGATTCCAGCAAGCTTAAATGTATAGGGCTAATCAAAGACGTATGCATCACCCTAGCCTAAATTCCAGCAGAGTATGGTAATGGATATAGTAGTTTCAGGCATTCCCCCAAAGTACGGTATGTTACTATCAAGGTCATGGGGAGCTATGATGAAAGGAACTCTGCAGCTAGACATGTCTTATGCCATTGTTCCAGTCTTTGGACAACAAAGAAGATTGTATAGTGAAACTTTGATGAAATACATGGTCAGTAGTCAAGAAAAATCTTATAATTACCCCCTATACTCAGCACACTCTGACCTGGATTCTTTCATCTTATACAATGACGATGAACTGGAAGGAAAAGTTTCCTAGCTGGAAAGTGACACAACTGATCCAAAAGAAAATAAAGAAATCATTGAGGAAAGAGAGGTCGAAACTATGGAAAGTGAGGAACTACTGACATATTTTTGGAGCATGGACTTCGATGGTGTAGTGAGCAAAGAGGGAGCCAGAGCTGGAGTTTTGTTACATAATCATAGATCAAGATATTTAGAGAGCCATTCCTACAAACTGAACTTCTAATGCACTAATAACATAGCCGAGTACAAATCTTTGATGCTCGGCCTGAAACTATTGAAGAAAGTTGGTGCCAAACAGATAATGGTAAGGGGTGATTCTAAATTGATTATCAAGCAAATCAAAGGTGAGTATACAGCAAAACATCATGGACTTAGAGCCTATAGGAATGTTTTTTTGGATGCTCTTAAATGCTTTACTGAGATTGACTTGCAGTTAATTCCTAGGGGACAAAATATACTCACAGATGGGCTAGCTACATCAGTAGCTACCTGTAAAATCCCTTTTCGTCCCACTCACAAGTACACAATGGAGGTGAAGTGTAGACCAACCGTTCCTGACAACATCAGATATTGGCAGGTATTTGGAAATGACAAACAGATCGAAGATTTTCTACAATGTAAGAATGATTTCAAATGTACAAACATAGATTTAGAAAATGATGATGAATTTGTAAATAAATTTGTTTTTGAGAATGGTAGTGTAAATAAAATAGATGCAGAAGAATTTAATGAAAATGAGGTAGATTCTGATATTCTGCAGTTGAAAAATAATGTGTTACCTAGAGGTTTAGTTCTGTTGGAAGGCTTGTTTGATTTTAACGATGTAGCCAAAGAACTAAAAATTGAAGCTAGTGGTAAAGAAGTTGAAGAGTGAAACATAGGAACAAAAGAAAACCCCAAAATGATAAAACTGTCTAAATCTCTGCCACTGGAGAAAAAAAGAAAATGCATTGAACTTTTTAAGAAATATATAGATGTTTTTGCCTGGGGCTATGAGGACTTAAAATCCTATGACACAAGTATCATACAACATCAGATTCCCATAAAAGAAGAACACAAACCTTTCAGGTAGAAACTTAGGAGAATCAATCCCAAGTTGCTTCCCCTGATAGAGAAAGAAATCAAAATGATGTATGATGCAAAAATTATAGTCCCCTTGAGATTTTCCAAATGGGTTTCTAACCTAGTTCCTACCAGGAAGAAAACCAGTGAGATCAAACTTTGCATAGATTTCAGAAATCTGAACAAAGTCTTTCTTAAAGACAATTACCCATTGCCCAAAATGGACCATATTTTGCAAAAGGTAGTTGGGTCTAGTAGGATATCTTTATTAGATAGTCTCTTGGGTTACAACCAAGTCCTGGTTCATACAGAAGATCAGGAGAAGACAACATTCACCACACCATGGCGAACCTTCATGTATGTGAAGATGCCTTTTGGCTTGATGAATTTTGGTGCCACTTTTCAAAGGGCAATGGATATTTCTTTTGTAGACGAACTAGGAATATTTATAGTCATATATCTAGATGATGTGATTGTATACTCCCAATTTGATGAATAACATTTGTAGCATCTCAGACGCGTGTTTGAGAAATGTAGAAAATTCAGGATTTCATTGAATCCAAAGAAGTCTGTGTTCGGATTAGAGGAAGGCAAGTTACTGGGACACATAATCTCCAAGGATGGAATAAAAATCGATCCCAGTAGGATAGAAGCCATTCATAAGGTGGAACACCCTAGGAACTTAAAAGAACTGCAATCATTCATAGGCAAAATAAATTTCCTTAGAAGGTTCATACCCAACTTGGCCGAACTTCTTATGAACATCACTAACATGTTGAAAAAGAATGCAAAAATCAAATGGAACACTGAAGCCAAGAAGTCTTTTGAACAGGTAAAGCATGCACTTACCCAAGCTCCAGTTCTGATCAGCCTAGACAATACCAAAGATTTTTATCTTTTTTCTTTTGCAGCTGAGCACACTACAGCAGCAGTATTGTTGCATAAAAACAATGAAGGGTACGAGCAACCCATAGCGTTTTTCAGCAAATATTTAAGAGACATTGCGTTGAATTATAATTTTATGGAGAAACACGCATTTTATCTAGTAAAGGCTATAAAGGATTTCAAAGTCTATATTCTCCATTCTCGCACAATTGCATACGTTCCAAACGCAGTGGTAAAAGATATCCTGACTCAGGATAATCCAGACGGCAGAAGAGGGAAATGGATTGTGGTCATTCTGGAATATGACATTGAAATAAAGCCTACTAAATTGATCAAAGGACAGGGTTTGGCCAAAATAATGGTAGAATCAAATTGTAATTCTCTAGATATCAATTTCTTGGTTGCAGTTGATGAACAAGAAGAGCAGGTGACTCCAAAGGTAAAAGAGGTATTCTTAAACTCTCCCTGGTATGCAGACCTCATTTTTGTACTTCACAACTTACAAGCTCCTCTTGTTTTAACTAAGACCAAAGCCAGATTTATTAAACCGAAAGCATTAAAAAATTCCGTTCTAGAAGCTAATATTTATTGGAAAGATCCTGGTGGTATTTTTCTTAATTTCTTATTGAAAGACGAAGCTGACAATGTTCTGCAGGAGTTCCATGCAGGAGATTGTAGAGGATATCTGAGTTGGAATACCACAGCCAACAAAATCTTAAGAGTTGGTTTCTATTGGCCTACATTGTTCGTTGATGTTCATAACAAACTTACTTCTTGTCATAAATGCTAGGTTTTTGAAGGTAAAAAGAAGTTGTTGCCTCTTCCCATGAAACCCATATCAGTTGAAGCCCCTTTCCAACAATGGGGTTTCAACTTTATTGGAGAAATACACCCATCCTCCTTAGGCCAACACAAGTGGATCCTCACAGCCACAGACTATTTCACCAAATGGATCGAGGTTGTGCCATGCAGGCAAGCTACTAACTATGTTATCATAATTTTTTTAGAAACTAATATCTTATCTCGTTTTGGGTGCCCCAAGAAAATTATAGCTGACAATGCAGCGACTTTCAGATAAAAAAAACTCATAGATTTTTGCAACCAATACCACATTACATTAGGGCATTCCACAACCTATTACCCTCAGGGAAATGGGCTAGTTGAGTCCTCAAACAAAATTCTGGTGAATATCCTCAAGAAAACATTACAAGAAAACAAGAAGTCCTGGCATAATAAATTGTTTTTTGCACTATGGGAAGATAGACTGAGTAATAAAAGATCAATTGGTATGTCTCCATATCAACTGGTATATGGCGCTAAGGCAATTTTTCCTCCTTCTCGGGAAGTTACAGTTATGAAATTATTGCAAGAAGCTCAGGCAGAGCCTAATGATATTCAAAGAAGAATCAATCAAGTGATTCAGTTACAACAATCCAAAGAAGAAGTGTACAACAAAACTCAAGTGATCCAGGAAAATATAAAAAAAAAATTATGACAAGAGAACCAAAGAGGATAACTTTGAATTGGGTGATCTAGTTTTGAAATGGGACTCCATAAGTGAAGATAAAGGTAAACATGGAAATTTTGATAGCTTGTCGAAGGGTCCTTACACCATTCAGGCCTACAGAGGAAATAATGCTTTCCTTCTTAATAATAATGATGGATCAGACCTGCCAGGGGGACCTGTAAATGGCAGGATGCTGAAGCATTATCTTCCTCCTCAATAGAGAGATCACCATTCCCTTTCCATTGTACATATCATTTATTTTACAGGCAGTTTGTATGCAAGTGCTTTTTTTCAAGTGTTTGAAGCCCGCAGAGAAGGCCCTAAGACACTGAATAATTCCTTCAAAATTTTCAAAATAAAGCAAGTCAAATAGCAGAAGAAGCTCTAGAGGAAATTTTTTAAGACAACAAGAAACAAGATTCTTGGCACCTCACAAGGAGGGTACCATCCCCAGGTGGAGCCACTGTTATAACCCTATAATTTATAGGATCAACTGTTAATTGTAATTTTTCTCCTTTACTGTTGACTTGCAGATAATATTGCATTCTGCAAAAGAAAAGAAAAGAAAAGAAAAAGAAATGAAAGAAAAAAGAAATAAAAAATGAGAAAAATAAAAAGAGGGCATAAAAGAAAATGGATAAATCCCCATGAAATGATAATGACTTGATCCATACAGTTTAAATATGGCCAAGACTTTTAAATTTAAGTATTTAGGATTAGTGAATAAGCTTGGCTAAACTATCTAATCTTAGCCAGGTAATTAGGTTAGCTAGTGAATAAATTTGACCAAACAGCCTAATCTTGGTCAAATAGCCCCAAGGTAGAGTATTTTCTTAGCCCAATAGTTTAAGTTGGCCTAAAGGTGCAAATGAGTAGGTTAGGACATAGGTTAGTTCGTTTCTTTTCAATAAACTATGTAAGATTATCGATGAAAAATGCATGATCTTGATGGTGAAATGTTTTTCTAACCCCATGGTGACAAAAGCAAGGGAAGCAATGCACAAAACCCATAAAAAGGTCATTAAGCCTAAGTTTTGCCTCATATATTGAATTGTACCCCGTAGATTAAAGATCGAGC
>ML777823.1:327144-364650 GCA_009831015.1 Picea engelmannii | reverse complement strand
CTAGATTTGTTCAAATCAACAGTCAGCAAGAGATCTCGGACTCCCCCAACCTTTTTACCTTTAATGGCCGGGTGGGGTATGGAATGAAGCAGTGTCCAGGCGGGCCCCATCCCTACATGGAATCATCTCATTGCATCTTACCTCCCCACTCCAAAAATTTACCACTTACCATTTTTCCAACTCACCACTGTCATCTAGAGATGTCACACCCCAAAACCACCCCATGCAAGTCCCATTTCGTGACCCCGTCATCATGTCCCCTCCATCTAACCATTATGGGTCATATCTTTTTCGTTTATTTCCCAATCACCATTCTGCACATCGACCGGGTACACACATCATATGTCCTTCACCTGCCCCCTCATGCTCTAAAGGACCCGTTGGCCATTTATTATTGGCCACATACCCATTGTTCACCTGATCGTTTTTTTTTTTTTTTCGCCCAACGGATACTTGTTCACTAAATTCTAACCCCGTTTCGGTCATTCGCATTCCACTCACACTCCCTGCGTATCACAGACTCATTTTCCTTCACCTCTACAACATCTCATCCAGCCATAGATTTCTCCTACTAACGTGTGTTCAGTTTGCAGGTACCGACAGAAATCAATAGTGCCCAAAAGTAAAAAGTCAAATGTGGAGGAAAATCCATTTCTCCCACCTCCTGTCGATCTCGACCGGATCCCATTAGCAGACAAAGAATATTTAATCTCAGAAACTAGGTCCAAATTCAACTTCACCAAGCTACAGTCGTGGTTTAAAGACACCTTCATTGATTAGAGTGATGAAATTGGGCTCTGGGAGTCAAATTTTCCTCTATATCTTTTTCCCCAAGTCCATCATTTTCCCGAATTCTCCCTCAAATGCCAAGTGCACTACCTCCCTGATCAGAGAGCCATAATATCTTTGTCTAGAGAAACCTTTTTCCTTATTACACCCAAGGCCATCGATCAAATGATGCAAGTACCTAGAGACGAACCCCATTCTCCCCTCACCATTGAAATTCTGACAGAAATGTATCAGAACCTGTTTTTTCCCCAAAGAGTACAAATCTTTGAGCTTTTCCTCCCACAAGATGCCCAATTTCCTAAGAAGAATCCTCCTTATCATTCCTCCATATTTTCCAAAAAGGGAAACCATATTATCTAAACACTTTTTGGTTTGCTCGGTTACTTCTCAGATGAATGGGTGGATGAGCCTATCCTAGGTTTCCTATCCATTTTCTCTGTTGAAGAGAAAGTTGACACCTAGTTTCATTACAACAGTTTTTTGGCCGAAAACATGCATGAGTAACTGGAAAATTTCCCTAGAGAAGGCATGTTCTAGTATTCTTCAATACTAGCCTACATGTTTATGTTCTATCAAGCAGACAAATTTTCCTTCCTCATGCAGAAAATTGACAAAGATGGAAAACCGCAAGAAGTAACTTTATGGACGTTGTTGCTAAGAAGAAACTCCACTGAGTTCAGTTTCAAATAGTTCATCGAGTTGTTTTATCACCCAGTGGTAAGCATGCTCAGTGGAAGACCAGAACCGAGGATAAACGAGGAGATCCAAAGAGTTTTTCACCTTTCGGATCTCACAAAGATCGGAAATTGGTTCCTATATCAGAATCACTCGGAGATCAGAGTGTATGGGTGTGAACTCGCTCCATACAAATTGCCCAAGTATGTGCCTGTTTGAATATTTTCACTGGAGTATATTCATTAGATGATAAACTCATATGACATTCATTTTGTGTCTCTGAAGAAAAAACAACAGATGAGGATTAAAGGGCAAATAGGACCGTTTATCTGCAACAGTCAAGTTGTTGGGGAAGAGGGAGGTAAACTATTAAAGGAAATGAAATTCAGCACCAGTTTCATTTGGCATTGTGATCCAAGTGGGATCATTGCAGAGATGAGATCCAAAAACAAAATTTCACCTTATGCTCACACCCTCAAACTAGAAATTGAAAAGTGTGTGAACCAGACAGAGTGGGAGGTAAATACTCTGGTAGATGTTGAACAACATGAATCTCCTTCAGTCTCTATTTCACAGACCACTGCTCCACAGGTACCAAAGGAAAAAAGGCCAAGAAAGGATGTCTCTCCTTCAGTCACTGAGCTATCAACAAAGGATAATCAGGGATACAGCAAAACACCCAAAACCACTCATACTATTCACATGTCTGGTGAGGAAGAGCCCTACTCTAGCAAAGTGATTGAGGGAAAACATCAGGTAGTGTCCACTTCTTCTTCAAAGAAGCAGACAAATATAGTTGTGACCACCCAAACTCCACAAGGATATGTACCTCTGAACATTTTCAAAAAAGATGATATGATTAAAAATAAGAACCAGATGCTGACCAACAACACCTATGCTCAGTTCTAGAAGCAAACCTCTATAGCACAACACAGACTATTGTCATATTTTGACACAGAGAAAGGAAGAATGCATCTGGAATTTCTGCAAGCATAGGTGCCTCAACCCAAAGAGATCACTGACTACAAAAGGTCAACTATTGTTTTTGACACCAAACAAGTCCATCCAGCTGACCAGATGGATTTGCACAGACAAACTAGACAAATGGTTTTCTCCACATTGGCACATGCTTCCTCTATGACATCAAAATTACAGGTATCTCTAAACAATGTTCAGACCCAATTGAAGCTAGAAAAGATATCCTCTTTTGTAAAGGATAACAAGATAAAAAATTTAGAGGAGTTGGTGCTCAAGATTGGGTATGATCCCTCGAATGTAAAAGCAACAGAGGAGATGTTAAAGAAAAATAATGCTAACATTTCATCTCTGAGAAAGAAGTTGAAATTGCCACCAACAGAGGATTCACAAGATCATGAAATAGTTGAGGCAGAAGACGAGAAAGAGAAATTATTGAAGCTAATCATGCAACATAATGCATAGATAAAGGAAATGGAGGCAGAATTGGAAAGGTTATTGAAAGAGAAGGAACAATCAACCCCGATGGAAGTCATTCCATTGAGTATAGTTCCCCTTCGAAAGTCAGTACAGTAGTTGTGCCAACAACCACTACAGCAGAAATTCCATCGGCAATTCCATTAACAACACTAAAAAAAATTGTGGAGCTAGAAAAATCCATGGAGGAGATGACTCTGCAACTAACAAAGATCAATAGGCTGAAAATGGAGGTTGAAAGTCTCCAGAAACTCAAGTCTTCCTACCAAACAAGATACAACATGGAGAAGCAAGTATTAGAGAAGCTCAAGCAGGAAATACAACAGCTTCAGAAACAAACAGTGGTAGGTAAGACATTAGCAGAGACTAGGGAAAATATCTGGACATAAATCTCCAACTCCATAAATGAAATTTGGCCCATGGTGAAAATCATGTTCGAGCAACATGATCTGGTGCTGAAGAGTAGGTAGGCCATCGACAGGATAAGAGGAGAGCTAGGTGAAATGCCCTCGACAGCTAATGAGATCATCAATTTTCTGAATTCAAAAACCAAGGAAGAGCTTGAAAACCTAAAAGTTGAAGACAGAACAAAGACTATCCTCAAAGTCAAAATAGTGTTGACCAAAAGAGGATTAATGTTGCAGTTGGAGGAGAAATCTCAGAACATGGAAATTGGAGTTCAGAGGTTTTTTAACAAGCTTGAGGCCTTACATAAAAAGGGCATTCCTAGCTTATTTGTCCTAAATGATAAATTGATGACCTTATCCGATTATAAGAAAAATACTACCACCATGGCCAAAGACAGTGCCAAGTTCTTAGGGATATAGGGCAGCATCATAGGCAAAGCGTTATTGGAGACTTTGTAGCCTGACCTCAACATACAACACAAAATCAAGTACATTTTCCTCACCAAGCCGACTTTTTCTATGTATACCGAGATGGATGAAATCTACCACTAGCTATTGAAAGTTACCATCCCCAATACACAAAGATGGGATGAGTTGTGCGAATTGATTGAGTAAAGATAAAGGTCTCATCCAAGTCAATTTCCAGCGCAGTCAAAGTCATATGAATGACTCACCAACGGTCTTCCCCAAAATCATCATGAGAGATTCGATGCATCATCATCAGTTCCTATATTTTTGTATCTTGTTATCTAGATAGTTAAAATTAGCATCTGCCACGTCCTAATCATTAATGACAGGGTCGCTTGTAATTTTGATTATAAATACTTCAAACTTTGAAGTACTGAGGGTTGATCTTTGCGCCCGAGCAAGTTGTAATCACTATAATTTTTATCAAGAGGTTATTCCAGTAATACAAAGAGATTCTTCACAGGATTCCTGTGTGTTAGTTGTTGGTGAAGTTTCCTCTGTCTTCGTAAAAAGTTTCCTTTCTTAGTTATCATGTTGTTTTTCTAATCTAATCTTTAAAAGAAGTTAAAGTTGTAGAATTTACCATTGCGTACTTTGTTCCTAATATTTTACAGATTTAAATGTTTTCCTTTTGATGTTATAACAAATAAATTCTTAATTGCTTCTTTGTTTTAGCTGATATCTCACCTTTTCAGCAGTCCATCATTTTATTTCTAAAGAATCTAGTTGTTGCACTAACTTGCCCTATAAAATGAATCTTCTAAAAACTGGCCTTTGATCTCCATTTTTATAAAACAGACCCCATAGCCCAATGGAAGCGTAAGTGACATTCAACCATTTTATTAAAAAAAAAAACAAACAACTCAGTACTATTCTTTTTAACTAGCCTAAGATCTGAAAATCCAAACAAATCTAAATCTTGTAGAGAGATCCCTCTCTGAAACTGGCAGGGCTAGATCCCAGTTTTGAATTGGTTGGTTAAGGTTACCTCTAGTAAATTTTTTCTACCCATTTACAACCTCTGGGAATTTACAGAGTGCTAATAGGATCTACTCTTTTATTTTTTAAATGGATGAAGAAATGGAAAGAAGAAGCAGGAGATAACCAATCTCTTTAAAAGGGAGTAGTGAAAGCAGATAACAACTTCAATTATGTCTTCAGGGGAAACATTGTAACAACTATGTACGCTTGATTGTTATTGACTAACAATATCTTGCAGGAGTGTCATTGTGGCAGAATTGATCCAATGTCTTATTATCGACCAAAATTAATTAAAAAGATGACAAGGCAATAAAAATCCTAACAGAATAAAATTGCAGAAAATTAAAATAGCAGAAATAAAGTGACAGAAATGTAGAAGCAGTAGGAAAAGTTTAAAATAGAAAGCAGAAATCAACTACTGCAAGCATAAAAGAAAAATAACGAAAAATGAAAACAGAGCTAGACTACTAAAATACAGAAAATCCAAACAACGTTAGAGCTTTTCAAGTTGGTTCCATGTAATGTTTCAAGTGAGAATCGTTAGTGTTGTAGGAAAACAATCGCTCCTGTAAATCTTTTAGAATGTAAGAATTGGTACCTAAGACAAAAGTGATCTTGAAAGGACCCGACCATAATTTTTGAAATTTTGAATGTCTTCCCCCTACCAACATTAGCTGAATCCCATAGTAAAACCTTTTCATTGACCTTAAACTTGACAGTTTTGACACTCTTGTTGAAATACTTCTTAACAATTTGTTGTATCCTTTTAATGTTATGCAAAGAAAACATCCTTTGCTCCTCCAAAGCTAGTAGCGCATTTATCCTTTTTGAAACATATAAAGAATTTAATTCTTCGATCTGTAGCATCAAACTTAAGGAACAAAGTTCCAACTCAGTTGTGAGGAGGGCTTATTGACCATAAACAAGCTGGAAAGGAGTGCAACCAGTGCTTACCTTGGCGGTAGTTCGATCTTCCCATAGGGCGTAAGTGAGGAGAGTGTGCCACTGATGAGGCTTGTCTTCGATGAGCCTTTTGATGATTCTTACCAGATTTTTGTTGGTAGACTCAACCTGCCCATTTCCTTAGGGATAATAAGCTGATGAGGTGAAATGTTTAACCCCCAATTTAGCTAGAAATTGAGTCCGCTTAGGAGAAATGAAAGAGGGACCATTATCTGTAATAATTTCCAATGGAAGACCAAATCTGGAAAAAATGTTATTTTCAAGAAAAGAAATTACCTGATCATCTGTGGAATGCTTAAGTGGGACAAATTCAGCCCATTTTGTAAAATAGTCTATGGCTGTCAAAATAAAAACATGTACAGTTGAAGAAGGAGGATTAATAGGACCAATAAAATCCAATCCCCACTTTGAAAAAGGAAATTATGGTAAGATAGGTTGTGATGGCATGGTTGAAAGGCGTTCTTTCCCAACAAATTTTTGGCACTTGTCACACAATATTGAAAAAACGTAAGACTTGAGAAAGATTGAAGGCCAATAGTATCCTTTTCTAATAATCTTGAAAGGAGCAGTCTTTGCAGAAAAATGACATCCTACATGAATGGATAAACTTGAAGAACCATGACCTTCTTGCAACAGTTTATGTGCATCTTCATTGTTTACACAGTGAAGTAACACACCATCAGCAGATCTTCGAAATAAGAAGTCTCCTATAATGACGTATCTTGCAGATTCAAGACAGAGTCTTCTCCTTTGATGAGTGTCTAAGTTGTCTGAACATCTTTGATTCTGTAAATAATAAACAAAATTCTTGTACCAGGGATTTTCAAACACAAAGAGGATTTGATCATCAATGTAAAAGAGAGTTGAAAGGGAACTATCTTCTTCATCAATTTCTTCACCATTCCCAACATGTTGAGCTAAGTGAAGGGATAGTTCATGTCCCTTGATAGTGGTGGAAGTCACAATATTCAAATCATGATCCTAGATCTTGGCAAGCCAATATGCAAGCTTTCCTGAAAGATAAGTTTGTGAGAGAAAAAAAATGACAGCAGGTGAAGGGACCTTTACCAACATATGCTTACCTAAGATAAAGTGGAAAAAAATTTCAACAACTTTAACAAGATAGAAAGCATGTTTCTCAATAAAAGAATATTTAAATTCATCATCATACAAACTTTGACTCATGTAAGCCATTGATTTTTCATTCCCTTGGTCATCATTTTGCATGAGGACAGCAAAAACTGCCTCCTCAATGGAATTAGTATATATCATGAATTCCTTATCAAAATCCAGCTTCGCCAAAACCGGTGATGAATGGATTTCTTTCTTAATCCCTTCAAAATCATTTTCGACGTCATCTGTCCAAGAAAAAGAACGATCCTTCTTAAGAAAATTATGAATTGACTTGACCATCACAGCAAAATCTGGAACAAACCTACAGATAAAGTTAATAACCCCCATAAAATCTTGAACCTCCTTCTTGGAAGTGGGAGCAGCGAGATTAAGGATAGAAGCAATCCTTTCAGGATCAATGTTTATTCCTAAATTGGAGGCGATGTGTCCAAGGATATTTTCTCGGTAACGCCAAAAATGGACTTGGAAGGATTTAGAGAAATGCTAAATTTCCTACATCGCATGAGAATTTTTCTTAGATGACCAAAATGATCTGATCGGATTTTAGAGTACACCGTTAAGAAATCAAGGTAGATCTGAATGATCTTACCAATCAAATCGTCAAAATCTATTTGCATAGCTCTTTGAAAGGTGGCACCTGCATTAGATAAGCCAAAATGCATACGTTCATAAGAAAAGGTACCCCAACGAGTAATAAAGGTGTTTTTATATTTATCTTCCCTTTTTACTTTGATTTGGTTGTAACCGGAAAAACTGTCAAGTAAGGACATCATTTGTGACCCTACAAGTTGTTGCAAAATCATTTCCATGTTAAGGAGAGGGAAGTGATCTTTTATACTAGCTCGATTTAATGCATGAAAATTAATGCATAATCAAATTTGACCAGTTGTTTTCTGAACAGGGACCAGATTTGAAAACCATTCAGAATGCTTGACCGAAAAGATGATCCCATCCTTCAAGATTTTTTCCAACTCCTTTCGAATAGTTTCTTCTAGCACAAGGTTGATAGGTCTTTTTTTTTTTCCTGACTGTTTTTATGCCTTCCTTAATGGGGATGG
Organism: Picea engelmannii; assembly: GCA_009831015.1. Classification (NCBI taxonomy): domain Eukaryota; kingdom Viridiplantae; phylum Streptophyta; class Pinopsida; order Pinales; family Pinaceae; genus Picea; species Picea engelmannii. Next base: position 356,723 of record ML777823.1, on the reverse strand, counting down.
CATGTTGTATAAGACTAGGATCAAAACCACGAAGATCCTCATAAGACCAAGCAAAAACATCTTGAAATTCACCAAGAAGCTTGGAAAAATTCACTTTCTCTTCATCTAAACATTTGGCACCTATTTTAACATTCTTTGGAGTCTCGGGTGTCCCAATGTTCAAGGACATGGCTTCACCCACCTTCCTTTTCAACTCCTCTTCTTTCTATTTCTCCTTGTTGTACATCACTCGAAGAAAATGAACTTTCTATAGGATTCAAGACTTTAGGAATCTTTTTATCTTCTATGGATATAATCTCCTTAGGCTTAAAAGGTTCATTTTGAATAAAATCACAAATTCTCTCATCATTAGGGAAGACCTGCCAAGATTCTATATTGTCGAGGATATGTGGATGATACAGAGATTGGAAAGTACAATCAGGTATGTGTGGCAGAAGTTGTCGATTAGGATAGGCTGCAAAAATATCTAACCGATCAGCCATCGAGTTTAACTCCCTCTTAACATGAGTGATGTTGAAAGATAAAAGGTTTGAGATAAGCACCCAAACAGTTTGGGTGTATCGTTTTATCAACTTGTTGCTAGGAGAGTAAATTTTACGTACAAGATTCACAACAAGTTTGGAATCCCCAAAAACTGAAAGGTGACCACAACCAATATTATAGGTGTTCTCAATGCCTAATAATAAATATTCAAATTCAATGACATTGTTAGTGCAAGAGAACTCCAACCTGTAACAAAAGTTGTGTATTTTTCCTACAGGAGAAATCAAGATAATTCCAGCTCTATTACCTTCATTAGAGCATGAACCATCAAAGTGCATGTGCCACATACCATCATATAAATTGATTTGTTCCATGGGAATGTTATCCTCCTCAGAAAATATGTAATACACTCCTAGGTACTCTTCGATATAGTTTACGTTAGGCTATGGGGCTCTCTCTATATAGATTGATATCCTTCCCTCTCTAAGGACTATAATGTTTTTTTTGTTATGAGGAATGGATAAATGTGTTCCGTCGAGTGAGAGGTATCCATCTGTTAAGGCTTTCCAATCTCTTCCTAAGATTATTGAGTAATTTCTTACTGGCATATCAATTACCTGAATGTTGAGGGTTGTCCTTATTTCAAGATGAGCACACAAAACTAAGGTCACATATTTAATCTCACCTATGGTCATTTATTGTATATTATTATAGGAGAGAATTCTTTTGGCATTTTCATTTGTACAAGACAAGCCTAGCTCCTCCATAATAATATTTGACATCACACTTGGGCCCAAACCGCCATCAATGAGGAAACAATGGGAAATCTTATCCATAATCTTTACAGAAATGTAAAAAGGGGTATTTTTTACAGGATTTCTAAAGTTATGTACACCTACTTATTTACATAAGGATCTTCTTTGTTTACCTCTTCAGAAAGATTGGCTACAACAGAAGCTTTTCCTTCCATGAATTGTTTCAGATGCATCTGTTGTTCAGGGATGGCAACCATGTATAAAAGGGTTTCATATTCTTTGATGTTGGCCAACTGATTCAAGATATTGTATTTGGAAGAGGGGAGAGGGAGAATAATTCCTTGACTCTCAGAAACTTTAGGAGCCTAGACAATAGCAACGGATGAGGATGAGCTCAGGCTAGAAGAACTATGGGGAGGCTCAAACTTGCCCTTGGGAGCATAGTCTTTGTTCCTAGTGTTGATGACCATGACATCTTCTAGCTCTGCAAAATCTAGGACAAAAATAGTAGCTTCTAGTTTCTTACCAAAGATATTATCTCTGAAACTCTTATTTACCTCACATGTGGTTTCCTCGTGGTGTTCCTTGCAGAAGTTACACCAACTTCGAGGCAAGATAGATTTAGGCTAAAAATTATTTTCAACCGGATTTCTGAAGGGGGGTGTAGAAGAGGATGGAGATCCAGGGGTGAGAGGTGAGACAGTCTCCCTTCACTCAAACGCTATCATACAATTGTTCATATATTGGACTAGTTGTAAGAGGGTGGACATGTTTGTCTGTCTAACTGATTCCCCCTGGAAAAGACCTGTTGTTCTTCATACTCTGACCAAGTATGCAGAGTGGAACCGAGATTATCAATGGATTTTTCCTCAAGCCTATGACAGTAGGGAGAATACAATGCATTGTAGTAATGCATGAAAGAGGCTTGGTTATGAGGGCGAATGGGTTTAGTGATTTGGTTGTATAACTTGGTGAAATGCAAGTTAAAAGACTTGATGGTCACACCATCCTTATAGGCGACATTATTGTATTCTCGTAACTTCTCGGCTAGGATTTTAGATTGCCCATAAGTGGATCTGAACCAATAGATTAGCTCCTCCAAGTAGACATAATCTTAGGAGGAAGGTCAAATAAATCAGCTGCAACCTTTCCTGCCAAGGAATTGACGAATAATCACATGCAAGTGTCATTGTCATTGGCCCCTATGTTATGACAAGCATTAGAAAATTCCACTAGGTGCTCGTTTGTAGTGACAGTGTTATTTACTGGAAACCTAGGAAGATGCTCTTTAAATTTAGGAAGTGGATGAGTAGCCGGTGCTAGGTTAAGAGGAGAGGACACGTGCCATGGTGTGGCTATGGAATCTTCTTCAAACTAAAAAATCCCATACTTTTTAATGACTTTGTTAGGATTTGTGGTAGATTGGAAAGGGATATGGTGGATATATAAGCTACCAATCACTAACGAAGATGAATACTGAGAAGAGGAAGCACTTCCAGTTCCACCAGAGCCACCACTAGATGTCATCTTATGGATGATAGATGAGGGAAAGAAGGATGAACTGGATGAATCAGACAAAGTTCTCCTTAGAGCACTTTGTTGGGAAGATAACATAACGTTCCTTCTTCCTATTTCAGTGATAGGATTGATTTCAGGTGATAATTCACTTCTTCTTCTAGAAGCACGAGAGTCTAAGGACATGAAAGAAAGGACAAAACTAAAGAAACAAGAAGGTTATTATTGATTTCTAGGTTGTCTACGTCTAGCTTCCAATCGTTCTTAAGCACTAATATCTCGTTCAATTGCTTCCCATGAATGATTAAGCTCAACACGGGTATTGGTAGTGTCTAAAATGGTATTAAACAAGTTTTAAGCAATGTTGGTCTGATCTTGAAGACCAGACTCAATATTGGGTTGCCTTGCAACAGGCACAGTCATTTAAGTAATAAAATAGTTAAAGAATCAATATCAAAAAAATATATGTATCGATGCAAATCGAGTATAAAATTAACCAGAGAGATATTGAAGACCTCCCCAATATGGTTGCCAAATAAATGTTGAGGAAAAGATATGAAATGATCTTACTCAAGCATTTTTCAGATTCTTCTTGGATAAAGAAAAATAGTCAGGAATGTCACCCTAGGTTTATAGCCATCAAAAATAAAATCCTAACTCACAAGTATCAATTACAAGGGCTTAGGCTAGTCTTTTAAAAAATAAAAGCTTGCTAGAAAATTCTTTTTAATATGATTTTCTGAATATAATAGTTGTTGAAAACAAGTGTAAAAGACAGGAGTAAGACACCAAGATGATAATCAAGATATATGAGACATAAATAAATCCTTTATTTCATTCCAATTCACCAAAGAATCATTTTCTTTACAAAATCTCATACAGAAATTTCAGACCAAAGTCAAACTTAGACATCCCCGATGGAACATACAAAAGGACCTCTGACAAAAAATCAAATCTGAACTCTAAAAGTTGGATCATCTTGCCACAGTTTTCTGTCCACTTGAATATACACAATAGTCTTTTTCATTCATGAAAACTAATTCACAAATAGACAATTCTACACAGACTATCAAAGATAGATCAACACCTTTGAAAAACAAGTGTCTGAATGTTGTTGTCTACAATAAGACCCTGCTATCATAAAACATAATTAGGCTTGTGATGAATTAAGGAATGAATGAAAACTGAACTACCTCAACATAAACTCAAAGAGCAAACCTTAGTACGCTTCTCCTTCTATCCTCCTCCTGTTCCCCCCTTTCCCTTTTCCTTTAAGAAAATTAGAATTGGTTGAAGTAGTTGAACCACCTCATTAGTTAATTTAACTAAAACTCAACCACTTTTAGTTAAGGGGGAAAGAGTAATAAATCATAATAAGGGTTTTAAATAAATAATAACTAGTAGGTGGGACCCCTTGTGACTCCCTTTAGTTATTAACAATCATAACACAACTAGTCAATTAAACAAAACACCCCTCCTTGTGACTCCCATCATCACATCCATATTTGACAATTTATCTCAAAAATATTTGCAACTATTTCCAAAATATATTACCAACATATCCAAAAACAAGCTATACTAAAATATTAAGTCAACTTTCATCAAAAAATAAAAACTTAAAATCCATATTTTCCAGTTTGTGAGGCAATCTTTCCCTTGTTGATGCTATCATCTTTTAGTCCTTTTGAACCTGCCTTAGGCTATGTGTAATATTTAAGCCTCATCTCTCTAATCATACGAGAGAAATCATCCTTCCAATGCACGTGGGAGGACATAGATTTATCAGAATTATTTGAAGATGTGGAAGGGGCAGTAGCATCTTTCCCTTTGACAAGGGAATAGTAGGCCTCGATTTTCAGCCTTTTATTTGAATAGCCCATTCATGTATTCATAATTGATTAGAAAATAGTTCCTTTAACAACTATACATGCCAACTTGTTAAAAATATGAAATATATTTTGTTTCGGCAACATATCATACTCATGCAATCCAATCCATATAAATTGTTTAACTGTTGTCAATGAGCAGGTGGTGAACAAAACGTCCTGGGATATGAGAGGGGCTTGTATTTAGAGAAAAATGATAAAATGAAGGGGAAAAGAACAAGGTTATTGTTCAAAGACAACAAACAATCAACTGTAACATAGACCAAATAAAACATCACTGCAATCCAACCAAGAAAAAGTAACTTCCAACTACTTCAACACAAAATTCTCCTTGACCGTAATCAATTTTAGAACAAGGAGTGAAAAATGAATGTGGGAAGGCGATGGGGTTGTAATTAGCGAAAAGAGAAATAATGGTGGGGAAAGAGAGTGGGTACTATTCATAAAATTAATTAAGTAATCTGTAAAACCATTCTGTAAAAGGAAATACACCAACCAAATGACCATTGTAACCCCCCCCCAAAAAAAAAACAACTACTATGTATAGTCTAAACAACTATGTGTATTAACTTGTTTCCTATCATAATCAAATATTTAACACAGTGTCAAGACAGTATGCATTCTACAACAGCCTATAGGGGAGATATTTTCATCTAACTTATCCATTTAATATTTTAAAACAATTCCCAAATGCATAAATAGTAACTTATTTCCACTCTGTTCAACATCAAAATCAACCATTGCTCACGAATTATTCCAATCATCAAATATAATTCAAAGGTTGTGCTCAATTCTGTCTTTTAATAATTAAATTGTAATGAGGTTATACTATCACAGCATCTGTGCCTACCACTGTTAAAATCATGGTATTCATTTAACATACACAATGGACAATCAACATCATAATCCATATTTAAATTTCAAATATCCTAACTTTCCATTTAAACACACAGGAAACAATCACCAGTTAAACTCATGCTATACTGTGGGATACACAAAAACATTTGACCAAATGCAAGTGTATTTCTGTGACTGTAGAGGTCCAATTTTCTTTGACTTTAAACAACCATAATGTTGGTCTATCAATAAATATAGTGAGGTAGAAAACATAAACTTGATCTCATCCCATAAATTGATCAAATTGCAACAAAACCATTCTGTTTCAAAACCCCATGACCATCACTGAGGGGGAAACCAATAATTTCCATAGCATACATAGTGGATAGCCATTCCATAATCACTCGATTGCAATACTTCCATGACAATTAAAACACACAGTCATAATAATCAACCACCCATCCTATCGTGTTGTAGGAACACCACACATACCCACGCATCATGCACAAGGAAATGATGTGACTTAATTAATTAAACCAGTGATTCGTTACCAATTTATGATCTCAAGGACAACGACTGGGTATTCTATTTAACAAACATCCAATTAACCATGCTGAGTTTATTCATTTAATTATAATAAAAAATGCAATAACTAGATACCAAAACCAACACCACTGTCACATAATCAACGGGGTGATCCAGTAACCAACTATGTAGACAATACACCACCAATCCATGACAACCAATAGTATACCCGACAGGCAATAACAATCTTCTCTATCAACCCTTGGGCTTGAGGAGTCAAGGTTTTTCTTTGTGGGCCAACAGAGGGAGACTAGAGTCGACTCCTCTTAATGGTGAAAACGTACGAGACCAACATTGCACACACATGGAAAGCCACAATTGACTTCGTGGAAAGGGTGAAAAATCTCATGACAAGAGAAGATATGAACAGAGGAGCAAGGCTCCATTTTGGCCTTGTACGATACTTATCACATGCAGGGTATAACCCTTGTGGCTCTCCCAGCCAACCCACTAACAACGCTAAGGTGAAACCGAGCCGAGAAGAAGCAATATAACCCACTGAGCAACCATTAGTATCATGAAAAACCCAATACCTAAGTGAACAATGTGCATTGACACAAAGTGCTTCCAACCCATTAAACCCCATAAAAACCAAAGACTGGGTATGGTGATACGAATGTGTGAAGATAGATGGCCACTCAAGACCAAATGAAACCCTCTAATCTAAACCTAGCGAGGATGAAAGAGAGTCTTTATAAATGTTAACACTTGGGACGACCAATAACACTATGACCTCTAACATTATTACAAAGAAATCCATCAACGATTCATTCCAAAAAAAATCACAATTTCACACAGTTGTCATACTTAAGGACAACACAAACCAATACATATGAGCCAATATATATTTCATAACTAGATCAGACTCATGAATGGAAAAAAAAAGCATACCTATAATCAAAAACACCTTAAAACGCGAGTTGGTTGAGTGGTTCTCCCTCTGCTTGAAAGTTGGATCCTAACCACAACAAACTCAGTTGAACAATAGCCTGACTAGGGTGGCGTCTAGTGGAAGGAGTAGGAGTGACGCACAGTAAATGCATGTCACCTCCATGCTCAAACTCATTCAAATCCCTAGTACATGCCATTCACTAATCCATTAATTCATCCAATCGAACCATGCATTAAAACCAACATCCCTTAATTGCCAAGAGCGCCACCCACATCACATATTACCATCTCCAACTATACAGTAATGTATATCAACTACAATTCCATGTAACTCAATAATTCGCATAGCTATTATTTGTTAGCTAGGATTTACAATGACCATTTTAATGTGTATGGTGTAACATGTTAGTATAGACAAGTTTCTTCCTTTCTCATTCTTTTGTTTATATTTCTTTATTTCCTTTCAATTGCTCTTTATTTGTCATTACTAACATGTATCTTTTGCAGGTTTCACAAGTAATAAATATAGAACTAAATATCAAGGGTAACAATAGATATCATAAGCCATCATAGCATTTGAGTATAGAGCAAGAGGACAACATGTATTATCTCTCATCCATCTATCTTGAATAGGACCAACCTCAATCATCAATCATTCTCAATCCTGTAACACGGTGTCGAACATCAATAAAACATCAAAAAATACCCAGATTTGATCCTCCAACCAACAAGGGGGTCCCACCTACTAGTATTATATATAAATTATTAGCTTTTAGTAAATAGGCTTTAGAAATACTTTGTGGGTAGAATCCTCATTGCTATTTTAATCATCAACACTCCTCTTACTTGTGTCGGAAGAGTGTTGAAGGAAAATCTCCCTACAGACAGGTAGATCTCCTCTTGAGAGTTAGACTCTTAACTCTTAAGACAAAAGATGCTTATCATGGACACTGACTTCCTTTTAGATTTAGATAAACTAATGTGTGATGAGGAAGGAGAAAAGAAGTACCTTTTACTAGTGTTTGTCCCTGCACGGTCTGAGTTAAGCTCCAATCTTGAACTCCTCGATAAGCCCTGTAGACAAACAAAAGTACAAACAACTTCCTACTCTACTTAGATTAGTTCGAAATAGATCTATCTATTAGAGACAAATTCATGTGAGATCAAACATAGATTTGAAAGAAACAGGCCAAGCATATTATATTAAAGAGAACAACAATGAAGAAAACTTACAACCATAGATGTGAGTGCAACAGCTTCATCAAGTTCCCCTTGTCCAAACCCTTGCTTAAACAGTCCACACAAAGAATGTTGATGCTCCAAATGACATACCACTCCTGAGATCATAAATTTGGTATAATTCTCAATCTCCATTCCCCCTCCTCCATGGAAACCCCTCATTATATAGGATTTGGAGGTTTAACCACCATGGAGAAGATCTCATCAGATCCACTAAGAAAGGGATCTCTAAGATATTTGGGGAGAAAATATCTCTTAAGGATTTTGGAGAGGAAAAAACTCTCAAAGATTTTAAGGAGGAAATATTTCAACCATCCATGAGATCCTCCACCTTCCCTAAAAAATAGGAAACCAAATGTGAGGTGGATCCTCACACTTAATTACTTTCTTTTTCATTAATATTAATAATAATTCATGTGCACTTGATTTTCTCACTTAATCAATTTCTTTTCTATGAATATTAATAATAATTCATGTGTACTTAGTATTTCTTTGCCTTCATGTAATATATCCCTCCTCCACATTGACTAGGGATTGTGACATAGGTTATTCCATGGTGTCAAGGTGTATGTGACACTTATACGACACTTTACAACACTTAGGGCGAGGTACCTAGGTGTGAAAATTTCATGTGTAACAAAGAGTTAATTTCTAGACCTCCTATATTTCTTTTCAAAGTATATTTTTCACCCGTCTTCCCCAAGTTTCTACAAGGTCACTTAAACATGGCTACCATTACCCTGACCTCCTTAGAGGATGAATATTTGTCTCATAATAATCTCAATAACTCATCTGGTATTTTTAATTATTTAGTCACAGTAAATGGTACATTTTACCCTAATATGCACCCTAAACTTAGTTTTTGTGGTAGGTTTGAACATGACAGCCCGAAAGAAAACAGAAAGAAAGGCATCCGGGTTCGAGTCCTCTAGCAGTATTTCAAGGCAGGAGGAGATCTAGATATTGTATGGGCCATATAAAATGAAAAAGTAGGGATTTTACAAAATGACAGAGAGACGTTAAAATGGGGAGAGATTTATCACATGTTCAAAAAATCAAATTTTTTCATCGAAGCTGAAGACCCAGATGAGCTTCAAGTGTTTAGGAATATTAGGAAATCAAGGATATTCAGGGTAGAAGGACATATAAAATTTTTCCCTTACGCAGATTCCATCTCCTGAATTTTTAAGAACACCGACATAAGCAGTATATACGTCTGCAACACAAGAAAGGATCCCATAGCTTCTTTTAGGCCAGAGTTTTTATCCAAATGTTATCACATTGAGGAGGGAATAAAAATATTGGATGGTAAACTCCTCAGTGATTTTGAGTATACACTGAAGGATTTTTTCCCCAAATGGTATAAGGAAGATAAGAATTTTAAAAAAAGAACTAAAAGTCGGTACCCCACGAGCGCCTTAAGAATACCCTACCAATATTTGGTAGCTATGTTGTGTAGGTTATACGGGGAACTTGATGCAACACAATTCCCCTTATCTTATTTGGATTTTATGAGCAGAACGGAATGAATACAGATCTATATTATTAACATGGATATTCAATGAACAATAACAAAGATACAATAAAACTTGGCTTCTATTAATAAAGAAATATGTTGAAAATGTAAAATGCAGACTGAAACAAGTTTGCTAGAATGGTGGTGACTTATCTTTGAGAAGAGATGTGATGGTTGCACTCATTTGCAAGAAGATGAGTACAATAAGGATCTAAAAGTATTTTTACAATAAATATGAATTCCAAAACCCTAGACATCTAAAAACCTAACCCTAGAAGATGAAGCACCAAGAGTCATGTGGGCCCTGTTGGGGTAAGTTGGTACATCAACTTCCTGGGGTCGTAAATTTTGCATATAATCTTCGTTTTAGGCACATGATGGCCCATTGGAAAGGTCTATTCGAGGAATACACATTATGCCATAAAAAAATCTAAATTCCTCTACAATTTGAACGTGGTGATCCCTAAAAATGTTGTTTAGGGCCTCAAAACGGCCCCGGAAGTTCATGACCCGAAAACTAGGAAAAAAACTGCCAAACTGAAAAACTGCCAAGATGATCCAGTTGGAATAGGTGGGTGGCCACCAATATCCACCTAAATAAATCCTCCCTCCTTAGGAATAAATGGTCTCCATTGCTTTTAGTTCCCCCATCAGATGAGGAAATTTCTACTGAATATGGCCCCGGGTGAGCCACTTGCCTTGGTGCAAGAGCTACCCTACTTTGACACCCGATAAAGTTGGATAATCTACTAATGAGTGTCCTTGTCCTGTGTGTCCATGATCTGATCAATGGATTCGCATTCCATGAATTCAAGGTTGATCTTGGTTGTTGTCAATTGTTCTTCTATCTCTGAGGTGTCTAGTAATGGTGGAAAATATGGTCGGAGGAGATCCACATTGAACATTGGGTGCAATCCAAGAAAGGGGGAAATGTTGAGCTCAAAATATTTTTTTCCCACAAACTTGGTGATGGTGTAAGGTCCATAGCAGAGTGGACAAAACTTCTGATGGGGCCCTGTAAGGTGTTCTTTCTACAAGTGCAACCAAACTTTGTCTCCCATCTGAAACTTGTGTGGCACCCGGTGTTGATCATGGCACTGCTTGTACTTGGAATTTGACTTCTATAAAATATCTTGAACCTGTTGGAAGATGTGTTGGATCTTTTGAATGAACCGAGTGGATTTGTCATATTCATTTTGAGCATAGGACGAGTCTTCCTGGGTGGCCGCAAGGGGTAGTGCAACATCCATGGGACCCAATGGTTGAAATCCCAACCCCACCTTAAATGAGTTATTGTTGGTTGAGCTATGTATGGATCTATTGTAGTTGTGTTGAACATAGGGAAGAATCTCATCCCATGTGCAGGGGTGCTTGTAATTGTACATGTGCAAGATATGAACGATCATCTAGTTGATGACCTCAGTTTGGCCATCCGTTTGGGGGTGGAAGGAAGTGGATTTGGTGATCTTGGTGTCCAGCAGTGACCAAAGTCTCAACTAGAATGTGTTGAGGAACCAATTGTCCCAATCTAAGATAATGGTTTGTGGTATCCCAAAATGTACCCACACTCATTCAAAGAAGATCTTGGTAGTGGCCTCCACTATGATACTCTTCTTGCAACCAGCCAGAATCATCATCTTGGAAAAGCGATCAACAACCACAAAAACACAGTCATTTACCTTCTTGGTAGATGAAAGGCCCAACATGTAGTCCATTGAGATGGATTCCCAGGGCCTGTCAGGAGTAGGAAGAGGGGTGTACAGGCCTTGTTTCTTAGTGGACATTTTGGTAATAGCGTAGGTAGTGCAGGACCTGATATACTTGCTAACATCCTGTCAAAGTTTCGTCTAATAGAAAAAAAATTGCATCATTGTCATTGTCTTTTCTATGCCGAAGTGTCATGACACCTGACTAAAGTGGGATCCCCAAATCATCTTCCCTCTCTCACTCTATGGGATGAAAATATGGCCCATATGGAAAAAAATCTCATCCTGAAGATGGAAATTAGTGACAAATGTGTTTATTCCCAACATCTGGTAAGTGGTGGTGAAGTCAAGATATTTCTCATAGAGTTGGGGTCATCCAGAGGTCTCATGGTCGCAAGAGTCTAGCACTGTGGTGAGTTTCGTGACTATGGGTCGGTTAAGGAAATAAATGACATGGTTGGTATTTCCTTTATTATACTTGATTTTGAGGTGGAACTACTACAAGTATGTGGACTACTTTTGATGGCAGTCATTCTGCAATTTTCCTTGTGTCTGCATGAACTGCAGCGACTTATGATCAGTGTGGATGACTATCTCCTTCCTGAGAATGTAATGTCTCCATTGGAGGTATAATTTCACAATGGATTACATTTATTTATCGTAAGTAGAGTACTTACGGGTGAAAATTGATAGTGTCTCATTATGATAGGCCATGGGGTGGTCGTGTTGAGTGAGAACTACGCCAACAACATAGTTTGAATGGGATGTTGCAGGTCGAGTAATGAAAGAACTAGGGTTGATCACGAGCACTTATTCAAATCATCAAACTCTTATTTTTGGGACATGCCCCACACAAAATGTGACTTACCACCACCCCTGGTTACTTGGTTGAGGGCCCCTGCAATATGGGATAATCCCAACATGAACCTGCGATAGAAATTGGAAATGCCTAAGAAGCTTTGAAGCTCATTGAGCATGGTTGGGGCTAGCTAATCATAGATGAACTTGATATTAGTTGGATCCACATGAAAACCATGCTTATCAACAATGTATCCTAGGTATTGGACCCTGTCCATACCAAAGGCACATTTTTCCAAGTTGGCATATAGCTTGTGTTGTCGCAGAGTGTGAAGAACCTACTGAATATGTTGCAAGTGTTATGCCCAAGTCTTCCTATAGATGTGGATGTAATCTAGATACACCACTACAAAATTATTGGTGAAAGGTTGCAAAATATCATCCATCATCCTCATGAAATTTTTTGGTGCATTTGTCAAACCAAAGGGCATGACCGGCCATTCAAAAAGACCTTCTTTTGACTTGAAGGCAATCTTCCATACATTTGCCTACTCTATTGGAACCTAATGGTAGCCTGGCTTCATATCAATCTTGCTGAAGTATTTGGGCCCCTTGAGCTAATCAAGGAGATTGTCAATTCAGGGAATCAGGTATCAGTTCTTGACTGTGATTTTATTTAGGGCCTGATAATCAATGCAAATTCGTCAGGTCTCATCTTTCTTCCGCACAAGCACGATTGGGATTCCACAAGGTAATGATTTGGGTCATATGTGCCCATTGTGGAGAATTTCTTGGAACTGATGCTTGATATCCTCATTTTATAACAGAGAGCGGTGATAGATTGGCCCATTGGGTAGAGATGCGTTGGGGGTCAAATTGATGTAATGCTTGACCTGACAGTGCAGAGGTACCCCAGTAGCTGACTAGAATATGTCTTTGTATTATTCCATGACCTTATCCACTTGATTATGCTGCAAGGAGAGGTCAGTTGTAGAGGGCATGGATGTGGCTGCAATATTTCTCTCACTCTAAGAGAGAATCATGAAGAAGACAAATTTCCCGGTCTGAGAGATTACCTTCCTGCATTGCTTGGTAGAGATCAAGTAAATGGCACTAGGTGGGACTACCTCGGGTATCATGTACAATTTATTGTCCAAAGTAATAATAACACTGGGAGGCCTAGACTCATATACAACATGATGTTTCCATAAATATGTTTGGCCCAAAAGAACATCACAAACTTCAAGGGGAGAAACATCTCACAATAACTCATCTTTGAAGGGCTTGATGTCGTAGGATAGGCGACATTGTTGGCTGACGCGAAGATCACTTCCTTAGCGGAGCCATATGATGGTGTAAGGTTGTGGGTGTGGCATTATTGGCATGACCAACTGTTTGGAAACCTCCACTGAGATGAGGTTCTTCTAGCTACCTCTATTAATGATAAAGTGTAGCAGGGTGCATTTCACCCACATATATGAATGAAAGAGGTACTCACCTTCCTCTGGCTCATTAGGTTCATCGGGATGGATCTTGGTGGTGGCAAGGATGGCACTGGGTTCCACGTCAATGATCTGTATCTCGTTTTTTGGTTCTGACTCAAAGTCGAAACCCATATCTCATTCAGAGGCTTTCATCTCATCTACCAATGAATTCTTTGAGAAACAATCAACAATTTTATGTTAGGGGCTCTTATGGAAGTCGCACCACTTCCTAGTATCTTTCTTCATCTTTCCATTGTCCTTCTTTGTTTGTGGATTAGACTAGTTGTCTTGCGGTTGTCCATATTTTCTCTTTTCTTTTTTTGTGGGTTGGGGCCTCCCTTTCCCTACTTCTTCTATGATGTGTTCCCAAACCCAAACTGTCACATTTTTTGTTTAAGCTTCTGCTCAATTTTGACATCATATTGATAGGTTGTTCCCAAGGATGAGATTTCTAGAAACTCCATTTCTACCTAGATGTATCTATGCAGACCATCGTGGTACTTGAGCACCATATGTCACTTAGAATATTTGATACCCATCTTGTTGTGCAAGGTATGGAAGATATTTGTGAACTCTAGCACTGCTTGGTCCCTTTCCTACCGCAGTGTGGTCCATTTTGTATACATGTCATCACAAATTCAGACAAGGTAGTATTGTTCCTTAATGGAATCCTTGAAGGACTCCCAAGTGAGTGTGACTATAAATAATGAGGGTTCCTTTGTTTTATTTTTCTCACAGAAAGTCTCCCACAAATATTTGACATGGGGGATGGCTTTGAGGAGCGCAAAATTAATATTTTCTCTATTCGAAAAGTTATGGAAAAAAAATACCCTTCTAGAAGATTCAACCATTTGTCTACATCATCTATGTCTATCTGACTTTCAAATATAGGAATATAGAATTTGATTTGTACCTTGAAGGGGGAGGCACCTCCACTCTAGGAATATTTGTCGTATGTTGGTAGTCATCGAAGGATTTGCGCAAAATTATCCACCATCTTGTTCCTCTGTTGTGTGAGGGCTTCCTCGAGCAACAGTTTGAAAGGATCTCTTGTCCCATCATATTTCCTTTCTCCTGCCATGGAAGGTCTCTTGGGCGTGATAGATCCTTTGTCCTCAATAGAAACAAGCTCAAGACCCAACTCTTTGTACCCTGACCTCGTCCTGGACATGCATTAAGAATGACAAGGTGAAGACTACTCTGATACCATGGATCTGTATTTTATGAGAAAAAAGAAATGAATACAAATCTATATTATTAACACAGAGATTCAATTAATAGTAAAAAATATACATTAAAACTTGGCTTCTATTAATAAAGAAATATGTTGAAACTGTAAAATGTAGACTGAAACAAGCTTTTTAGAATGGTGGTGGCTTATCTCTGAGAAGAGATGCGATAGTTTCACTCATTCACAAGAAGATGAGTAAAACGAGGCTCTAAAATCATTTTACAATAAACATGAATGCCAAAACCCTAGAAATCCAAAAACCTAACCCTAGGGGATGAAGCGCCAAGAGTCATGTGGGCCCCGTTGGGGTAAGTTGGTACATCAACTTCTCAGGGTCATAACTTTTGCATATGATCTATGTTTTAGGCTCACAATAGCCCGTTTGAAAGGTCTATCCAAGGAATACAAATTATTCTATCAAACTCATACTTAATTTACAATTGGATTGTGGCAAGCCATGAACACGTTGTTTAGGGCCTCAAAATGACCCCAGAAGTTCAGGACCTGAAATCTAGGAAAAAAGTACCAAAATGAAAAAACAACCAAGATGAGCTTGTTGGAATGGGTGGGTGGCCACCGATATACACCTGGATCATTATCATACATTCCTTTGATTTATTTCTGCACAGATGTGGGGACTTCATTCAATTGGGAAGACATATTGTCTAAGAATCTCACAGTTGTTATCTCCACAGTAAAGAAAGTCCAACCAAGAACATTCTTTGGCTTCCATATGTCCTCGTACCTCCTAGACATAATGTGTATATCTCACAAGTACCCTAACATAGGATGGATTTGTTTTCCTGTTGACCCTGCAATCCACATATATTGTAAAGTGCTTTGGGAGCACAAATACCATGTAGAGTGCCAAAGGATATGCGAACACTTCCTTGCTTCGTTATATGAATTCATCTTTTGCACCATGCCCACGATCATGACTGACAAAGCCATAGTAGTTATAAGAAGGATTGGGGATTGGTATCTCATGGAACATGGTACTTACATAAGAATATATGGCACGATGAAGGCACCACATCTACTTCCACAATTCATACCCGACAAGCTCATCCTTTAGGAAGTAGCATATCAAACTATTATACACAGAGTTGGAGGGATGATATATATATTTAAGAAAGAAATCCCCCCCCCCCCNCCTTTGTACGTCGACAATTGTTTCTTTGAAAATACTAAACAATCCCAGGCAAAGGTAGATACCCTTCTTTCTTATCACTTTAGGGAAGAGAGATTCAAGAGACATGTTCCTAAGGGTTTTGTCAAGGAAAATTTGAATAACATCAGGTTGTCTTATGAGTATATGATCTAGGAGGATATTAGTGGACACCCACCTATTCCAACTGGATCAAAACATTTTTTTGACAACTTACTATTTTTAGTAGTTTTTTGGGTCCCAAACTTTCGGGTTCATTTTAAGGGCCTAAACGACGTTTTTCATGGTCGTTCACCTCAATAATGATTGAAGGCTCTGATTGATCCTATGAACTGAAGCACCTCGTCAAGACCATTCCAACAAGCTATCATGTTCCCTAAACAAATATCGTATGCAAATGTTATGACCCCAAGAATTTGATGTACTAACTTACCACAACGGGGCCCACATGACTTTTGGCGCTTCATCTCCTAGGGTTAGGTTTTTGGATGTCTAGGGTTTTTTCATTCATTTTTATTGTAAAACTTCCTTCAGAGCCTCATTGTATGCATCTTCTTGTGAATGATCATAGTCAGCACATCTCTTCTCAGAGATAAGATACCACCATTCTAGCAAGCTTGTTTTTAGTTTGCATTTTATAGTTTCAAGATATTTCTTATTTAATAGAATTCAAGTTTTATTGTATATCTGTTATTATTCATTGTTCTCTATCTTAATATTATAAAAAAAAAATTTCATTTGGTTCCACTAATCAATCCAGATCAGTGGTATCAGAGAAGTCTACTCCTTGTCTTTTTTCAGTGCATGTCCCCAACGTGATCAAGGTATATAGAGTTAGGTCTCGAGCTTGTTTCTTTTAAGGAAAATTTCTCTCACACGCCCAAGAAACCATCCATGGAGAGTGAAAAGAAAGAGGATGGGACAAAATATCCTTTCTATTGGCTACAGAATTCACTCCTGGATTGCAACAGGAGTAAGCCTGAGGCCCATCAGTTTATGTCATGATTTTTTAAAAGGGGGTGATCGAATGGAAGTAAACTCAGAACAATATCACTCACTCAGAAAAATGGGTTGGAACAACAAGGACATGAGAGGTATTGATCTAACTTAAGCCAGTAAATTTTGCATAACAGTGAGTAAGTGGAGGGAAAGAAAGGGGAAAAGTCTCAGATATGAGATCCTCTCAGACCGGAGAAACTTCAAAGTAAACCTCAAACGTTGCAGAACTAATACAATCAAACATGCATTATATAGTTACAACAACACCCGACTAGATCATCCATATCTGGGCTTCAGATTCAGAGGAAAAAGGAAAGGAGGAGGTTGGTCACCATTAAACAAGAAATCTCAAAATATCATTCTATAACCAGAGAACTAGAGGCTTTGTTAAATATTTACAGTCGGGAGATTTTCTCTACCATTGATACCTACAAAAATGGCAAAAATGCCTACATATACTTGGAACTGACCCAGGCATTGAAGGCATGATCACGTCATGAGTTCAATGCTTGACATCGAGGAGCTTCTCTGTCAGGCTATGCATGCAGACATTGGGCAGATTGCCCATGCAGTCTTCTGTCAGACGCGATCCTTGTCAAGATAGACTGAAAATATGCCTCTACACTTTGTCCTTTCTCGGCCTTCTATTTATGGAAGGAGACAATGTTCAACCACCATCAACTGTCTCAATAACTACTTTCTCAGGATCAGGCACAACTTGGTCAACTCTGCACCTACAAGACATGGCAATATCCCTTTGGCTTTCGCTGCTTCATTGGACTGCTGCGAGGGGACTCATATGGCAGATGTGGATGAGGGCCTGACGGGGGTGATGGTGTCAACACTGTGAGGGTGAGACAAGAGGTGCTGAGGTGGAAGCACCAGGTGATGAAGAAATGGGGGCTATGATGCCAGATGATGAGGCAATGTGCCGTGAGAAGGTGACAGGGAGGCCGCAATGTGACAGGTCAGGGAGTGAGGACACAACACAGGTGGAAGTGGCGTGGAGCAAGAGAGAGGCACATGGTAGGAGGAGGAGGATAAAATGGAAAAGGAATATGACATGGGGGGAAGTGGCAACCGAAGGAAGAATGTGAGGTGAACACCTGACAGGAGATGACAGGTGGGAGAAAGGAAATGGAAAAAAGGTAGGCCAAAATGGCACTGAGTGGAAGACACATGGTGAAAGGCAGTAAGCAGAGGGAGTCAGAGATGTGACAAGAGGATTTTAAGGGGGGGGCACATGAAACCACCCATTCCAAACCCCCCCCCGCCCTATTAAAGGTAGAACGGTGGAGAGGGTCTGAAATCAATCCTTGGCCATAGATATGGGCTTCCCCATCCAGTTCGTTGAGAGATTCCTAACTAATTCTGGACCCCCCCCCTCCACTTTAAAGGTATAATGGTGAAGGGGGTCCAAAATCCAACCCTGACCGTAGATCTGGGCACGCAAATTCTGGCCACCCAGATTTGCCTGTCGCTTAATGAAACACACGTTTGCATCCCAAACTTAGGGTAAGTGGGTTTTACCCCACTGCTTTCCATATTTTCACCAAAGGGGGTTTCCTATCAGGAAAAATACCCCCCTACATGCTTAGGTGCTAACATTAGGCTCCATGGGGGATAGTGTCGTCCCTTTGATGCTTTAAGAACTCCTTCTGCAATTCCAATGCCTTGTTGTTGGTCTATGGAGTCATTTATTAAGCCAAAGATAAACAGAAAAAAAATATTTACAAAAACATAGGAGTCGTTTACGGCTCAGAAAAAAAATTTCTTCAGGAAATGCCCATTTACTGAGCCATTAAAAACTTCTTCGCCCTCCAAATCCTGCAACCTGTAAGTGTTGTTCAAGAATACTTCAGAGATTTTGAAGGGCCCAATCCAAAGGGCATCAAACTTGATGTGTTTTCCTCTATCCTACCTTAGTGCATCCCACTTAAGCACCAAATTTCCCATCTCGAATTCCTTCTTCCTAACCTTCCTGTCAAAGACCTGCTTGATCTTCTATTGATGATTGTAAGCTCTATCCATTACCTACTCCCTGATCTATTGCACTTCCACCGCTTGATGAATTCTTCTGACCATATGGTCCAGCTCTCTTTCATGACCTTGAAAGAATTTCGCTATAGGTAAATCAAGTTGAGTGGGAAAAATAGCCTCTATCCCATAAACAAGTTGAAAAGGCTTCTTTGTTGTCACTCGATCGGCCCATAGAGTGAATTTGAGCTTTGAATCCCAGGCCCTCTTATTATCTTCTAATAATATTTTAATGAGCTTGATTAGGCTTTTATTAGAAGATTCTGCCAGTCCATTTCCTTGAGGATAATAGGGAGTGGAGTGAATTAGTGAAATCTCAAACTGCTCACAGAACTTAACCAGAGGCTCAGACTTGAAAGAAGCAGCATTATCGGTGACAATTCTGTTGGGATAGCCAAATCTGGCTATGATATCCTCCAGGAAGCTGATAATTACATTGTGTGAAGCACTCCTAGTGGGGGCAGCTTCTATCCACTTGGTGAAATAGTATGTTATAGTCAGGATCCATCTGTGCTGGCCACTTGAAGGAGGATTAATTTCTCCAATGAAGTCCATCCCCCACTATTGAAAGGGTGTTGAAGCTACTACAAGCTTTAGTGGCAAATATTTGAGCTGCTTCTTTCCTAAGAACCTTTGGCATTTGATGCAAGCTATGACTTCTCTGCAGACATCAGTGAATAAGGTGAGACAATAGTACCCAGCCCTGAGAATTTTGTGGTCTATGGCCTTCCAGAAATGATGCCCCCCGCAAAGGCCGCTATGGAAATCAAACATAACTTTCTGGGCTTCCTGTGGATTTAGACACCGCAGAAACACCCCTAGAGGGTCTCTCCAATACAATACTTGGTCAATGAAACAATATATGACTGCCTTGAGCTTTAAATATCTTGCCTTGCTTTTACCCATTCCATCAGGGGGCTTCAACTCTTGCAGGAAGTACAAGATGTCTCTGTACCAGGTGCATTCTACTAGTGATAAGCCACCCTGAGAGATTTTGTTGGATAACTCAGCTTGTTTATTTTCCAAGCAAGCATTGATGAAGATAACCCCCAAGGCCTTGCAATTTGATTCAGCCAATAGTTTGGCTAAACCCTGCCCTTTAACCAACTTGGTGGGCTTTATCTCCAGGTCAAACTTAAGGATCTTGGCAATCCATTTACCTCTTCTCCCATCTATGTGAGGTTGTATAAGGATGTCTTTCACAGAGGCTGAAGGAACGTATGCAAACACTTTTGAGTGTAAGACATAGACTCTGAAAGCTTTGAGAGATTTCACCAAGGCATAGGCATGTTTCTCCATGATCTCATACCCGATCTCTGCATTTCTTAATGCCTTGCTGAAGAAGGAAATGGGTTCCTCTCGCCCTTCCACATTTTTCTGCAATAAGATCGTTGCTACTATATCAAAAGAAGAAAAAGAAAAAATTAGGAAATCCTTGGAATAATTAGGACTGATCAGCATAGGTGCCTCAGTCAATGCCTTTTTTATTTGGGCAAAAGATTCCCTGGGATCAGCAGTCCATTTTACTTCATTTCCCTTTCTAAGCATGGTTGTGATGTGTTTTACCAACTCAGCAAAACTTGAGATGAACCACCTCAGAAAGTTAATCTTCCCTAAAAAAGCCTAGACTTCCTTTCTAGACCTAGGAAGTGATAGGGTCTGAATTGCCTCTACTCTATTGGGATCAATTCTCACTCCCTCTGCTGATACTATATGGCTTAATAGCTTCCCCTCCTTCATAGAAAACAAATATTTCTTAGGATTTAAGGAAAGGCCAAACTTATGGAATTTCAAGAAAACTTTCCTTAAGTGACAATAGTGCTCTTTATCAGACCTAGAGAAGACTGTGATGACATCCAAATAGATCACCAGAAACTGATCTTTCTCCCCGATGAAGGCTATATCCATGGCTCACTGAAATTTTGCTCCTGCATTCATCAATCCAAAAGGCATTTTGGCATACATGAATGTGCCCCAAGGAGTGGTGAAGGTTGTATTTTCTCTATCCTCAGGCATGACTGATATCTGATTATAGCCAAAAAAACCATCAATCATGGATACCCTAGATGCACCAATTACCCTCTGCAATATGTGTTCCATGTTGGGCAAGGGATATTTGTCTTTCTTTGAGCTTTTGTTCAGATTTCTGAAATCAACGCAAAGCCTAATTTCTCCACTCTTCTTTCTTATTGGGACCAGATTGGCCACCCATTCAGAATATCTCAAGGCGACAATAATTTGGGCATCTAACAACGTCTTCACTTCTCTCTCCATGACAGGAAACAACATGGAATTTATCTA
This sequence comes from Picea engelmannii, assembly GCA_009831015.1. Lineage (NCBI taxonomy): Eukaryota > Viridiplantae > Streptophyta > Pinopsida > Pinales > Pinaceae > Picea > Picea engelmannii. The sequence continues at coordinate 335,292 of ML777823.1, read as the reverse complement.
TCTTAGCTTCTGCCTAAATGGCTTAGCCTCTTCCTTTAGTGGGATCTTGTGTTCAATGACAGATGTGTCATATGTCTTGAGGTCTTCATAGGCCCATGAAAATACATCAAAAAATTCTCTTAATAACTCAGTATATCTGGCCCTCTATTCTTTGGTCAGGCTACTTGACAACTTGACAAACCTAGGCTCCTCTTGTGTGCCAATATTACACTTAGTTGTATCAACATCTTCATTTGAAACCCTACCCTTTACTGCCACATCATTCCCATCGAAGAATATTTCTAAAGGGACTAATCCCTTCAAAATGTGATTGCTACGTAGATGAATAATATGGTGATTATCAATTTCATTTAAAAATACCTGAAGGTGAGGGTGACTTTCAAGATTAGGATCCTAATCAATGTGCAATGCAGAAAATTCATCAACAGATTGAAGAAATTTTTCGATTACAAGATCATCTTCAAATACCTTCCAATGCTTGATATTGTTTGGTATAGATGGCCTATATCTTATCTCAACATCATATTTGATCTTTGGAAGCAGAGGGATCCTGAACAGACTAGCTGAGACAGCTAAGGAATCGGCCAAAGTGTTTTCCTCTCTAGGAATAAAAGAAATGTTGAAAGCTGAGAAGAAATTATCAATCAGGTCCACCACCTCATTTATGTAACTCCTGAGCCAAGGATGCTTAGCCCGATAAGCATTTATGACTTGCTAGATTATCAACTTAGCATCTTCGAACACTGCTATCTCCTTAATTCCCATTTCTTTTGCAGCCCTCATACCCAGAATAAGAGCTTCATATTCTGCCACATTATTGGTAGCTTCAAATTCTAGCTTGTATGACATGGATATGGTTTCCTTCCAAGGGGACACAAGAACCACTCCAGCGCCAGCGCATTCTCTAGAAGAAGCTCTGTCGAAGAACATTTTCCAAACACAGGTGGTTGGATGAGGTATCTCGTGATTAAATATGGGTTTCTTTTTTATTTGAAAAGGGGCTTCAGGAGTCTCAGTGATCTGCAATAAACTAGAACCCAAATCAGTGTCAAGTGCAAAGATGGGGTGATTAGTGGGGTTTTCTTCATCACTAACAATGTAGGCCAACTGATATTCTCTGTACAACCTCTTGTGTTCCCCTCCGAAGACTGCAATTTTGGAATATGTGAGATCCATCTGTAATGTTCCTCCAAGTCTTTTAATCCAAGATCTTGACAACAGCATGCCAAACTTGGGGGGAACATCAGCTACCACAATGTCCATGACCACACTCTTCATTGGAAGATGAAATAAAGAGACCACCAAGTCTTTGATGACCCCAAATAATTGCACCCTCCTTGAATCAAAAGAGTACAAATCGTGATAAGCCTTTTTCACTTCCAGTCCCAATTCTTCCATGACTATTTTGGGCATAAGGTTGTGGGAAGCTCCTAAATCCATGAGGCAATTATGCAGTTCTTTATCATGTATGTTCAGGGATGTGTAGAAGGGAGGGGATGAATCATCTCTGTCTTCTACCATGGGACCTAGGACGACTATTGGATTTTCCTCTTGAAGATTTACTGAGTCTGTAGAAGGCTGGGGGGACTCAGATTGTAGCATCTTGGAGAGGGACCTTTTGAAATCTTCATTTTTGACTAGTTCTGAGAGGAGTACGGGAATACTAATCTTTTGAATTTCGTGCTCAAAACTAAAGGAGGAAAGAGGCTTAGGAGCTTCCCTTACCTCAGAGACAAGTTCCTTGGCTATTGGTGAAGTATTCTGATCTTTCTTTTCTTTAGTAGTGATTGTTGCAGATTTAGCAGGCCTTTCTGCTATGAGGGGTTGATCTTGGCTATCAAAATTCCCTTCTTTCTTCTTTGACCTGAGAGGGTATTTGTTAGGAGTGTTGTTGGCCTTTTCCCTTTTCTCCAACTCATTAACTTGACTGTTCATAAGGGATTCTTCATATATAGTTTGAGTCAAATGGGGAAAAGGGAAAGTGTCTTCAATACAGTGAATTTCAGGGTCGAGCTCATCTATCTCCTCTCCTTCCTCATGAGCAACTAGGTTATTTTGGAGAGGGGTTTGAATCCTTTGATCCTCTATGTCTTTGCTCCTTTGTTCCCTTGGCAAAGCCTATGGCACGTCATTGCTAAACCTTTTGAAACCTCTGTTATCAGTATTTTGGGGATTTTTGTACATGAGCTTCCCTTCTAACTCCCACCTTTCCATTCTAGCCGAAAGCGATTTTAGAATTTTAGTTACCTCGTCCGTCTACAGGGGAAGGGGAGAGGAATTGGATGGGGAGGCTTCATATGTTTTCCTGGATATGTATCTATCATCCTTATTCCTGAGTCGGTCAATAGCCAATATTTTAGATTCTACTTCCATGGCTGCATCATGCATGTGAGCCAGAGTAGTTGCTCTCCTTTCCCTCAAAAGGAGGCAGAAATCGGGATCAAAAGCGCTAGCATAAGTGATTTTAGCATAGGATTCTAAGGGCTTTATCTCAGCGGGGATTTTATTATACATTTTATTGAATCTCTTGGAGAAGTCAGAGACAGACTCTCCTTCCCTTCTCTTCAAAGACCCAAACTCTGTCATGTAATACATGAAGTCATTTTTGTCTCCCCATTGTCTCAAAAAGGCATTATCCAAAGCCTCAATCCCATCAATGGATCCAAGAGGCAAGGCTCTAAACCACTTTCTAGCCTCGCCTTCAAGGCTATGGATGAAAATCCTTATCCATACGTCTGCATGCATGATAACATGATCATCTGTGAAGATGTAAAAGGCTTCAAGGTGTTCTTCTGCAGCTATGTCCCCTTTGCCCGTAAACTTGGGCAGCTACTTAAGGTAGCCATATGTTGGAAGGGCATTGAGAGGTTGAGGTAACAAAAGGGGAGCATACCTAGCAGCTATTATAGCCTCCATTCTAGTCATGGGGGGATTTTCTCCTGCCATAGGAATATTAGGTGGAGGATAACTTGGAGAAGAAGGAGCTCGAAATACAGGGGATACTGGAAATGAGCTTTCAGGTGGAAGGGGAAACAATGGGGAATTTAGAGAGAAGGCTAAGGGGCTTGAGTTAGCAGATGCTTCTCTCTATGCAGTAGCAACAAAAGTAACAAGAGGAGGGGTGGTAAACTATTATGCGTTCTAGGGTCTATGCCAAGGTACAACTTCAGGGGAGAGGGGAGTGACAGGGATTTCTCCCTCCAATCCCAGACCAGGAGGGGAAAACTCAGCAAGAACACTCTTGAAATTCAAGAAACGGGAAACTTCAGAAAAAGGTCTGCTAGGAAACCAAGAAGAAGAAAATGGAGTTTCTACAGAAGGAAATGGAAAATTACCTGGTTTAGAAATGGAAGTTTCTCCTTGAGAGGCCTTCCCTTTTCTGATAATCACCTCCAGATCAGTTTCAGGCGTCGCTAGAGGAAACTGTGGATGGGACCGCATGTGTCTACCTCCGAAAGCCACAACTAAAACATCAGGTTTGCCACAGTGGAGTCATCACAATGGAGTCACCATTTTCACAATAGCAATATCGTAGGGCTCTGATGCCTGATGCACATTCAGAATCAGAGGCTCGATGTTGTTCAATCCCAGGGAAAATTTTCAACTTCATCCCTGACAACAGTTCCAAGAATGTTGGCTACATAAGTCACTCCCGGATTGCAGCAGGAGTAAGCCTGAGGCCCATCAGTTTATGTCACAATTTGTTAAAAGGGGGCGATCAAATGGAAGTAAACTCAGAAAAATATCGCTCACTCAGAAAACTGGGTTGGAGCAGCAAGGACATGCGAGGTCTTGATCTAACTTAAGCCAGTAAATTTTGGATAGTAGAGAGTAAGTGGAGGGAAATAAAGGGGAAAAGTCTCAGATATGAGATCCTCTCAGATCAAAGAAACTTCAAAGTAAACCTCAAATGTTGCAGAACTAATACAATCAAACATGCATTATATAGTTACAGCAACACCCGACTGGATCATCCATATCCGGGCTTCAGATTCAGAGGAAAAAGGAAAGGAGGAGGTTGGCCGCCATCAAACAAGAAATCTCAAAATATCATTCTATAACCAGAGAACCAGAGGCTTTGTTAAAGCTTTACAGTCAAGAGATTTTCTCTACCATCGATACCTACAAAAATGGAAAAAATGCCTACATATACTTGGAACTGACCCAAGCGTTGAAGGCACGATCACGTCATGAGTTCAATGCTTGACATTGAGGAGCTTCTCTGTCAAGATGCGCATGCAAACATTGGGAAGACTGCCCATGTAGTCTTCTGTTAGATGTGATCCTTGTCAGGATAGATTGACAATCTGACTCTACGTTTTGTCCTTTCCCGACCTTCTATTTATGGAAGGAGACGATGTTCAACCACCATCAACTGCCTCAATAACTGTTTTCTCAGGATCAGGCATGGCTTGGTCAACTTTGCACCTGCAAGACATGGCAGTCTCCCTTTGGCTTTCACTTCTTTGTTGGACTACTGCGAGGGGACTCATATGGTGGATGTGGATGAGGGTCTGACGGGGGTGATGACGTCAACACTGTGAGGGTGAGACGAGAGGTGTTGAGGTGGAAGCACCAGGTGACGAAGGAACGTGGGCTGTGACACCAGATGATGAGGCAATGTGCCATGAGAAGGAAATAGGGAGGCCGCAATGTAACATGTCAGGGAGTGAGGACACGACATAGGTGGAAGTGGTGTGGAGAAAGAGAGAGGCACATGGCAGGAGGAGGAGGATAAAAGGGAAAAGGAATATGACATGGGGGGAAGTGGAAACCGAGGGAAGAATGCAGGGGGAACACCTGGCAAGAGATGACAGGTGGCAGCGAGGAAATGGAAAAAGGGTAGGCCAGAATGGCGCTGAGTGGAATACACATGGAGGAAGGTGGTAAGCAGAGGAAGTCGGAGATGTGACAAGGGAATTTTAGGGGGGCCCACATGAAAACCACCCATTCCAGACCCCCCCCCCATTAAAGGTAGAATGGAGGAGGGGGTCCAGAATCAATACTCAGCCATAGATTTGGGCTTCCCCATCTAGGCCGTTGAGAGATGCATGACTAATTCTGGACACCCCCCGTCTGCTTTAAAGGTAGAATGGCGACGGGGCTTCGGAATCCAACCCTGGTCGTAGATCTGGGTGCGCAGATTCTTGTCGTCCAGATTTTCCTGTTGCTTAACGAAACACACGTTTGCACCCCAAACTTAGGGAAAGTGGGTTCTTACCCCACTTCTTGCCATATTTTCGCCAAAGGAGGTCGCCTATCAGGAAAAATACCCCCCTACATGCTTAGGCACTAACTCTTTCTAAATGTTGCTTGAGGAATACCTTGAGCGACAAAGGAAAGAGATGATGGATAGATTTTCATAAATCCTTCGACGATTATTGACAAGTGATGCATCCACCTCAATCTGAGGCACCACCCCCTTCAAGGTACAAATCAATTTTTATATTCCTATATTTGAAGGGAAAATAGATACGAATGTCGTAGATAAATTGTTAAACCTTCTAGAAGGGCATTTTTGTGTCCACAACTTTTTCGATAGAGAAAATATTACATTTGTGCTCCTCAAGGTCATCAAGAAGATAGCCCTGTCGATAATGCCACACCCACAACTCTACACCATCGGATGGGTCCGCAAAGGAAGTGATCTTCATGTTAGCAAATAGTGTTACTTTTCATACGACATCAATCCATTCAAAGATGAGGTATCGTGTGATGTTGATCTCCTTGAAGTTTTTGAAGTTCTTTTGGGGAAACCTTGTTTATGGAAATTCCATGCTATATATGATTCTATGCCTCACAGTGTTATTATTACTTTGAACAAGAAATTGTACAGGATACTTGAGGTAGTCTCACCTAGTGTTATTTCCTTGATCTCTTCCAAGCAATGTAGGAAGGTCATTTATCAGACTGAGAGGTTTTTCTTCTTCATGATTCTCTCTAAGAGTGAGCAAAAGGTTGCAGCCACATTCATGGCCTTCAAATTCAACCTCTCCATGCAGCAGAAGCAAGTGGAGAAGTTCATGGAAGAATGAAAAGACATCTTCTCATCACCTGTTGGGGTACCTATGCACTTTCATGTCAATCATTCCATCGATCTGACCCCATCTGCATCGCTAGACAATGGGCCAGTCTATCATCTCTCTATGTTATAAAATGAGGAGATACAACGTTAGATCCAATAACTACTCCACAAGTGGCACATCCAACCTAGATCATCACCTTGTGGAAGCCCAATCATTTTGGTGCAGGAGAAAGAAGGGACCTAGCAACTCTGCATTGATTACTGGGCCCTAAAAAATCCACAGTCAAGAACCGATACCCAATTCCCTAAATCGATGATCTCCTTGAGCAGCTCAAGGGGGGAAATTGTTTATTAAGATTGATCTGAAGTCTGGCTACCATAAGGTCCCAATTGAGAAGACATATGTATGGAAGACTGCCTTCAAGTCAAAAGAAGGTATTTTTTTGAATGGTTGGTCATGACCTTTGGTTTGACAAATTCCACAACAACTTTCATGAGGATGATGTATGATATCTTGTGGACTTTTACTAACTCTTTTGTAGTGGTGTATCTGGATGACATCCTTGTTACACATTATTTTCGTCATCCCTATGATTGTTAATGATGTAAACCTATCTATTTCCTTTAGAGGGGTCACAGTGGCCTGAGTTATTGAAGAGAGAAGGAAGAAGAACTTCTCCTGAGAAAAGAAATTGCATTTTCCTATGTAAAAACCTTATAAAAAGAAATGTTCGCAGGTTTCTATATAGGCAGGGTGCGAGAATGACCAATTCTCGCAGGTTGCTATATAGACAGGGTGTGAACAGTTCGCAGGTTGCTATATAGCTAGGGTGCGAACATTCCAGCACGTGGGAAAAACGTATGGTTTCTCAAATATTCTAGAAGGAGGAGCTTCTATGGTGAGGTGGCATCCGAACGGTTTGGATCTTACTCGCTTTCATGATTTAGTGGGATCATCCTAACCTCCTCACCTTATCCTCTTCAATTTATAAAAGGAGAGGAGCTCTCATGGAGAAGGGGTTCATGGTTATGGTTCTTTGGCTTGGAATTATTAGCTTGATTAGAGTGGCTTTGAGATTTGCTTTGTCAGGGTAGATTGTGAGTAGCTATCATATCTATGGTCTCAGAATCCTTGAAGAAAGAAGTGTGTGGGGAACGAAGGACAGTTGGAAGGGACCTTACGACATCAAGGAAACGGTTGTAATCTCTCTTTCACATTTAATATGATACAGTAATATGTTTCTTTCCCATAAAGTTAGATCTACTTTATTACATAACTCCTTGATCATATGTATAGATTAGCTATTGGATATATTATTTGCTTTCACTTTGGTTGGTTTGTGCTGTTTTGATCTTGACCGCACAAGAGCGTTGGAGCGAAGCAAGGAACAACAGAGACCAAGGAAGTGATTACAAGGTACATATCTTCTTCTCACTTCCAATTTAATTCAATAGTTAGATCTAGGGAAAGCGGTATATTCTGTCTTGTTTTGTTCTAGATCCAGGTGGGTCTAGGGAGATCGGTTTGTGTCCGCACTCACGGATTTATCCAATAAAAAAATTGGCGACTCCACTGGGGAAGGATTGTTTCCTAATTAGTCTAGTTTCCCGTGCTTTGATTGCTTTTTTTCTGGTCTCTGAGTCTGTGGGAGATCCATCAAGACTCTCTAGATCTGAGAGTTCTCTCAGAAATTTTACCCTTTTTCAAATTTTTTCTTGTTTACAGGCATTCTCGCACTGTGCCCTTTAGTGGCCTGCGAGAATTACTTGGGTTCGCACCCTGGTGTTCAGTCCAGTGCGAACAACTCGCAGTCAACCTATGTCTAGCCTGCGAGAATCCTTAATTCTTGCACTGTAATATACTGCTAGCCTGTGAACTTGTTTTTGACAATTTTTGGATTGGGTCTTGTCATTTTTTGATGCCCAGTTTTGCTTTGAATAGCTGGATTGAACTTTTGGGGCCTATATTGATCTGTTTATAGTCTGCTTGACATCCTTTGAGTTGCTTTTAGCCACTTTTGCTTTGTTTGGTTTTGAAGGATTAGTCTCTTGCTTTGAGTGTCTTTCAATTACAAAGCCTGTGTTTTCTTTAGAATTGTTTAGGGAAAGATCAGATTTCTTCT
>ML777823.1:301995-321386 GCA_009831015.1 Picea engelmannii | reverse complement strand
ACAGTGGCCTGAGTTCCTGAAGAGAGAAGGAAGAAGAACTTCTCCTGAGAAAAGAAATTGCATTTTCCTATGTAAAAACCTTATAAAAAGAAATGTTCGCAGGTTGCTATATAGGCAGGGTGCGAGAATGACCAATTCTCGCAAGTTGCTATATAGCCAGGGTGCGAACAGTTCGCAGGTTGCTATATAGCTAGGGTGCGAACATTCCAGCACGTGGGAAAAACGTACGGTTTCTCGAATCTTCTAGAAGGAGGAGCTTCTATGGTGAGGTGGCATCCGAACGGTTTGGATCTTACTCGCTTTCATGATTTAGTGGGATCATCCTAACCTCCTCACCTTCTCCTCTTCAATTTATAAAAGGAGAGGAGCTCTCATGGAGAAGGGGTTCATGGTTATGGTTCTTTGGCTTGGAATTATTAGCTTGATTAGAGTGGCTTTGAGATTTTCTTTGTCAGGGTAGATTGTGAGTAGCTATCAGATCTATGGTCTCAGAATCCTTGAAGAAAGAAGTGTGTGGGGAATGAAGGACAGTTGGAAGGGACCTTACGTCATCAAGGCAACGGTTGTAATCTCTCTTTCACATTTAATATGATACAGTAATATGTTTCTTTCCCATAAAGTTAGATCTACTTTATTACATAACTCCTTGATCATCTGTATAGATTAGCTATTGGATATATTATTTGCTTTCACTTTGGTTGGTTTGTGCTATTTTGATCTTGACCGCACAAGAGCGCTGGAGCGAAGCAAGGAACAACAGAGACCAAGGAAGCGATTACAAGGTACATATCTTCTTCTCACTTCCAATTTAATTCAATAGTTAGATCTAGGGAAAGCGGTATATTCTATCTTGTTTTGTTCTAGATCCAGGTGGGTCTAGGGAGATCGGTTTGTGTCCGCACTCACGGATTTATCCAATAACAATCCTCATCTAAAACAAGGCTTGGGCGGAACACTTACAACATATTCAGTAGGTTCTACACACTCTGCGATAGCACAAGATATATGCCAACTTGGAAAAATGTTCCTTCGACATGGAAAGGCTCCAGTACCTAGGCTACATTGTTGATGTGCATGGTGTGCATGTGGATCAAACGAATATCCAAGTCGTTCATGACTATCCAACCCCAACCACACTCACTAAGCTTCAAAGCTTCTTAGGCCTTGCTAATTTCTATCGAAAGTTCATGTTGGGATTCTCCCATATTACATGGGCCCTCATCCAAGTAACCAAGGGTGTCGGCAAGGCCAAATTTGTGTGGGTCCTGTCCCAACAAAAGAGTTTGATGATCTGAAACAGTGCTTGTGCTCATCCCTAGTGATTTCATTACCTGACCTACAATATTCCTTTGAGATCGAGAGAGATTCTTCAAAATATGTTGTGGGTGAAGTCCTCACTCAACACGTCCACCTTGTGGCCTATCATAGTGAGGCACTATCATATTTTGTTCATAAGTAATCTAATTACAACAAAAAAATGTACTCCATTGTGCAATCCTGCTGCCAGTGGAGGCATTACTTTCTCGGAAAGGATACAGTCATCCACACTGATCATAAGTTGCTGCAATTCATGAAAACACAAGGCAAATTGCAAAATGAACACCATCAGAAGTGGTCCACATGTTTGCAGCAATTCCACCTAAACATCAAGTATAAAATAGTAAGTACAAACCGAGTCGTTGATTTCCTCAATCAACCTCCAATCATGGAACTCACCACGGTGCTAGACTTTTACATCCATGAGACCTCCAAATGGCCACATCTATGAGACAAATCCTAACTTCACCAACACCTACCAAATGTTGGGTGCAAACACAGTTGTCACTAATTTCCAGCTTCAGGACGGGTTGTTGTGCCATATGGGCCATCTTTGTGTTCCATCAAGAGAGTGAGCAAAGCTGATTTGGGAATCCCACTACAGTCACGTGGTAGGATACTTTGGCATTGAAAATACAATGGCAGTGTTGTAGTGACATTTCTACTGGTCGAAACTTCGACAGGAAGTCAGCAAGCATATTCAGTCCTACACCTCCTACGCTATTTTCAAACCAGCCACTAAGAAATAAGGCATGTAAACTCCTCTACCTACTCCTGATAGGCCCTAGGAATCCATCTCAATGGACTACATGTCAAGTCATTTGTCTACCAAGCGGGGAAATGAATGTGTTTTTATGGTTGTTGATTGCTTTTCCAAGATGGTGATTCTGACTGCCTGCAAGAAGAGTATCACAATGAAGGCCACTACCAAGCTCTTCTTTAAATGAGTGTGGGTACACTTTTGTATCCTACAAACCATTATCTCAAATCAGGATAGTTGATTCCTTAGAACCTCCTCATCAAGCCTCTTGTCATTGTTCGACACCAAGCTCCCCAAATCCACTTCCTTCCACCCCCAGATGAATGGCCAAACCAAGGTTGTCAACCAGATGATCGTGCACATCCTGCACATGTACAATTTCAAGCACCCCCTCACATGGGATGATATTCTTCCCTATGTTCAACACATCTACAATAGATCCATACATAGTTGAACTGGCCACATCCCCTTTCAAGTGGGGTTGGCATTTCAACCATTGGGTCACATGGATGTTGCACTACCCCTTGTGGCCACCTAGGAAGACTCGTTTCATTCTCCAAATGAAGCTAACAATGCCACCCAGTTCATTGAGTGGATCCATCACATCCGCCAATAGGTTCATGACATTTTACATAAGTCCAATGCCAAGTACAAGCAGCGTCATGATCAACACTAGGTTCCACACCAGTTTCAGGTGGGAGACAAAGTTTGGTTGCACTTGCAGAAAGAATGTCTTACAGGGCCTCATCGGAAGCTTCACCCACTCCATTATGTACCTTACACCATCACCAAATGTTGTGGGTGGAAATTATTTTCATCTCAACATTCCCCCCTTCCTTGGATTTCACCCAGTGTTCAATGTGGACCTCCTTCGACCCTATTTTCCACCATTATCAGACATGTCGGAGATAACAAAAAAATTGACACAAATAGAGCTCAACCCTAACTACATGGAATAGTAATCCACTGATCAGATTGTGGACACATAGGTCAAGGTCACTCACCAACATACAATCGATCTTTATCGGGTTGTCAAAGCAGGGCATCTCCTACACCGAGGCAAGTGGCTCACCCGAGGCCAATTTTTTTGGATTATTGAGAGGGGGGGTGAATCAGTAATAGAGAAATAATCTTTTTTAACCACAAAATGAAATTTTTATATCAATGTAGCATTATCATCCAATAGTTGTAGAGTAAATAAATAATGAACAAATGAAAAATCATACACATACACAGTACACCAGTATTTTTACGTGGAAACCCAAAGTGGGAGAAAACCACAGAATGTTTTTTCTTATATTTCTTTAAGAATTACATTCATTGGAAGCACCAACTTCCTTTGTTTTCTAACTGCAATTGGAAGGAGGCTCCAACCCCCTAGTTTCTCACACTACAACCTAAAGGAAGCGTTAACTCCCCAATTATCTGGCTACAACCAGAAGCAAGCTACAACCCCCTAGTTTCTCAGGATACAACCTAAGGGAAGCTCCAACTCCCCCATTCTATGGATACAACTAGAATGAGGCTACAACCCCCTATGTTCTCTAGATACAACCGGAATGTGGCTACAACCACCTGTCCTTGCCCCATCCAACCACCCTAACGTAGAAGTAGAATGATGGAACCACTATCATACTATCACTGTGAGATATATTGTTGTAAACATGTACCAATCAACCTATAATAAACCTGTAACAACCTGTACCAATAACATGTGCCAACATGTACCATACATCAACCTGTATCGCAACCTGTACCATAAACAAATGTATCAAACCTGTACAAATAAGTTGTCACAATAACCTGTCCAAACAACCGGTAATCTACATGTACCATAAACAAGTGCATCAACCATGCACCAACCTATACCTCAACATGTACCATCAACGAGTGCATAAACCATGCACCAAATATGTACCAATCATGCATAAAATACACATAAACTATGACTCATCAAGATGTACCAACATCATCAACTATACACCTCATGTATGTGCCAGCTCATCAACTACTTGTCTCAACCATGTACCCAACATGTACCTCAACCAAACGCCCTCATCAATTTCATCATCCAAATCTGATTTGTAACTCTATAATATACCTAGTGTATATGATCATATACATGCAAACCGTCCTTAATTTTAACAACAAGAGACGAGCATTTTCATCAAACTTTACTTTAGTCTCACATGACTAATTTTGGATTAGTCAACAACCCTAACTTGAAATAATCATAACTATGTACTTGTAATGAATAAAGATATAAAAATAGTACACAATGTTCTTTAGTGTCTTTTATGCAATTACTCCAGGTTTCACTACTTGGAACCTCTTAGAAAAGGAGTTATAGAAAAAATGGCATACCTTGTTGAATTTTGGCTTATTCTAGAGAGTGAACTTGTAGAGCGTGCCCCGTAAGGAATATTTGTTGTATGGATATGAAAATGGTACACAAAATACCATAGATTGTACTATAACCAATACATTTGGACTTACTTAATTTGGATCTGTTATGAATAATTTATGATGTTTTTACCCGAAACACATGTTTTAGACTAGTTTCAGGACTCGCCACAAACCCTATTTTCCACGGAGTGTAAATCCAAAACTATAATGACCCACAAGCTGAAATTTTTATCACAACTACTTTGCTATCTTTCCTCAACTTCCTCCCAATTTCATGATCTGAATCATTCTAGAAAAACATTTATTATGAAAATGGTGAGATGACCTGTAAATAACATACCTTAGAAAGCATCATCAAAAGAATTTATCCTCCCTTGAATTTTGGCCTTCTTTACTTCACCTTCCCTCTGAAATTTGGCTTATAAATTCTTTGGTTACCTCAGTCACTTTTATATATTCAATATTCTCAAGTGTGATTAAAATTAGAGAGCATTGTCTCTTATTTATACTTTCATGTAGCTTCCTCAAGGGGTTACCTTTTAACCATCTTAACCCACTTTCCTTATTTTAGGGTTAACCCACTTCTAACCACTTGTCCACTTAGTAATTTCTCCATTAACTTTATTATTTAAATAATTTATTTTGTATACACTTTGACTTATAGTACACTCATCACTTCACTTTAGTATTTACTTTCTAAAATCTCTTAAACCACTTTCCTTATTTTAGGGACTAACCCACTTCTAACCACTTGTCCACTTAGTAATTTATCCATTAAATTTATTATTTAAATAATTTATTTTGTATCCGCTTTGACTTATAGTACACTCATCACTTCACTTTATTATTTAAATAATTTCTTCTTTGCAGCCACTTTGGGGCTTCTATATGACTCATGAGGGTTCTCCAACTTCACATGGCCATAACTCTCTAACCATGAGGAGTTATGTGACGTTCCACATACCACCGTAAATGTAATGACATGTACTATATATCTAGAATAGTATTACCTTCAAATATATTAAAACTCATACCATTATACATCAAAAAATCTTGGGTCTATTACCCAAATGTTTGTGCTACCAGAATTTGCTACCGGACTTTCTTCAAGGTTTGACATCAATGAAAACCAACCCAAATAATCAACAATCGGCCCCTTTGGCATTGATGGAAACACTATGATGCAATACTAAATTCATATCACTCATTCTCCCCTTCTGACTATCGCTCCCCCTGGAACCATGCCTTTGTTCTCTTTCTCCATGCATTTACCTTTTCATATGATAAATATCTCCCCCTTTGTCATCAATGGCAAAGGTATATTTCCATCTGTGGATGCTCCCCCTAACTGAACTATCCTTGGGGATACTCCCCCTAAATGAACTCTTCATGAAACTGATTCCCCAACCTGAACTATCCTCTTTATGGTGCTTCCTCGTGTAAATCTAAGACATATAAGATAAGCATTCAAAAGCATTCATTTTGGAGTATAAATTACTTCGAGTCTCTGGCGAAAATACTCAAAGTCTTCCCTTGGAAGAAATTTTGTAAATATGTCTACCACTTGTTCTTTTGTGCCCACATATTCAACTTGGATGTTCTTCCCTACAACTTGTTCCCATAGAAAGTGATACTTTATTGGAATGTGATTCGTCTTGGAGTGAATCATCGGGTTCTTTGAGATACTAATGGTGCTTGTATTATAACAATAGATTGGAATGGGCTCATCATACTCTCAAAGTTTTTTTATCCATAGAACCTGAGTACAACATCTTGTTGCTGCAATATATTCTGCTTCAGTTGTAGATAAAGATATTGATGATTATTTATTGCTTGGCTAAGATACTACACACTCACCCAAGTAGAACGTTGCTCCATTGGTGCTTCTTCAGTCATCAATGTAACTTTCCCAATCTGCATCTGTCTAGGAAATAAGTGATAGATCCTTTCCTTTTGGATACTATAATCCAAACTCTTATGTTCCTTTGAGATATCTAAAAATCCTCTTCATTGTTGATACATGTGATTCCTTTGGTGTTGCTTGAAATTGTGCCACTTGTCCAACTGCGTGAATTACATCTGGTCTGGATGTTGTCACATATAGAAAGCTACCAATCATTGACATGTATTGTATTTGGTCTGTAGACTTTGAATCATCATCTTTTCTCAACTTGCAACTGGTTTTCATAGGAGTGGTAATTGGTTTGCAATCTTCCATTATGAACCTCTTTAGCATTTCTCTGATATACTTAGTTTGAGAAATAAAAATTTCTTGGTTGCTTTAACATATCTAAAGACCCAAATAGTTCTCCAAGTAATGAAATTTCAAATTCATTTTGCATATCCTTTGCAAATTTATGGATTGATCTAGAGATTGTTGTCTGCACTTCATTTTCTGAACCCTGCCTGTTGTAGATATTTATCCAATCTAGAGTACTATGCTCTAAGAACTAGTTGTTCAATGTAGACTTCTTATTCAAGTTCCTCATTCAGAAAATATGATTTCACGTCCATATCTGTCCATACTATTCAATACTCTGCTACACAATTGTCCATAATTTTGACTCATATGTCATTGTACTATCATGAAGTACTACTACAACTGATTAATATATCATATTGTACTTCTGCTAACTGAATGCACTAAATCTATCTACTCAAATTCTTAAAGTTGCTCGAAGGATGGTTCTCTAGTTTGTCTCAGCTACCGCATAGACTCCCCTTGTCTATTATTCATATTATATGGGATTCTCTAAGACGGATGGCTCAGAAAAATTCTTTCTTTGAAGTGTATTCATCATCATCTTCATTAGAAGATACATCATCTCTCTCAGCTCTGACTTCTTTATTTCTATCTATGGATTCATCTTTCACTATAGTTCCTGAAAGTACAATCTCTTGAACCTATTCCTTATTTACCTGTCCTTCTTTTCTTTCAGTTATTTTCCAAATCTTTATGTATCTAACATCTTTCCTTTTCTCTATTTAATTTTCTTCATCTCGTTTTATTTCCAATCTTGCGATCTCTAGGACCTAATCTTTTTTCACATGTTCTTCGTGTTTTGAATAGTCACTGTCAACATACCAACCATGCTTCTTTTGCTTATCTTGTAGAGCGAGTGTGCATTATTCATTGCTATATTGATTCTTCTTTCTTATCCATGTTCTCATCTGAGTCTCCTCTATATGACTATTGTTGTTGTGTTGTGGTTCTCTAGGAGGGACTATCATTCTACAATATTTGGCCATGTGTCCAAAGTTATTTCACTTGTAGCATTCCACTTCAATGCTCAATGACTCAAACATGTTGTAGCTTCTTCTCTTTATTTCACTGGGCCTTCTTGGATAACCATTTATGTTCCTGCTATTATCTCTGCAATTTACAACTTTATGTCCAAAATTATTGCATGCATAACATAAACCCAAAAACATAGTTTTATACATGGGAGTTGAATATCTTATGAAGGGAGTTAATATTATGAATCCTTCTTCTTCCTGAGGCCTATTTTTTTCTTTTGGTCATTGATTCTGAAATATGAATCTTCTCGGTGGAGGAGTGTCCCTGTAATCTTCCTTCTAGGTCTTCCTATCCCCTTTGATTGTTTCTACATAACCTTTTCGATATATTTCTTGTTAAGTTTATTTGGAGCTTGATCCCTTTTATATATGATTGTATCTAAGTCTGGACTTGTCATGATTATGCCTTTGACTGTTGATAATGTCATCCAAAACTTTTGAACTATTCTGCATATTTTTCTTTTGAAGATCCTTTCTCAATGTGACAATCTTTGCTTCCAAATTTCCAATGATCTTGTCTCTTTTTTCTAATTGTTTTTTGAGTGCTTCTTCAATTCTTTATATTATTCTATTTGAACCTTCAATTATATGATGATCTACTCTAGTTCTTGAGTGTCTTCCTTTGTGTCTAGTTATGCTTGTAGCTTCTTGTTTTTCCTATTTTCTCTTCTTATAACTTCTATGGAAGTCAGCAATTCTTCTTGGTAGTCAATTTTTGCCTCTTCATATTATTCCTCGGTGTATTCTTTATCAGAGTCTTCTACTGCCACGAATAGAACTCTTTATGTATCACTATCACTGACTTCATCTTCATCTGATGAGGAGATGTCTTCTTTGGTGCATAAGCTTTTCTTGAAAACTTTCTTTGTGGTTCCTTTGTCTTTATATGTTTGTTTGATATTTGAGTAATATTCATCATTCCCCTTATTTTTCTTATGAGGACATTTGCTATCAAAATGACCAATACCATCACAATTAAAACAAATCAATGTAAGATTACCTTTATATCTATTGTCGGTTCCCTTGTTCAATCTCTTGAAAAAATTGGCCATTTCTTCATCATCTTCTGAGATGTCATTGTTGTTGCTATGTTATTTTTCTTTTTGCTTTCCCTTTTTCTTTGACCTTTTGGATGCTTTGAAAGATACTTTGTTTATATATGGATTTTCCAGTTCTCATTTCATATGTTGTGAAGATTCCATGTAGTTTGTCCATTCTTATTGAGTATAGATCTGCTCTTTCTTCTAGTGTTGATATCTTAGGATCAAATCTCATAGGAAGAGATCTTAGTACCTTTTGAAAAATTACAAATTCTTTAATTTATTCTCCCAATCCTATGATTGCATTTATTGTTTCATCGACTCGTAAAAAGTAAGCTACAATATTCTCATCTTCCTTGATCTTTAGTTGTTCGAACTGACCTCTGTAAGTTTGAATATTTGTTTCTTTGACTTTTGAATCTCCTTCATAAATATTTTGAAGTTTGTCCCAAATCTCTTTAGTGGATTTACAATGCATAAATTCGGTTTATATCGATTCACCAAGACCATTCAAAAGTTAATTTGTGGCTTTGGAATTATTTTGACCGAGTTTTATTTCTCTTTCACTTGTTGGTGGAACTGTTGGTTCTTTTTATCCATCTACTATAGATTGCCAAATTTCAAATCCTTGTTCCTGTATATATTTTTTCATCCTTCTAATCCAGAATGCATACTTCTATCCATCAAATTGTGGTATTCCATGTTTATACATGTTTCTCTCCATGATCTACCTTCCAGTGGTTAAACTGATTCTTGAAGGAACCTGCTCTGATACCAATTGTTGGATTACTGAGAGGGGGGGTGAATCAATAATAGAGAAATAATCATTTTTAACCACAAAATGAAAGTGTTATATCAATGTATCATTATCATCCAATAGTTTCAAAGTAAATAAACAATGAACAAATGAGAAATCATACACATATAAAGTACACCAATGTTTTTACGTCGAAACCCAAAGCGGGAGAAAATCATGAAATGTTTTTTCTTATATGTCTTTAAGAATTACATTCATTGGAAGCACCAACTTCCTTTGTTTTCCAGCTGCAACTAGAAGGATGATCCAACCCCCTAGTTTCTCAGGCTACAACCTGAAGGAATCTCCAACTCCCCAATTCTCTGGCTACAACTAGAAGGAGGCTACAACCTGAGGGAAGCTCCATGCAAGATACCAGATATAATAAATATGTAGAATAGAAATAAAATGCTAGAAATGGAAGAATAACAATAATATAACCAGCATAATCTCCACAATAACACAGAAATGATATAAGAACAACAACAGAAATAACACTTTGATTCAGAAAGAAATGTTCACAGACCTCTTTGAGGGGGAAACCTCCAATCGAGCAGCGCTCTATTACAATAATCTCCCAACTAGGGTTTTCATACCCTCGACCCTTATGTATACTAAATATGTCTATCAAGAGAAGCATCTAGAGGAAGATCCTTCTAGAAGCGGAAGCTTCTATTAGGTCTTCTTACATCTGCCTTATTCTATTTTATTGAAAGGCCTTATTAATATTGACCTTTATTACATCCGAATATATTGATCTACCTATGTGCGGGTTAGGACCCTAACATGTCTGCCCCCTTAAAAACAACCTTGTCCTCAAGGCTTGATATGTGGAAACTGTCGCAGAATGGTAGCTAGTTCCCAAGTGGCATTTGCTAGAGTCATATCTTTCCACTGGACTAGCACTTCCTCGATGGTTCTTTGATGCAAGCGACGCTCACGCTAGTCCAAAACTGCTTCTGGCTGTAGCCAAATGGATCCTTCTTCAGCTAACTCTGAAAGGTTGGTTTGAATTTGACACCTAGTTCCAATCACCTTCTTTAAGCATGAAACATGAAAAACAGGATGTAGCTTCGACTGACTGGGCAGAGCTAACTGATATGTGACTTGTCCCACATGCTTGAGAACTATATAAGGACCATAAAATTTGGGCTCTAGCTTCTGACAATGCTCAGCCTTAAGGGAATTTTTCTTGTATGGTTGCAGTCCCAGAAACACCTGATCCACTTCTGCAAATTGACGTTCAGAACGACCTTGATCTGCTTGTTGCTTCATGCGATTTTGTGCCATAACCAAGTTCTCTTTAAGGGTACGAAGAATATCCTCTCGAACTGTAAGTGTTTGGTCAACCGCCTGGACCTTTGAGGTACCCGGTAAGTATGAGAGAACTGAAGGTGGCTTCTGTCCATATACCGCTTCAAAAGGAGCCATGCGAGTAGCTGTATGGTAGGAAGTGTTGTACCACCATTCGGATAGGGGTAACCATTGAGCCCACTAATGTTGTTTTTCAGAGGAAAAACACCTCAAATATGTTTCCAAACACTTGTTGACAAATTCCATTTGACCATCAGTCTGGGAATGATAAGTTGTGCTGAGATGCAATTGGGTGCCCTGTAGCTTAAACAGTTCTTGCCAAAAATTGCTTGTGAAAGTTGGGTCATGATCAGAAACAATAGAGTGTGGCATGCCATGAAGCTTGAAGACCTGGTCCATGAAAATTTAAGCCATCGTGGATGCAGTAAATGGGTGTTGAAGAGCACAGAAATGAGCATACTTGGAAAGGCGATCCACAACCACCATTATGACTGATTTATTCCCTGATTTGGGTAAACCGGTAATAAAGTCCATAGAGATATCCTTCCAAATAGCAGGTAGAATCAGAAGCGGTTGTAGTGTGCCCAGATATTTGACTGTTTCTCCCTTGTTGCATTGACACACCTCACATTTAGCGACAAAATTACGGGTGTCCTGTTTCATACCATCCCAGAAAAAAGACCGTTTGACCCTGTCATATGTTTTGGTGAACCCTGAGTGCCCTGCTAAGGGTGTAGCATGAAGCTCAGAAAGTACCATGGATTTAAGCTTTGATTGTTTACTTAAATACAAACGGCCTTTGTATCGAAGCTCATCCTAGAACCAAGAGTACCCTGGGGGAGTGGGATCCTTGGTCTGCAATTGCTAGATCAGATGTGAACTTTTGGGATCTTGAAGCCATTCCTGGTGCACATCTTGGAGCCAATCGAGTACAATGAAAGAGAAAAAATGGATCCTTCTTCTTCATATTTTTAGGATAGTGCATACACCACTACATTGTCTTTACCCTTCTTGTAAATGATCTCATAATCATAACCAAAGATCTTAGTCACCCATTTTTGTTTCTCATGGGAGGAAATGTGTTGTTCTAGAAAGTACTTGAGGCTTTGATGGTCGGTCTTAATTTGGAAGCATTGCCCCAAGAGATAAGGGCGCCACAGATCAATGGCATGCAGAATAGCCAACATTTCCTTTTCATAAATGGGTTTTCCCAGATTCCTTTCAGACAGTTGCTTGTTGGTGAAGGCCAAAGGTTGACCCTCTTGCATAAGGAAAGCATTGATTCCTTTCCCTGAGGCATCACATTCCAACATAAAGGTCTTTGTGAAATCAGGAAGGGCCAGAACCGGAGTGGTGCACATGGTCGTCTTCAAGGTTTGAAAATCTTGAGCAGCGGCTGGAGTCCAAGTGAAAGAGTTCTTTTTTATGAGAGCAGTGAGAGGTGCTACAATCTTTCTATAGTTCTTAACAAACTTGCGATAATACCCTATTAAGCCCAGAAATCCATGCAAGATTTTGAGATTCTTTGGGTGCGGACAGTCTTGCATAGCTTCAATATTTTTTGGATCCACTCTGATGCCATCCTTGCCAACCAGATGACACAAGTATTCTACTTTTGAGGCACCAAAAGAACATTTAGACTGTTTCAGGAAAAGTTGGTGCTAAGAGAGGAGATGGAGAATTTGATCCACATGAGTAAGATGGTCTGTCCAGGTTTTTCTATAGATGAGGATATCATCAAAGAAAACTAAGACAAAATGAGAGAGAAAGGGACGAAAGACATGATTCATGAGGCTTTGGAAGGTGGAGGGGGCATTACATAAGCCAAAGGGCATGACCAAAAACTCATAATGGCCCTCATGAGTATGAAAGGTCGTCTTGGGAATGTCTGCCTCTTTCATACGTATCTAGTGATAGCCCAAGTGAAGATCAAGTTTAGTAAAGAATTGGGCACCACTCAATTCATCCAGGACATCATCAATGACAGGAATGGGAAATTTGTCTTTAATGGTCAGTTTTTTGAGGGCACAGAAGTCAGGACACATTCTCCAAGAACCTTCTTTCTTCAGGACCATGACTACAGGAGAAGAGTAAGGGCTCGTACTAGGGTGGATAACGCCTACATTAAGGAGGTCCTAGACCATTTTCTCAATTTCATTTCTTTGTGAAAAGGGGTGGCGATATGGACGGATATTGGGAGGAAGGCTTTCGGGTACAAGGGGAATGGAATGATCATGAACACCGCGGGAAGGAGGGAGTCCTTGGGGAGTGGAAAATACCATTTGATGTTTATAAAAGAGAGCTTGGAGGTCATGCGGCACCGAGGGTGTCTCTGTTGCTTGTATGGCATGGAGTTGGGCAATGACACTAGAATGACCTTTTTTGAGTAGCTTTTCCATGCGATGGGAACTAATGACCTCAGGTGAACCAACAGTGATGCCTTGGAATTTATATTGGTGGCCTTCCTGGTCAAATTGCATGGTTAATGCCTTAAAATCCATGAGAAGGGGACCCGAATTTCTTAGCCAGTCTGCACCCAACACAATGTCACAACCACCCATGTCGATAGAAAACATATGGGATTTTAGTTGGTAGCCACCGATTTGGAGACGCACATTTTCACAGCACCCTCCACATTTCATGGAACCACCATTGGCAATCATGATTTGGAAATTATTGACAGCATGGATGTAGCAATGAGTTTCTTGGGCAATGCAATGATGAATAAAATTATGGGTGCTTCCACTATCAACCAGAATGATGACCTTCCGATGATTGATGTAACCGATTAACTTGAGGGTTTGGGGAGTGGAAAAGCCAATGAGATCATTGAGGGAAATGATGGGTTCTACTTTGGGAGGGTCTAAGGGAGGGGTTATGTCAGTGATTTCAGGTGACTCAGACACAAGGGGAGTTTCAACATCCTCTTCCGAAATATCCTCAGAGATGGCCATAAAAAGATTTTGTTCCTAACACTTGTGGCCTCGGAAATATTTGTCATCACAATTATAACAAAGGCCTTTGAGTTGGCATTCAACCATTTCATCTCTGGTCAATTTTTGGATCTTTAATGGGGCGGAGGGTGTAGTGTACCTTTTTGCTTACCAAGGCTTTTAACGCACTATGTAATAATTTGTACACACTTTTCACATAACACATACAGTCCAGTATATACTCCACATGCATTTAAACAAGTAAACACATTCTACACAGAGTATTCATATGAATTATTGCCATAATTAACAATCAATAACACTTCATACTAATTCATATACATAGCGGAAAACATGATAATATATACAGCACAGTCATGCCAAAATATGATAAGAACATAGTTAGATACTTATCTTGTAACAGTGGTGAAATCCACCAACCAAGTGCAGGCCTTCCACGAACCTCCCAGCCTTAGACCACACTGCTCATCATCTCAATAGTGGGTCACCCCTGAGCTGGGATTGAGCTCCACCCCAAGGAAAGGAATCCTAGGCTAGGCTGAGGTTACAGGGAAAACAACATAGAAATATCTGGAAGGATTCTTCCCAAAGATGCCATCTTACGCCCACTACTACCAGACTCTCATTCCACACATGCCTGTTCTACCCGGGAGTATACACCTTCACATGCACAGTCCATCGGTGCTAACCTCCCTCTCTGGGTCTCGGAAACAGGTCGAATCAGGAATTCTCAGAGCCCGTAGCTGGTGCTGGACACTCTCTGGAAGAAACCACTTCCCAGCAAACTCTTTCACATGGAAAGAGTTGCTTGTAGGCCTGACAACCTGCCTCTTCCAACATCAACCACCTCCCTCACCTGGAGAGGGGTCATACACAAGCTCAGCAATGGCTTACTCTAGCCAGTATTCCACGTGCAGACCAGCACTGTGTGACCACCATAGTCAATCGGGAATACAGACTCGGGCTTCTCACACAAGCTCAACAATGGCGGCAAGGTCTCACGGTGTTGATTTTGGGAACGCATGACAACAATCCACGCAGGGAATTACACAGACTCCCTGGTTCCAAATAGGTAACGAGTGAACTGGATTTTCAGATGAGCACAATCTTCTCGGCTCTCAGAACAGAGGGTGTACACGGATTTCGCAGAACAAACACAGGCTTTTTTCCCCCCTGTTTCAGGATTACACGAGGTCTCTTGGAGACAAGCTCGCACCCCCCACACTCAAGGTCGTACCGGGTCAAATGGAGGAGGAGTAACCCTTCTCATGGATCGTCCCAACCTCTTAGTGCATGCGCCAGGGTTGACACTTTTCACCCATGGGACTGCATGCGTTCCACCTGCATGTGTTCCTCCCACCACTTGGGAAATCACGTGTCCTTCCAAAAGGACTTAGGATAAAAACATATGATGCACATATCTTTTGAAATAATATTAAAATATTATTTATAGGTTTAATCCCCCTAGGCTCAACACTTATCCCCTTTCCCACCTTCCAGCCCCTAATTCCTTGCCCACTCTGTGGATGCTCAGTCCCCCTTCACTCATTCATCGTGGTCAGTCTGCACCTGGCGGTGTTTATATTTTATTAATCATTCTGCATACATACAAGTACAACAACAGGCTCCTAGCCTTCAACACTTAGGCTCCCTGGCCTAACAAACACATAATCCTACAGCTTATAGGAACTTGGCTCACCATCCTATAACACATATGTACAATTCGTTTCATAGATCATATTTATAAAGGGCTCGGCCTCGGGGACATTACAGAGGGAGTAGTGGGAGTGACGGGTTTAGGGCGAGGAATAAAGGAGGGTTTTTGATTTTGAGATGATACAAGCTGTTGTGATTATTTAGCTCTTTTATTAGCCTCCACCCAAATCGAGGGTTGAGCCATGAGGACATGGACCCAAATCTCCTCCTTGAGGCCACTGATAAAACACTCTCTAAAGAAAGCATCAGTCATGCCCTCTGTTCAAAAAGCTAGGTGCTCAAAGGCAGCTATGAAGTCTTCTACTATTCTGGATTGTTTCAACTTTGTCAAATGGCCCAAATGGTTGGTGTCCATGTCAAAGCATTCATAAAGATCAGTCACAAATTGGGTCCAAGAAATATACCCTTTACGGGAAGTTTTTCTCCATTGCCACCATTGCCAACGTTCTTGATCTAGATGGAGAACACCATACCGGAGTTTGGCCAAGTCATCTATGATGCCGTATAAAGAGAAATAATGTTCCATTTGGGTTACCTAACCAGTGGGGTCTGAGCCATCAAATTTGGTCACATCCACCCGCAGAAGGAGTATGTCACATTGAAAGTGATGGGGCTGAAAGGTATGGGAATGGGAGGAATGTTCGCCTTCGGTCTTTGGAGGTGCTTCAGAGAAAGGGTCATCTGTAGGTATATTCAGTTTGGTGCAGAGTGATGCAAAGATAGATTCAAGTTGGGTGGTAATTTCTTGTTTGACTTCCTCCATTGAGGACTGTATGGTTGTATTTATGGTTGTATTGATGGATGAATCGATGGAGGCAACAATAGCATTGAGTTGTTTCACTTCTTTTTGGGTCTCGAGGAAACCGGATTGCAAGGTGTTGAAGCGAGTTTCCAGATCTTGGCTGTGGGTATGGGCCATGAGGATGGGTGAACTAAAAAGGGGCAGGCGGTGTCAAAAAATTTGCCGAAAAATGATATGGATGAATGTGATAAGGGCGAAGAGATGAATCCAATGGAATAGGTCTCAAATAATGGTGAAAATATTTCTAGAACTTTTTTTATTTTTTTTTTACACCTATGGAGTTATACTCTGGTCTGAAGAATACTGCAGTGATGAAATCCCCAAATGCTTAACCAGAAAGAAATGTGTATTTACTTGGCAACCAGAACAAAGTTGCGCGGCAATAGATCTAGTTTGTTTCAATTTGTTTATGTTTTTGTCCCCCAAGGGTTAGGTATTCAAGGGTTCTATAGACAAGGGTTTGCCCTGTGCTATAGCTCTCTAATATACGTGCAGGGTCCAATAGTAGCACTCGGCCCAATATCTCAGGGCACTAACTAAGGAGGATAGACCGTACCCTTAGCTGTACTACCCGACTATCTAGGTACTAGAGAGTATCTTCCTGAGTGTTGTTCTCAGTGACAATATAGCAGTCTGGCAGTCGATAGGTTTATCTAAAGAGGGCTTCAGGAAATCTAGGTTGATCCATACATAGGTGTTGTCTGATGCGCTACCACTCGAAGGGGTACCAACAGGGGTTACAAGGGTAGCCAACAGATGTGCGCTTAAGAACCACTTGTATTTCCTGTGTGTATGAATCCCTCAACCGCAGGTTTATGCGTGTAACAACGGATCTCTATGGCTTAAAGATGTTAGAATACGTCTCTACCCTGGAAACAAATTCCCATAATTTCTTCTAAGGAAAGTGCTTTGATACCACTTGCAAGATACCAGATATAATAAATATGTAGAACAGAAATAAAATGCTAGAAATGGAAGAATAACAGTAATATAACCAGTATAATCTCCGCAATAACACAAAAATGATATAAGAACAACAACAGAAATAGCAGTTTGATTCAGAAAGAAATGTTCATGGGCCTCTTCGAGAGGGCAACCTCCAATCGAGCAGCACTCTGTTACAATAATCTCCCAACTAGGGTTGTCATACCCTCGACCCTTATTTATACTAAATATGTCTATCAAGAGAAGCATCTAGAGGAAGATCCTTCTAGAAGCGGAAGCTTCTATTAGGTCTTCTTACATCCACCTTATTCTATTTTATTGAAAGGCCTTATTAATATTGACCTTTATTACATCTGAATATATTGATCTACCTATGTGCGGGTTAGGACCCTAACACTCCAACTCCCCAATTCTTTAGATAAAACCAGAAGGAGGCTACAACCCCCTATGTTCTTCGATTTCAAATGGAAGGTGGCTACAACCACATGTCCTTGCCCCATCCAACCACCGTGACATAGAAGTATAATGGTGGAACCACTGCCACACTACCATTGTGAGATATACTGTTGTAAACCTGTACCAATCAACCCGTAATCAACCTATAACAACCTGTAGAAATAACGTGTGACAACATGTACCATACATCAAACTGTACCTCAACCTGTACCATAAACAAATGCATCAAACCTATACAAATAATCTGTCACAATAACCTGTCCAAACAACCTGGAATCAACCTGTACCATAAACAAGTGCATCAACCATGCACAACCTGTACCTCAACCTGTACCATCAATGAGTGCATCAACCATGCACCAAATATGTACCAATCATGCATCAAATACACATAAACTATGACTCATCAATATGTACCAACATCATCAACTATACACCTCATGTATGTGCCAACTCATCAACTACTTGTCTCAACCATGTACCCAACATGTACCTCAACCAAAATCCCCATTAATTTCATCATCCAAATCTGATTTGTAACTCTATAATAGATCTGGTGTATATGATCACATACCTGCAAATGTTCCTTAACTTTAACAACAAGAGACTAGCATTTTTATCAAACTTTAGTTTAGTCTCACATGATTAATTTTGGATTAGTCAACAACCCTAACTTGAAATAATCATAACTATGTACCTGTAATGAATAAAGATCAGAAAATATTATACAATGTTATTCAATGTATTTTATGCAATTCCTCCAGATTTCACTACTTGGAACCTCTCATAAAAGGAGTTATAGCAAAAATGACATACCTTGTTGAATTATGGCTTATTCTAGAGAGCGAACTTGTAGAGAGTTCCCCGCATGAAATATTTGTTGTATAGATATGAAAATGGTACACAAAATACTACAGCCTATATGATAACCAATACATTTGGTCTTACTGAATTTGGATATGTTATGAAGAAGTTATGACGTTTTTACCTGAAACACATGTTTTAGACTAGTTTCAGGACTAGCCACAAAACCTATTTTCCACGGAGTGTAACTCCAAAAATAAAATGACCCACAAGCTGAAATTTGTATCACAACTACTTGGATATGTTTCCTCAACGACCTCCCAATATCACGGTCTGAATCATTCTAGAAAAAAAATTATTGCGAAAATGGTGAGATGACTTGTAAATAACATACCTTAGAAAGCATCATCAAAAGAATTTATCCTCCCTTGAATTTTGGCCTTCTTTACTTCACCTTACCTCTGAAATTAGGTTTATATATCCTTTGGTTACCTCATTCACTTGTATATATTCAATATTCTCAAGTTTTATTATAATTAGAGAGCCTGGCCTCGTATTTATACTTTCATGTAGCTTCCTCAAGGGGTTACCTTTTAACCATCTTAACCCAGTTTCCTTATTTTAGGGTTAACCCACTTTTAACCTCTTGTACACTTAGTAATTTATCCACTAAATTTATTATTTAAATAATTTTTTTTGTATCCACTTTGACTTATAGTACACTCATCACTTCACTTTATTATTTACCTTCTAAAATCTCTTAAACCACTTTCCTTATTTTAGG
>ML777823.1:260372-301945 GCA_009831015.1 Picea engelmannii | reverse complement strand
TCTAAAATCTCTTAAACCACTTTCCTTATTTTAGGGCTAACCCACTTCTAACCACTTGTCCACTTAGTAATTTCTCCATTAACTTTATTATTTAAATAATTTATTTTGTATCCACTTTGACTTATAGTACACTCATCACTTCAATTTTTTATTTAAATAATTTCTTCTTTGCAACCACTTTGACTACTTTGACCTTTTGGGGCTTCTAGATGACTCATGTGGGTTCTCCAACTTCACATGGCCATAACTCTCTAACCGTGAGGAGTTATGTGACGTTCCACATACCACCAGAAATATCATGACATGTACTATCCATATAGAATAGTATTACCTTAAAATATATTAAAACTAATACAATTATACATCAAACAAACTTGATTCCATTACCCAAACCTTTGTGCTACCAAAATTTTCTACCGGACTTTCTTCAAGGGTTGATATCAATGACAACAACCCAAATAATCAACAAAATTTAATAGATGTATCTTCATGTGATGGGGGGAATCAACGCAATGGAGACCATTGCTTCCTAAGAGGCGGGGATTGATCCAGGAGAATCTCAGTGGCCACCTACCTATTCTAATTAGCTCAAAACAGTTTTTTGGCAACTTACTATTTTTAGCAGTTTTTTGGATCCCAAACTTATGGGAACATTTTGAGAGCCTAAACGATGTTTTTTCATGATCGTACACCTCAATTATAACCAAAGGATATGATTTTTCCTATCAAATGAAGATCCTTATTAATACCTTTTCAATGAGCTATAATGCGCCCTAAATGGAGATCGTATGCAAAAGTTACGACCCCGTGAATTTGATGTACTAACTTACCCCAACGGGGCCCACATAAATTTTGGAGATTCATCTCCTAGGGATAGGTTTTTGGATGTCTAGGGTTTTGAAATTCATGTTTATTGTAAAAATCCCTTCAGAGCCTCATTATACGCATCTTCTTGTGAATCAGTGTAGTCATGACATCTCTTCTCAGAGATAAGCTACCACCATTCTAGCAAGCTTGTTATCAGTATGCATTTTATAGATTCAACATATTTCTTATTTAATAGAATTCAAGTTTTACTATATCTTTGTTATTATTTATTGTTCCTCTGTGTTAATCTTATAATTTTATATTTTCATTTTTTTTTGCTCATAAATATGGATTAGTATACTACGGATATTTGGGAAGAGAAAGAAGTACACTGGAACACTCGAACATATGATGAATTTATTTTCAACAAGCGAGGCCAGACAAAAGGAAGAATTGTAGATGAGAAAAGGGAAAGGGAAGCATCCATGAAAGTGTAAGAACAAGAAGATGTGTGGCACCTCTCCCCTATTTCCATCTCATCGCACTTGAGATCTGTAGAGGGAGAAGAGGTACCAGCAAAGAAAAAGAGGATAGATAAAGAAAAAGTTTTAAAGAAGAAAAATGACACGAAGAAGAAAAAGATTGAAGTTGAAAAAGATAGAGCTAAAGATGAAGCAGAAGCAGAAGCCGCAACAGGACAAGAAATTAAGGAACGAGTAGCAACGAAGCAAGTAGAGAAAGCAACAAAAGAAGAAGTAGACAAAGTTGATGAAGAAGAAAGACAAAATAAAAATATAGAATATAGAAGGGATGACACACATCCCATATAGGTGGACATCCCAGGAACATCTCCTGCATGTATAGAAACAGATATGATAGGAAGTGGTTTAGGAATCGGGCTCTTAGAGCCATTTCAGTCGAGCGAAGTGTTGAATATAAGGAACTTCACTTATGACAGTAAGACTGGTAGGATAGTGCAAGAATGGGTAAAGAAAGTGTTGGTAACTGAAGGAACCCCTATCTCAGTAGTTACCCATGTCCTAGCCACAAGAGATGTCAAAGAAGACCCTATTTCATGAGCTGAGGTTGGCTCCTCATTCATGAATGCCAATGTATACAACATACAAATATTATGCCATAAAAATGAAGAAAATGAGTCAAGGATCAAAGAAATAGAGGAAACACTTTAGTAGGTAAAGATTGACGAGAGGAGCCTCCAAAGATTCAAATTCAACGTCGAAAAGGTCAGAAACAAGCTAGAAGGAGTTATCATTGACATGTACGCCCATTTTCACCTCTTCCAAAATGCAGCTACAACATTCATTGAGAAAAATAATCATGTATGTATGAAGATGTCACAATACAACACCATTCACCAAGGCGTATCAAATATAGACAGATGGATAGAAGATAGCCCATATGCGCCACCTGAGCTTTACCAACCATCCAAAGTGGAGAGAAAGAAAAACTTATATGCACTAGATCATTGCCAATGGATAGGAAAAAAGGTTGATAGAGAAGTCACCAAATCCATGGAAATATGCTCGATCATGCATAAAGCTTCCCATGAACTGATCAGGAATGATCGACTCCCAAGATTAGATCAACTTGGGAAGAACCTGGTGGAAAAAGAACTAGTGAATGCAATACATAATAGCACCAATCGCAAGAAGGAAGTAGTTGAAGCAGCTACCTTTGTCTCCACAGATCTCATTGATCAGCACTTCCTACAACTAGTAAAGTTGCATACCATGGTACAAGATTTTATGATGAAACTGGAAAAGGATATGGGCACTCTCAAGGAAAATATCACATTGATCAACACAACATTAGAAAAACTAATGTATAGAAGGATTGAATCACTATATGATCAGTTGGAAGTTTGGATAGCCTACTTGAGCAACATAAATCCATAAGAAAAGGAAAAAATAACTATCTTGTTTTTTGTCTTTTTCCTAACCAATCCCAATTTCGTCACATTCTGTACACTTTCCATTAGGAATGAGAAAGTGAACTAGTTTTGTAACTTCTCCTTAAAGAAGAAGATGAAGAGTCACATAGGGGTTACTAAAAATATTGTATAAAATAGAATACAACCCCATTTGAAAAGAATTTTTGGATTTTCAAGCAATGTATAGACTCAAGAACTGATTCAAGGACTTATACTTTGTTAATGAATATTGAGAATCCCCCAGGGCTAGTTGTTATAGAAGGAATTCTTGTGTATGAACAGATCTAAGCTGAGAACTACTTCTAGTGAAGATGGACACTGTTCCTTTGGATTGTAAGAATGTTATGTTGTTCTAGACTAATTCTCATATAATTTGTGTTATTCTTCTATTTAAAGTATTTTTTTAAATGTCTTAATGCCTTGAGATTTGTGAGTTGTTAATGTATGCATTAGTGTAATCTAGACTACTCTGGTTATATGTATTTGTATACACTTGTTTCTGGTCTTTCTCTTTTATATCATTTATCTGTGTAGAAGTAGTGTGGGATTTGGTTTCAACTTACATCTCACTGGTCACTTTAGTATGCTCCTAGATAGGATAGGTTAAATTAGGTTAGTGTTAATTTAGCTTGAATTTCATACATAGTATTCATACATATTTACATTGCATATCCACTCATCACCCACCCTCATTGGAAAACTAGTCTGTAACCGGCCAAAACCCTCTAAAAATAGTAACAATAGAAATTGAGCAAATTCAAGATGGGTCTCCTAATACAAACAATGTATAGTATAGTTGGGATTGTGTACCAGGAAGAACCCCTTATTATTTTTACTTGAATTTGAACCCGTTAATAGAATTGGTGCTAGAAGGAGGTCCATATTTTATGGCTTATATACATGAGTTAAACAATAACCAAAATCAGTCTTCAACAAGTAATTCTAACCCCCAACCCACCTTGTTTCCTAGAGTCGAGTCTGAACATGAATTTATCTACGAGGACTCAAAGCCTAATTTCGGAAGTGCCTCTGGTAGTCCTGAAATACATATTGAGACTTGGTTCTGCATACACGAGAAGAGATCCACAAAACTCGTAGGATTACGTGTGCTTATGCAAATTTTCTTGGAAATCTACCTACAACCTCTGAGCTCCCTAGGAGGAAAGAAACCTGTGTAGAATGACCCAAAACATATCTCTATTTTTATGTTGACTTCATAGACAACCTCATTGAAACTTCTTTACAAGAAGTTCAAGTACCTTTGAGCAAGGTCGCACGTTTCCTTATTGAACCTGGAGAAGAATTCAAAGGAGAACAATTGTAGATTACCTTAGAACAACTAATGGGAGAAAATAGGGTTCATATAGAAGTTTTACCTTGATGGAGGGACCAAGGATCTCTCAATATGGCTGGACAACTGCATGAAATGCCAAGGAAATTTGATAAGCTCCTCCCAAAATTTGACCCACACAAACCCGGGTCCCTAAAAGATCATGTGAATACTTTGTTTTTAGCCATACATATTCTAGGTGTTGAACATGATGATGTAGTTTGCAAGCTATTTCCTTACACTTTTTCTGGGAAAGCCTCTACTTGGTATTTCAACTGACCTATTGGGTCTATTACTGATTGGGATAGTTTTGAAAGGATGTTTATAAGAAAATTTGGAGAAAGAAAAACAATTGCATCTCTACATAATGAATTAGGGGTTACCATAATGGACAAGAGAAAAAGAGTAAAGGAATTTAACCAAAGATTTCTCAATGTCTTAATCAAATTTCCTCATGATGTAGCTCCCGCTCATTCATTAGCTATTGAATATTACACAACTTCATTAACTCCTTCCCTATGGATGTTTTTAAAATGAGATAATAGAAACACATTAGCACTCAACTTTGATGAAGCTGAGATTGTGAAAAGAGAGTTATATGCATATGATCAACATCGATCTTACAAAGAAACTAAGTCAGATGAAAATAAACTATTGTTATTAGCTAAACCACCTGACAGGGAGTCAAAGGACATTGAAAATGTGGTAAAAATGGTTAAGAATTTATCTAATGAAGTTGTGGACCTTAAAAATAATGTCGATGAAGGATCATCGAAGACACGGACTTTCTGTCCATTCTTTAAGAAGTTGGATAACCCACCAAAACCACCCAAACCACCACACATGGATTTCAACTTAGATAGCTTCAATAATGATAATTGTTTTTCTTATCATCAGTAAAATCACCCAGAATCACCCAGAATGAACATGCCCTCAGTGGGTCAACTCTATTACCCTGGTGATAAATCAGTTTCTAGATCAACATAGTTTGGATGATGAAATCCATGCACAAGCTCCTATTGATGTTATTGATGAAGCTCCCCTGGAATATTCTATGACCTTTTGGGACTAGTGTCCAGAATCAAACGATGAATAGATTGAGGAAATCCTTAGAGGAGATATGAAGGTTGTCAAATAACATCCCTCTTAGGAAAATAACACCCCCCTATCCTTCCAAAACAAAATGATGTGACCCAAGGGAAAACTAGTAATAAAAATGGAAAAATTGTCTTAGAAAACAAAGATAAACCAAACACATTTGGTTCAACAGAGAATGACGCTAATATGAACTTGACAACGGACAATGAAAATGTAGTTGAAAAAATATACGGTCATACTATCAGCAACCTTGACTACAATTTAATTGAAGACATGAAGAAAACAAAAGAAAATGTTTCAATGTTCGATATATGTTCCGTAACCTAGCAGCACGAGCTCCTACGAGATGCTTTCAAGCCTCATGATACTCAGAAAAGAAATGTCGCTGCTACTGAAAGCCTCATCCTTGAAATTGATGCACAGGAGATACACAAAGTGGAAATAGCAACAACTATAAACAAAGAAAGCATAGGCGCCTTTTCAAAATCTCAGGTACCACCTTTTTTGCTCACATATGAAATTTTGAATTTCAATGTACACAATTGTTTAGCTTATTCGGGTGCCTCTTCCAATATCATGTCTTTTTCCATTTTCCAAAAAATAAATGTTGTTCCTCAAATAATGAAAACTAGGATTATACAACTAGACAGGATGGACGTTAAAGTAAAAGGTGAACTCAGAGATTTATTAATTAGATTATCATCTGACCCCAAGGTTCATAAGACCATATACATAGTTGTTGTAGACATACCAAAGAGTTACGGTTTTCTCTTAAGAAGAGATTGGTCATCCAAACTTCAAGGTTATTTCTTCACTTATTGGTCTCATCTGTGGCTTCCTTATAAAGGAAAATCCAATCAAATTCGTTTAAATAGTGAGGCACACATGAAGAACACAGTGACGGAATTGGAAGGTAAGAACGAACCCATAAGCTTTTCCCATTCTGTTTTGGGTAATTTCTTTTTTGAAACTGACTACGGTTGTTATGAAGCACAGACATCAGAGATATCATCAAAATTACAATCAGGACTCCTCCCACGAATCCATAATAGTGTATGTCTAGTACTAACTAACTTAGGATTTAGTTCAACTAATAAGACTGAACTTCCTCACATGTGGACCATGTTCTTCTATGGCTCTAAAACATAGGATGGATCCGGAGTAGGATGTGTTCTAATTGATCCTAGTCAAGGAAAAATGCTAATATCATGCCACTTAGAGTTTGAATACACCAACAACACCCTTGAATACAAAGCTTTAGTTCAAGGCCTTAAAAATCCATTGGTCTTCGGGTTAAATATATCAAGGTGTTTGGTGATTCTGAAATCATTTTTCGACAAGTAAGAAACACTATCCATTGATTGTCTCCACATCTAAAGGCTTATCAGCAAGAGGTACGGAATCTTCTTTATTCGTTTGATGAATTTAATATTTATTCTATACCTCGTGATCAAAATATAGATGCAGATATATTGGCCAATGCAACATCTATATTTATGCCCCATGATGACATTTTTTTGATTGAAATTATGTTCAGGCCCTCCATACCATGCAATATCACAAGTTGGAGAGTATTCGATCTCAATTTGTAGATTATCAACTTTCTTACTAGTTTAGACATGTTCCAAAATTCAGTGATCAATGATGAGGTACATCAGCAAGAGTTACAAACTTATTGGGAAGAAATCAATCAGATAAAAACAAATTGTGTTCCAAAGAATGTTTTGACTCTTGAGAAACCATTTTATCTACAAGCTGAGTTTAGGAGGCCAACCAATCTGAATACCAACAGTTCTACTATGATGCATTTCTTGGTCAATCTGGGAACTTTTGAACAGCCCAAATATGTTAATTTAGGCACCATATATTCAAATACGGAAAAGAACACATTCTCAAAGCTGTTTAAAAAGTATCGAGATGTTTTTACCTGGACATATGATTATTTGAAAATGTATGACACATGAATAATACGACATGTGATTCCTATCAAGGAAGGTGTCAATCCTTTCTAGCAAATGCTTAGAAAGATACATCCAGCTCTTGAACCTCTTATATAGAAAGAATTAAAGAAGTTATTGGATTCCTGCATTATTTTCAAAGTTAGACATTCAACATGGGTATCCAATGTGGCTCACATAAGAAAGAAGTCGGGAGAAATCAGGATATGTATAGATTTCAGAAATCTTAATCGTGTTTCCAAAAAAGACAATTACCTAGTTCCCCCAATGGAACAAATCCTACAACTTGTCTTTGGATCTGAACTATTCTCTCTATTATATGGGTTTTCAGGATATAATCAGGTTCTTGTGGTAGAACCAAACCATTGAAAGCCACCTTCTGAACCAAATGGGGAACTTATACTTACATACGGATGGCCTTCGGTCTAATGAATACAAGAGCTACCTTCCAAAGGGAAATGGATATTTCTTTTAAAGGATTAATCGGTCAAAGCATGGTAGTCTACCTCGATGATGTTATAGTTTATTCAAAAAAATGGGAAGACCATTCGAAGCATCTAAAACATATTTTTGAACAATGCAGAAAATGTGGGATTTCTCTAAACCCCAAAAAGACTGTCTTTGTTGTTTCAAAAGACATTTTTTTAGGCCACGTCATTTCTAAAGATGAAATTTTGGTGGACCCAGAAAGAACCAAGGCTATTCTACAAATTCCTCCACCACACAACAAGAAATATATGCAATCGTTCTTTGACATAATCAACTTTGTAAGAATATTTGTCCCATATTTTGCAAAGATTGTGAAACCACTTCAAAG
This sequence comes from Picea engelmannii, assembly GCA_009831015.1. NCBI lineage: Eukaryota > Viridiplantae > Streptophyta > Pinopsida > Pinales > Pinaceae > Picea > Picea engelmannii. The sequence goes on along the minus strand of ML777823.1, from coordinate 293,984 downwards.
AATGATTAAAAAGGGTGTTCAGTTTAAGTGGAAATGGTTGGAAAAAGAAGTATTTGAAAGTATTAAAGTTGTTACAGCCACTGCTCCATCTTTTCATAGTCCAGATTTCTCCAGAGATTTTTTGTTGTATACATTCACATCTGACCACTCCTTAGCAGCAGTGCTCACGCAAAAGGAGGAGAAAGGGGATCAATACCTTGTTGCGTTTATGAGCACTAGGTTACAAGGTGTTGAACTGAATTATCCTCTGGTGGAAAATAAATATTTTGTTGTCCATAAAGACATCAAATATTTCACACCTTATATCCTAAAAAATCATACTAAATTCATCGTCCCACACCCAAAAGTAAGGTCTCTATTCATTCAAAGAGAATTGATTTAAAGACGAGGAAATTGGATGACAACTCTACAAGAGTGTAACATTGAATTCAAACAAGATAATGTTGTGAAAATTAAAGGCTTATGTAAGTTAGTGACACAAGGAGATGATGATGAAGAACAAGAGGAGGATGGTTGGAAATATGAACCTACAATGTATACTCAACAGGTTCCATATGTTCTGACCATTGAAAGGTCATATTACAATGATCTCAAATATTACTTAAAACATTGCACTGCTCCAGATCACCTCAATGTTAAACAAAAGATGGCCCTACAACTGAAATCCTCACATTGTTAGTTGTTACATGACATCTTGTTAAGAAATAATTATGATGGAGTGTTACTCAGATGCCTTGAAAAATAAGATGTTGATAATGTCCTGAAATATATGCATGATGAACCAGCTGGTGGTCATTTTTAGGGAGACACAATAACCCACAAAGTGTTGAGAGCAGGATACTATTGGCCCACACTCTTCAAATATGCTCATGCACACTCAAGAATTTTTGAAGCATGTCAGAAAATTGTGGGAAGGGAACGCAAAGTTGTTATTCCTCTCCAACCTGTAGTTGTAGAAGAACCCTTTGAACAATGGGGGCTAGACATCATCGGTGAGATAAATCCTCATTTGTCCCAAAAACATAGGTATATTGTGACCACTACCAATTATTCACATATTGGATTGAAGCAATACCTTTAGTCAAAGTGAATGAAGAGGTAGTAATCAATTTTCTTGAACAACACATCATCACAAGGTTAGGAATCCCTAACTCTTTAGTGTTTGATAATTCTACTTACTTCTCATCCTTGAAGTTATCTGAGTTTTCATTAGAAAAGGGAATAATTTTAAAATACTCAACAAATTACTACCCTCAAGGTAATGGTTTAGCAGAATCTGTGAACAAGAACATTATCTGTATCCTTAAGAGAATCGTGGTTGACCACCAGATAAATTGGCACAATGCTTTGTAGAATGCTCTCTGGGTTGTTCGTGTCACTCCTAAAGCTTCCATAGAAACTTTGATTTATTTCCTTATTTACGGGAAAGAATTTGTTCTACCCTTGAATATCTATCTTCCTTCCCTCTAACTCACACAACAATATCGTGGAACAGAATGCCCCGTCCTCCAATAACACATATATACCTTGCTAAACCTCAACGAAATGTGTGATAAAACCAAAATCAAGTCTAAAACTCACCGACAGATAGTAAAATGTTGGTTTGATAAGAAGTATGCTCATGAGAAAGAGTTCCAAGTTGGGCACTTAGTTCTAAAATGGGACAAGCCACATGAAGATAAAGGGAAACATTCACATTTCCAACAAATTTGGCTTGGTCCTTACCTCATTAAAGAAATGATTTGCCAAGGAACCTTTCAATTACAAAACCTTTAGGGGGAGGTTGATTCTCTCCCTATTAATGGCCAAATCCTCAAACACTACATCAGTTAGCCATTGAGGTTGTTGATCACTTGTACATAAATAAAAACAAAACCTATTTTTTCTATATTTTTTTCTTTTAGTTAGGTTGGTTTTCTTAATTTCTTTTGTTTCCTAGCATGTTTTAGTCAGTCCCTTTTATCCTTCTTAATAACTTCCTTAGTGATTTTGAGCCCCCATAACTCAGCACTAGTCACATGTATAAACGTAGTACATCTGGTGTAGATAGCCTAAATATCTATGTGACATGATGTTAAATCCACATATTTACCCAGACATATAAGCCCATTGCGCACTATCACAAGTCAGAATATGGTGGAGGAGCATGGCTTATCAATACAAAAGGGCATTGGAGAGAAACAGAGATCTGAGGGACTTCATTTAAAAAAATAGATTTCTACGTTACATGAGATAAGAAAAAATGATCTAGATGAAATTTCCATAGTATATCAGGAATCGTAACACAAGAATTTTTCTCATCCATAATCAATTTAGTAGATCCCATCATCATAGGTTCCATCCCTAGTGCCTTTAAAGGTTAATTGGAATCCCACCATCCACCTATCTCTTTAAACAAAATAGAATCAAATATTATAAAAGGTAAAGGCTTGGGGAAAGGCTTTCCAAATCACATGGGACATGCAAGTATCTTTGTCAAGGCTATGGATGCTTGCTGGCAATGGAGCAAGGCTTGTGACACCGAGGTGACTCTTTCCAGGCTATGGATTCTCGTTGCCAGCAGAGCAACACCAGAGAAATGCACTATGACTTGTATTCTTGGAATTATTGATGTTTTGTTCCCATTATACTTCCTACATATTCCTTTCTATCCATCTATCAAATAGATAGAAATCAATTTGAAAAACAATCTGGTAATTGGAAAATTATCACTCTTCTTTAGTCATCTCATCTCTTTCAAAATCCAAGTTATGGGACCTATCTTTTCTCTCCTATGATTTTTCATGATGAGAGAACCCTTCATAGATTAAGTGCGGACATCATCTTACATAGATGTAGGGCATCACCTAGTGTGTCACCATTTGTTGTGACAAGCACTGCAACCCTCCATTTTCCTTCTTCGATCTTGCATAACCTTTGGAAAATGTGGCCCCTCATTTTTTGAGCCTAGGAGAAATTTTCTTTGGTCTCTCTCCAACTTAAAATACTCAGAGGAATCATGTTTTCCTTAGAAAATCATGTTTGAATGAAAGCATTTGAAGACTTGGTTTTTAAGTCCAAATAGTTGAAATTGGCCAAGTTAATAAGAACCCCTCCAGTACAAATCAGAGGAGTTACTTATAACTCCTCTTATTCGTATCAGAGGAGTTATTTCCTTCCTCATCGATATAACCTGTTATCACACAAGTTAACACCAAATCCTCTGATACTAATCAGAGGAGTTAGTTCTAACTCCTTCAATTCATATCGAAGGAGTTTCTCCCATCAGCTCTGATAGTATCAAAGAAATTGTCTTCAAACTCTCTGACCTACCCACATTTAATGCCTAAACAACCAAAAAGCTATACAAATGGAGCATGATCAAGGTTATTGTTATCTTTTCGAAGAGACCAAGTGAGAAAGGTTCTAAAACGTCAAGCATGCCCAACCTATTATGTTTGATATTGTGAATTATCTACACCCTCCACGTGGCGCTAGGATTCAGGTAAGGGCATCTTTCTCCTCTTATTTTTAGGGTTAGGCTTAGGGTTTTTGTAAAATTCCTACCTACCACTTCATTTTCCTTTATTCTTCACATCAATCAGTTATTTATCCTCTCTACCATATCTTTGGTTAGATTTGCAATCATTATATGTCAATGCCCTTTTCACCCTCTTACCATTACCATGGAATTCCTCCCAAGGATACATTGTGCTAGTCGTCCCTAATAGAAACCACAAAAACATATTTTCTCCAACCTCATAGCGAAGATCTCATTCGAGGCCCTAAGTCTTGCATTCCATGTAGTTTTCAATCACAAGAGGTCTTGGTAACCCTCCCAATGTGATCGAAAGAGTTCCAAGAAACTCCTCTGACTCTACACTCATTCCCAAAGCATTCATACTTAGTGCTTGCTCTCAAAACCCTTAGATTTCTTGCTATCGGAATAATTTTCACTAAATCCTTCGAATGCATTGGAGGAGTTATTACTAACTCCTTTGATGTGATCAGAGGAGTTGCAAAAAATTTCTTCTCATTACTCGGATCGCTTGGATATAACTCTTCCAACCATATCAGAGGATTTATTATTAACTCCTTCAATATAATAGGAAGATTTTAGATTAATATCATTGATCTTTATAAAGTCTCAAGATTTGGTAAACCCTTCTGATCGCTTATCGAGGAAATTGAAACTAACTCCTCCAACCACAATCAGAGGAGTTTTCCTTAACCCCCCCGATCATAGATTTTTCAATTTGTTCCCCACTTGTATCAGATCACTTGGTACGAACTCTTCTGACTTGCGTCAGAAGAGTTAATTTCTAGACCTCCGATATTGTTTTTCAAAGTATATCTTTCACCCGTCTTCCCCAAGTTTCTACTAGGTTGTTGAAACATGCTTACCATTACCCTAACCTCCTCAGAGGATGAATATCTATCTCAGAATAATATCAATAACTCATATGGTATTTTTAATCATTTAGTCACAATAAATGGTACATTTTTCCCTAATATGTACCCTAAACTTAGCTTTCATAGTAGGTTCGAACATGTCACCCTGAAAGAAAACAACAAGCAAGGCATCTGAGGTCGAGGCCTCTAGCAGTATTCAGCAAGAAGTAGGAAAGATAGAGATTGTAGGGATCATATACAATGACACAGCAGGGATTTTAGAGAAGGACGGAGAGACGTTAAAATGATGAGAGATTTATCACATGTTCAAAAAATGAAATTTCTCCATCGAAGTTGAAGACCCAGATGAGCCTCAAGCGTTCAAGAATATTAGGAAATTAGGGATATTCATGTAGCAGCACATCCAATAGTTTTCCATTACACAAATGTCATATCCTGGATTTTGAAGAGCACTGACATAAGCATAGATATGTCTGCAATGCAAGAAAGGAGCTCGTAGCTTCTTTTAGGCCAGATTTTTTAGCCAAATGCTATAACATTGAGGAGGGAAGAAAAATATTGGATGGTAAACTCCTTGGTGAGTTTGAGTATACACCAAAGTATTTTTTTTCCCCAAATGGTATAAGGAAGACAAGCAATTTAAATATAGACCTAAAATTTGGTACCCCATGAGTGCCTTAAGAATACCCTACCAATATTTGGTAGCCATGTTGTGTAGGTTATATGGAGAACCTGATGCAACACAATTATTCTTATCATACATGTCTTTGATTTATTTATGTGCAAATGTGGGGACTTCATTTAATTGGGCAGACATATTGTCCGAGAATCTCATGATTGTTATCTCCATAATAAAGTAATCCCAACCAGGAACATTCCTTGGCTTCCATATGTCCTCGTACCTTCTGGACATAATGTGTATAGATCACAAGTACCCTAACATGGGATGGAGTTGGTTTCTTGTTGACCCCACAATCCACATATATTGTAAATTTCTCTAGGAGCATAAATATCGTGTAGAGTACCAAAGGATATGCAAACACTTCCTTGCTCCATTATATGAATTCATCTTTTTCACCATGGTCCTGTGCATGACCAACAAAGCTATAGAAATTATAAGAAGGATCGGGGATTGGTATCTCATGGAACATGGTACTTACATAAGAATATATGGCGCAATGAATCTACCACATCTAATTCCACAATTCATACCCGACAAGCTCATCCTTTAGGAAGTATCATATCAAACTATTATACACGGAGTTGGAGGGATGATGTATAGATTGAAGAAACCAATTTGGCCCCCACTACCTCTGTACGTCAGCAATTATTTTTTAAAAAATAATAAGAAATCCCAAGAAGAGGTAGATACCCTTCTTTCCTATCACTTTGGGGAAGAGATATTCAGGAGACATGATCTTAAGGGTATTTTGAAGGAACATTTCAATAACATTAGGTTGCCTTATGAGTATACTAAAAATTTTTGGGAAGAGGAAGAAGTACACCGGAATGTCGAGACATATGATGAAGCTATTTTCAACAAGCGAGGCCAACCGAAAGGAATAATTGCAGATGAGGAAAAGGCAAGGCAAGCAACTAGGAAAGAGGTAGAACAAGAAGAAATCGGACACCTCTCCCCTATTTCCATCTCATCACACTCGGGATCTGTAGAGGGAGAAAAAGAGGAGAGATAAAAAAAAGTTTTAAAGAAGAAAAATGACGTGAAGAAGCGAAAGATTGAAGCTGACAAAGCTAGAGCTAAAGTTGAATTAGAAGCAAAAGCCACAGTAGAACAATAAATGAAAGAATGAGCAGTAGTGCATCAAGCAGAGAAAGCAGCAGACAAAGTTGTTGAAGAAGAAATATAAAAGAAAAACATAGAAGAAAGAAGGGATGATACATGTCCCATGGAGGTGGACATCCTAGGAACATTTGTTGCAGGTATAGAAACAGATTTAACATGTAGTGGTTTATGAATCAAAATCTAGGAACCATTTCATCCAAGCGAAGTGATGGATCTAAGGAGCTTCACTTATGACAGTACGACCGGTAGGATCATGCAGGAACAGGTAAAGAAAGTGTCGGTAACTAAAGGAGCCCCTATCTCAGTAGTTACCCATGTCCCAGTCACAGGAGATGTCAGAGAAGACCCTGTTGCCACAGCTAAGGCTAGTTACACATTCATGAATTCCAATGTAGACAACATACAAATATTATTCCATCAAAATGAATAAAATGAGTCAAGGATCAAAGAACTGGAGGAAATACTTCAGCAGGTAAATATTGACGAGAGGATCCTCCAAAGCTTCAAATTCAATGTCGAAAAGGTCAGAAACGATCTAGAAAGAGCTATCATTGACATGTACGTCCATCTGCACCTCTTCCAAAATGCGGCTACAATGGTCATTGAGAAAAATAATCACATACAGATGAAGTTGTCGCAACACAACACCCTTCACGAAGGCATGTCAGAGATAGACATATGGATAGAAGAGAATCCAGATGTGCCACTTGAGCTTTATCGGCCATCAAAAGTGGAGAGAAAGACAAAATTATATGCACTAGATATTTGCCAACAGATTGGACAAAAGGCTTATAGAGAAGTCACCAAATCCATGGAAATATACTCAAGGATCCATAAATCTACCCAGGAACTAATGAGGATTGGTTGGATCCCAAGATTAGATGAACTTGAGAAGAACTTGGTGACAGAAGAACTGGTGAATGTAGTACATAATAGCACTAATCGCAAGAAGGAAGTAGTTGAAGCAGCTACCTTCGTCTCCATGGATCTCATTGATCAACACTTTCTACAACCAGTAAAGCTTCATACCATGGTACAAGATTTCATGATGAAACTGGAAAAGAATATGGGCACCCTCGAGGACAATATCGCATTGACCAATGCAATATTAGAAAAATTGACGTACAGAAGGATTGAATCACTATATGATCGGCCGTAGTTTTGGACAACCTACTTGAGCAATATAAATCCATAAGAAAACGACAAAATACTTGTATTTTGTTTTGTCCTTTTGCTAACCAATCCCAATTTTGTCCCATTATGTACACTTGTCATTAGGAATGAGAAAGTGAACCGGTTTTGTAACTACTCCTTCAAGAAGAATATGAAGAGTCACATAGGGGTTACTAAACATTTATATAAAATAGAATAGAACCCCATTTGAAAGGGATTTTTGGATTTTCAAGCAATGTGTAGACTCAAGAACCAATTCAAGGAATTATACTTTGTAATGAATATTGAGAATCCATTAGGTCCAATTGTTATATAAGGAATTATGGTGTATGAACAAATCTAATACGAGAACTGCTTCTGGTGAAGATGGACATTGTTCCTATGGACTGTAAGAATGTTATGTTGTTATAGAATAATTCTCATACAATCTATGTTATTCTTCAGTTTAGAGTATTTATTTAAATATCTTAATTCCTTGAGATTTGTGAGTTGTTAATGTATGCATTATTGTAATCTAGACCAGTTTGGTTATACGTATTGTATACACTTGTTTATGATCTTAGTCTTTTATATCAATTATCTGTGTAGAAGTAGTGTAAGATTTGGTTTCAACTTACAACTCACTGGTCACTTTAGTATGCTCCTAGATAGGATAGGTTAAAGTAGGTTAGTGTTAATTTAGATTTCATTTCATACATAGTATTCATCTATGTATTTACATTGCATATCCAATCCTCACCCACCCTCATCAAAAAACTGGTCCGCAATTGGCCAAAATTCCCTAAAAATAGTAACAATGGAAGTCGGGCCAAATTCCTAATGGGTCTCCTAATCCAAACAATGTATAGTCTAGTTGGGATAGTGTACCAGGGAGAACCCCTTGCTATTGTCGAGCGAATTTGAAACTGTCAAAAAACCCTAGCATCGAATGGTTTTCTTGGTGATATTTTGTTAATCAAATTCACAATCCATTCAAATGGCTCTATGTGCATCCTCCTCTCCTTTCTCGGAAATCAGAAAAAAATCCTATGAGAATGAAATTAGTAGAAAAATAGGGAGAGTTGGGGTAATGGAAAGGCCAACAAGCCTGAATTTCGTTTCCCATTCCTTGGTCTTTCTCTCCTCTTTCCATTTTCTATTTTTATTTACTTATTTATTTTTCCTCTTATTTGTTTCCTTTAACTTTAGATTGCATTGTCTTTTACATGTTATCTAATATTCATTAATTATTGAATTACATTTTCAAGTATTGAGTTTTACAGCTACCATCCCAGTTCAAATCCATTTTGAATCAAAATCGTAGGGATGTAATGCAATCTCCTGGCTCTCTAGGTCATTCAACCATTACATAGCTAGACTCATTTTCTGCATCCCTATATCCTCTCAACAAAAAAACACACTTTGTGTTTCAATCTCCAAGAAGCTTTAGGCAGAGATGGGAGTAATGGGAAGGCCAAGTGTCCTTGTCCTCTCATTTCCTATTCCCTAGCTCCCTTCTCTTAGTATTTTGTTTTTTTCTCATTTATTTTTTTCTTATTTTCTTTCAGTTAATTTATGGCATTGTTCTTTTCTTGCTTCAACCCTCACTTATGTGTCCACTTTGTGTATACATGGATTTTCATCGACCATTCAGCTTTGTTGTTGATCCATTTTGGATCACACCTCCCCATTGATAGGCTTTTGGTCCGCAAAAGCTTCTAAGAAATCAATTTCCAAATCAATGTGCCCTCTATCTATGTCTCTAGAACATGTCTCTCAACTCTGGCTCTTGGCTACAAATCTGACATTGGCTCCCACTTTGCCTTGCAGCTATGGCTCTAGCTCTAGTTTGTTGCTCTAGTTCTGGCTATGGATCTAGCTCTAGTTTATTGCTTCACTTGTTCTAGCAATGCAAAATATTTCTCATTGATTCTCCACTATGAGAAATCTTCAGATTTGGAACTCTTCAATCAAAATCCATTTCCATATTTGGCATGCAAGTCTCTTTCATTCTCAAACTTGGAGATGGTCTATCTTGGTAGCCAATGGAAGACAAATTGAATTATAGTTTTTTTTTGTTCTTTGTTGAATGTATGCAACACTCATTCAATAGATAGATACAATGATAAATGTGCCATAACATAACAAAGCATCAAAAGGAAGTGTGGATTGTCTTCCTTTGTTGATATCAGTTTCTTCCCACATGGAAACAACTCTACAATTTGCACGTGCTTACCAACATTATGTCTCTACAACAATGTCAATTGGATGAAATCCATTGTGTAATATTGACACCTTCTTCTACCCAAAACAATTGACCATTCCTACACATGTATGGTTGTAGGTCAAAATCATCAATAGGATATGGTTGTAGATTTACATGACATTCAAACAAAAATAATGAATTCCAAAACCAACAACCTCCACTAGTGATGTAGTTACTACTCCACATAACTCTCAGGAATGCATTCAACAAATTTACAAAAGGAACCAAACATATAGAACAATAGTTGTTTCATCGATTGTCATTGATTTTCAAAGGACCCCCAATGTCATTGCCCTCCATGCACCAATCTCCATCACATCTCCAAGAAGGGAATATTTTGTTGCAATATAGAAGGAAACAACTAGATTGAGGTTGCATTTGATGTAAACATCAACATGTTGTCCACTTCATTGTTGACACTAACATCCTATGCTACTATAACTCCATGAACAATTTCCGCTCCTTTGACTCAAAATGTTGTGAGATCTTAATTCCCTTTACTCTTCACTCTCCACACTCTTATCCTAGCTATGTGGTTCCTAGGATGAATGGATGAAGACTCCAACACTTGGCTTCCCAATGTCTACTCAACTTGTAGTGTTGGAAAAAAATCATGTTGTTGCATGGATTGGTTGACATTCTCATTCTCTCCATATGCCTCTAAGTTTGTTTTTGTAATGGGGTAGTCTTTTTTCCATTATTCCTTTGAAAGAATTCAAACTTGTGGCCTTTGGATTTATTTTCTCAACAATATGTTTGAAAATGGCCCTTCTTCTCACAAAAGTAACATTCTTCAAAATACCAACAGTTGGCAACGTTATGGTCATTCTTCTTGCAACAGTGACAAACAATGGATGTCTTGCTTATGTGCACCTCTTGTTCTTCTTCTTATTATTGTTCAATTTGATTGGCTTAATACTTCCTCTAAGTGTTGGCATGGATTGAGGCTTTAAACCTTTCTCATTGTCTCCCTTCTGTCATCTACCACAAAAATTATGGAGTAGTAATGAACTGCCATCTTTTTTCATTGTTTCTCTTTCTCTTACTGAGAAGACCAAATCTACCTCATATTTTTCCTTCACAAAAATGATCTTGGTGGTCATGGCCTTTTCCTCTGTGGCACCAAAACTTGGGCCTTCATATTTGACCCTTGGTTCAAATACAATGGGGCTTATGAAACCTTGACTTCTCTTTCCTATCCCTTGACCATTGTATCCCATCTGTCTTAACAACTTGGAACCAATACATCTAGTATGATTTTCAAAATAACCAAACTGCTCTTGAGAAATGTATAACAAAGGTGAGCTTACCATGCTTGTCTTGGTCATGGTGTTGGCTTTTGCAGTAGCAATGGAAGGTTTATTTTATTGCATGGTCTCTTGGATGGCTACCTGTAGCTTGGGCATTGCCACCTCCTCCTCTTTCAATCCCCGGTACAGTTGAGTTGGAATCTGAGTGAACCTCTCCACTTGCCAATTATCCAGCTAAATTAGCTTCTTTCCCAATTGCATAAGTTAAACTCTACTCTTGTCCCAATATGTCATAACAGAAGTGAGAGAGCCTTGACGTTCAACAAAAAAATTCTTTAGCAACAACAACACTTTTGCAGTCTCAATGTTCTTTTGCAACTCTACTATCCTTCGATCAAACCTACATACCTATTCCTTCAAGTCTTGATTCTCCTCTTGGAGTTATTATTGGCCCTTGAGTCTTCCAATTTTTCTCTCATCAATACCTTACCCATGTTGGGTTTTATTTCCCCTCAAAGCACTAACATTGCATCATGGTCAAGGATTCAACTTCTCTGATACCAATATGATCAGTAAACGCAAAACTTATAGCCCTCACATTTCACTAACATGAATCTTCTACATAAATGAAATCTGGTCTCTGGTCTCGAAATGATGCAAAGATATTTGTTCTTCAAAACTCACTCCAAGGCTTCAACACTCAATGTAAGCTACACATGAAACAACCAATTCGAAATGAAATGATAATAAGGGCTTTAAGTTCAATTTTCTTTATCGTTAATCACTTGGAAAACATACAAAAAAAATGGCTATGCTTCTTTTTCAAGGTTTGGGTTTGCTTGCTATAAAAATCCAAGACCAATGCCCATCAAACCCTCTCCAATAGACTTCCAATTAAATGGTTTCACTCTCTTGTACTCACTCTTACACCCACACATATCATCAATCAAATGAAAAAAAAAAAGGCCGATGGCTAGTGTTCAATTATCAAAATGAGAACTTCTCCTTCAAAAGAAAAACACTTACCTTTATCACTTCATAATTGGGAGCCACAGTTTGCGCATGATATCAATTGCCTACTCTAAATTGCTTCTTCCAATCCCCAAACGTTTCTTATATACACATCATATTCCAAAATCTTTATCAGTGCACATCCATTTCCAAAACCCAACACTTTTTCTACTTGTATATATTTAGATGTAGAGCAATGATTTAATTATCATTAATGAGGAATGAGAAGCCTTTGTTCTCCTAGAATTAAATTCCAATGTTCTTTACTACAAAACTCAGTGACTAAAACATAGATCTTTCCATCGTAGCTAGATAACCGAAATACTTCATGAGTTCAATGCAACCACAACAATAAGACTTATGAGTGTTCAAATACAGCAAAAGGAACATCAAATTTCATTAAGAGGGAATGAAGGGCATGTGAATTCTCAAGCATAGCTTCCAACATCAGTTGGAATTAGTCATACTCTAAATGAAAAAATGAGAACAAGAAGATAGAATTGGGAAAAGAAAAGAAAATGAGCAGAGCACAATAGTATTGAGTATTGAGAATCTATAGAAAAAGACAAAAGGCTGAGCTAAATAGGCTCAAGCAAATCAAGAACGATTGTACAGCTGGCCAAGATAGCTAGCAGTGTACAATCAGACTGTGGAGGTTACATATATATTTAACACTCCCTCTTAAACTCAACAGTTAGAAACATTAGCACTGATAATGCCCAAGTGATGTCTATGAAAATCAAAAATATATTTTACTAGTGGCTTTGTAAAAATATATGCGAGTTGATCTCGATAGCCACTGAATTGAAGTGTTATGTCACCATTATTGACTAGCTCGCAATGAAGTGAAAACGAGTGTCAATATGCTTATTTTTCTTGTGAAAGACATTATTTTTGGATAGAGAAATTTTTGAGGTGTTGTCACAGAAGATGGGAGTTGGCTCCTTTTTTGTATGTGACATATCATTCAATATTCTTCTCAGCCACACAAATTGATAGGAAGTTGAGGTAGCAGTGACATACCCTTCCTCTGTAGAAGATATTGATACAATGGGTTGTTTCTTTGATGCCCATGAAATCAGGTTCGTGCCCAGGTGAAAAGCATGTCCTGAGGTGCTTTTCCTGTCATCTAGGCTTCCTGAAAAATCATTGTATGTGTAACCAGAGAGATGATTATCATCTGACTGAGTGTACCATAAGCCAAAATTGAGAGTACCTGCAACATATCTCAGAATCCTTTTTTCCATCTTCCAGTAAGAATCTTTGGGGGATTCCATGAACCTGGAAACAAGATTGGTTGCATACATAATATCAAGCCTAGTTGTTGTAAGATACAACAAATTTCCTACTAAACGTTTTTACAGGGTAGGGTACACTGTAGGACCTTCATCTTTATTGCTCAATTTTGTCCCTAGGGGTATAGGATTTTTTGTTGGATTGCAATCTTCCATGCAGAATCTTTTGATGATGTTTGTGGCATACTTTTTCTGACAGACAAAAATGCCTTTGTTTGATTGATCAACCTCAATCCCCAAAAAATATTTCATTATGTCAAGGTCTGTCACCTCAAAATCAATTTGCATGGCATGTTTAAAACTAGTTAACTCAAAATTTCTAGTATATATCATGTCATCAACATATAAACATACAATCAGAATTTTACCATGTTGATTTGTTTTTGTGTATAAAGTTGCCTCATTTTGGCTTCTACTGAAACCACTTTTGATCAAATAGGTTTCAATTATGTTGTACGAAGCTCTTAGCGCTTGCTTTAAGCCATACAAATCTTTCTTCAACCGATACACTTTGGCTGGCTTCTATTTTAATTCAAATCCAGGTGGTTGATCTACATAGACCTCTTCTTCTAGGACACCATTTAGGAAATCTGACTTGACATCCATCTGGTATGCTTTCCATTTGTGTTGAGTTGCTATGGCTAAGAGATTCCTTACAGTGTCCAATCTTTCTACTGTTGCAAAAGTTTCACCATAATCAGTACCTGGTTGTTGTGAGAATCCTTTGGCAACAAGTCTTGCCTTGTGCTTTTCAATCTGCCCCTTTTCATTAAGTTTAGTTTTGTAAACCCACTTGACACCAATACTTTTCTTATGTCTGGGAAGATCAACAAGATCCCATGTCTTGTTCTTCTCAATGGATTCAATCTCTTGGTTCATGGATTGAAACCAATTTGTCTCTTTAGCTACCTCTTTAAAAGATGTAGGTTGACATGATATTAATGCAAAGAGATTGTGTTGTTCAATGTGATCCAAATACTAATGGATTTATGCTAGAAATTGAGTTATCTCGAGAACTTGCATATTGTCCTTGTACCTGCAGTCTTGGAAGAGCAGGCTAATGTGTTTGTTGTCCTGAATTCTCTATGTCTTCAGGAAGTGACAGCAATGGATCATGACTATCCATTTGTTGATTTTCATACTCGTTCCAGAATTGATTTTCAAGAAATTTTACATCTATGTTGAGAATTAGTTTCTTTGAAATTGGATTGTAGAGTCTATAGGCTTTGGATGTTTCACTATAGCCAGTAAATATGCATTTCTCACTTCTATAATCAAGTTTCTCCCTTAATTCGAAAGGTATGTGAGTGTATGTTATGCATCCAAATGTCCTTAGATGAGAAACATTTAGCTTTGTCCCACTCCATGCTTCTTAAGGGGCCTTCATGTTGAGACGGGTGGTTGGAGATCTATTCAGGAGATAAACTGAGCATGCTACTACTTCAGCCCAAAATGTATTTGACAGACATTTCTCTTTGAGAAGGGTTCTTGCCATGTTCATGATTGTCTGATTTTTCCTTTCAACCACTCCATTCTGTTGGGGAGTATACCTGGTTGTAGTTTTCACGATGATGCCTTGTGATTTGCAGAAGTTTGCAAATTATTTGGAGTTGTATTCTCCTCCTCCATCTGACTTGAGAGTTTTTAGATATTTTCCACTCTGTTTTTCATCCTCTGCTTTGAATTCTTTGAATTTTGCAAAAGTTTCAGACTTGTGTCTAAGAAAATAGATCCAAATTTTCCTGCTAAAGTCATCAATAACGTTAGAAAATAAAAGATACCACCTATTGAATTTGTTTTCATTGGTCCACATAGTTCAGTGTGAACGAGTTCTAGGTTTTGTTTGGCTTGAGTGGAGGATTGTGGAAAACTAGTTCTCTTATGTTTTCCAAGTATGCAAGACTCACATGGGGGATTTTTCTCTTTGAAGACAAGGAGACCTTTGACCATGGAGTGCTTTTGTAGAAGACTTAGACTTTGAAAGGGTAGATGTCCAAATCTTGTATGCCAAGACATAGTTTCATTGAGGGTGGATGCACTTTGTGCATATGATTGGGTCAGATTTGCAGTTCTGGGGGTCGGGGGAAACATTATATTCCTGGTCATGTGGATTTTAGAAATCAATTTTCTGTTGGGGGTTTTATCATAAATCCTATAGGATGCTCCTTGAAAACGTACCTTATAGCCATGTTCAATGAGTTGTCCTACACTTAACAGATTATGTGTCAGATCTGGAACATGATATACATTGTGTATGTCTTTATTTACATTTTGTTTAGTAAGAATAGGAACATTTCCTTTTCCTTGAACTTTGACTAAAGAATCATTTCCAAGTGTGATATCATATGAAATTGAGGAATCAATGCATGAGAGTAGGTCTTTGTTACCTGTCATGTGATTGTTGCAGCCATTGTCCAGCAACCAAAGATCTTTATGTTGTTCTTCAGTCTTGTGGCATGAGAGAAACACACCATCTAAGGTTTCTCCTTCATGATTTGAGACATGTGCTATGCCTGAGAGATGATCTTCTTGCTTCTTCCGGCATTTAGATTCATAGTGCCCAAATGTTTTGAAATAATAGCATTGTATGCTTGATTTTCCATTTGATCTTCTCCCTCTGCCTCTTTGAGGCTGGAAATTCGGATTCTGGTTCTGTTGTTTGTAACCTTGGAAATTATGATTTTGGTTCTATTGTCTGTGACCCTCATTTGAGGGATGGTTACAGGGACTTGTCCCTCTTCTTTCATGACCTCTGCCTATTCCTCTGCCTCTCCCTTCGCTGAAAGAGAATTGAGTTTTGAAGGCATTGGTGATTGAATCATCTGCGAGATGTAGTTTGGTCTCATGTGTCAACAGAGAGCCCATTAATTCATCTGTTGAAAAATTTGTCATATCCTTGGATTCAAGGATAGTTGTTACAATTGTTGGGCTCTAAATATGTCTTAAAATATAACCTCTATGCATCATCCAAAGGTAGGCAGTGGCACAAGTGTTTTACTTGTTCCCTACATAGGTTCTTACCTTCCATTTTCAATACCCATCCTCCAGAGATACAACCCCTGCAAAGGGATAGCAATCGTAAAGAAAGGAACAACAATCATTCTGTTCAAATTAACAACAAAAGGAACAACAATTGTGACAAGGGAATGACAGTCATTATATTGGGCCAAACTAATGTTGTATTAATTGAGTTGTAGTACTTGCCCAACTATCTAATTTGTCAACCCAGGGTTAGTAAACTGACGAAGCACACGCAAAGTATATGCAAGATTGAAGTGAGACTAATCTAATCTAATGTTTAAGCTACAACTGAAATTGAATCATTAATCTAACACATGACTGAAATTGAATCATTAATCTAACAAACAACTAAAATTGAATCATTAATCTAACACATGACTGAAATTGGATTAATCTAGTCGTGTAAATGAAATTACTCTAAGAATGGGAAATTGCGTGAAGGAAGTAATATAGAAATGGAGAAATACATGAAGGAAAAGAAAGTACAACATGTGAAGAGTTAAATGGCACAACAACACATGAGATCTCTCACCAATGAAGCAATCTTACATTCAATAATCAAATCAATCTCTGTAACAAAATAATGAAAGCATGAAAATCAAAACCACGAATCAAGGCTAAGAATCCCTTTCTCTTTCAAATCCCAATGACTACCATTAATGACTACTCTAATTCTAATTACATAATCTAACTCATATTCTACTTGAATCCTCATGAAGAGAAAGCACTCTCTTTTATACATGAGATCCTTGAAGATGAGATAACCATCTCATTATTACAGATCCACTTTTCTCTCAACCTATTTCCCATTATTACAAAATATAATCCCTTCAAATCCTCACACATATCTCTCATATATATTGGATACGATATTCCAACCAAATCTCCATGATCTTCTCCTTGGAATGGGCTTGAATTATCTCCTCAAATCTTGAAATGATGGAAGAAGTATTCGAGAAGTCCTTTTGAATTAATCCTTCTCATATTCCTACACATTACAAAGCTCACACATATTTGAGATATATCTGAAAACATGTTGATTTTATAACATTTAATCAAAAATTCCTTTTAAATACTAAAATGAATAAAGTGGAGAACAATAAGGTGAAACCCAAGTATATTTATGGAAATGATATCATGAAATTTTAATGGGGCGATGAAATGTGGAGAATGATGAAGGGAAAGGTGGATGAAAATAGGACATTTATGAGCCCCAACAACAACCTTTTCAAATTTAATTGGTAAACTTCTGAGGACTTTCTCAACAATTCGTTGATCAGGGATGGCTTCACCAGTCAATCTAATCTGGTTTATGATTCCCATGACTCTGGTCATAAACTGATCAACATTTTCAGACTCTGTCATTTTTAAAGTCTCAAAGTGTGTCCTCAAGGTCTGTAGTTTGACTATTTTGACTCTGTCATTGCCTTGGTAAGTTGATTTAAGGATGTCCCAGGAATATTTTGAAGTAACAGCGCCTGTTATTTTTGAGAAGATCGAGTCATACACGGAATTTTGAATCCATAATTTGCCTTTATTTTCTCGATTCCTTTTTGTTGCCTGAGCAGTTCTCTATTGATTGGTCATGGCAGAGAGGTCTAGTGGATCTAGTTCCACATATCCAAGATCCACTGGATCCCAGCACTCTTGTGCTTGCAATAAGGATCTCATTCTAAGAGACCAAAACTCATAATTCTTTCCAAGAAGAATCGGTCCTTGAGTTGGTCTTAAATTGCTCGAGGTGGCCATCTTTGAGGAAGAAAAAAAAGGAACAAGAAAAAAAAATTGTTTAAAGATTTGTGTTCTTACCTGTTTCCTACACATAAAACCAGGGATGATTTTAAGGATGGAAATTTATTTTAAAATGTAGAAACCTTGGCGAATATTACAATCTGTCATATGCTAACTATAAAATGTTTTCCGATATTTTTGTAAAAATATTCAAATTTCTAAGTATTTTATATAGTTTGTATAAAAGTTTGGCGATTTCTAAGGTAAAATAATTTTATCCTATAGAATTTGGGTGAATCATTTTTAGAATAGAAAATATGTTTTTGGGAAAAACCATGGAAAATTAGCCCATGAGCGAAATTTAGCCCCTAAAATCATCCCTGCATAAAACCAGGTCTATGAAGTTCTCTCAGTGACTTCAGACCAAAAAAAATGGGGTAGACCACTTCTTTAGCTTCGATCTGGCTGGATCTGACTATCGAAGCGTGAGATCTATGGATTCGGAGCTCTGAGCTCTGTTCTTTAGCAACTGTAGCCCCTCTAATGGAAGAATTAGGATATCTGAGTTTACTCGAGAGCCAAAAGAAATTTACAGTTCATCTTCTCATGTGACCGAGGACTGAGAACCAGGCGCTTCAGGTTTCTGCGTTTCAGGACTTCATGTTTCGGGATGTTGGAGGACTTCTCACCTCTCCCGACTCCCAAAATCCTGATATATCCTTCCCTCGAAATGAATCAATTGTTCAGATCTCTCCTCGATCTAACGGTTGCGATCAAATCGCGAACTCGGGTTTTGCGAATTATCAGAATTCCTACCTCTGATTTCTCGATTTCCAAAATAGCGATGGCGCTAGATCGACGGTCCATATCCTCCCTTTGACCAACGAATGTGATCAAATCGGGGTTTTGAATTTCACGACTTTGGAGTCTCCTTACTTTCGTTCTCCTGATATCTGAACTTGCGATGGTGCTAGATCGATGGTCCAGATCCTCCCTTTGATCAACGACTCTGATCAAATCGGGGCTTCACGTTTCGTGACTTTGGAGGTTGGATCACCTCTGCTCTTTCGAGTTCTGAAACTCTGACGAGACCAAATCAACATCTCATGGTCTCCCTTGATCCAACAGCTCATATCAAGTCACGATTTCACATTTAGTGAGTTCTCACGACTCAATATTTGACTTCTCTAAGTCACGAGTCAACGAAATGATGATCTTTAGCCACGTGTCCTCCTTCAACGTTGGACGGTCTCGATGATTTTGGAACTTTGTAAGTCTAATTCTCCTGTACACTTTAAAATCTATAATGTTAGTACCTTTACCTTGATTGGACGATTTTTGTTGCTCTCGCCTTGATCTGACAGCTAAAATACGTTCTCCTTTTCTACGCACTCCTTGTCCTTTCTGAGCTTGATTAATGGCTCGTATCTTTTTGCAAGGTCGATCTTACGGCTACTGAGATTGTATTTTTTTGTATGAATAAAGACTTTCTTCTTGAGAAGGAATTTCGTGAATCTTTCAAGAATTCTTTAAAAAAGCTCACGGATATTTAATTTGTACCCTTCGATTCTCCTTCCGCAAGTCTGCCTTCACACGTTGTGATGTTTCTAGCAATATTTTTGAGCAGACTGATATCTCCACGCTCCTTTAGTGGACTGCGGATTGTTCTTAAAGATTCTTTAAATGTTGCGTCCTTCTATAGCTTCTCTTCTTCTTCGCGCTTGTTGTCTGCAACGATCTTTTGAGTGTTTCACGGACTAGGTCATGTTCTCCAATCACTGTGAAGAATCTTTCATCCCGTTCTCTTGTAGACAGTGTAAGTTATGTGCTTCTTAGGATCGATCTTCTCTCCAAACTATGTGAAGAGGCTTACGACTGAAGCTCTGATACCATGAAAAAATGAGAACAAGAAGATAGAATTGGGAAAAGAAAACAAAATGAGCAGAGTGCAATAGTATTGAGTATTGAGAATCTATAGAAAAAGATAAAAGGCTGAGCTAAATAGGCTCAAGCAAATCAAGAACGATTGTACAACTGGCCAGGATAGCTGGCAGTGTACAGTCAGACTGTTGAGGTTACATATATATTTAACATTAAACACCTTTCACAAACGTATTATCCATTCACTAAATGACAAATCTTTCTAAGAAACGGAGAAATTAAGACCACAAATCAAGTTATACTACCAATAAAATAATGGTATTCAATCATAAGGGATGGTTGTAGGAGGACGTTCCACACGGGACACTAAGTATTAGCAACTCACCCAACATTTGGACAAATTCCCAAGAATCAAAAGAAAGGAATATGACTCTATTGGAGCATCCAATGGATTGGAAAAAGGGTGAGTTGACTCTATTGGAGTACTCAATGGCCTAGAACAAGGGTAAGTTGTTGATTTTAGAAGTTTGAGAATAGAAACTCAGTTGGGCATTTTCAACAACAACCATTTATATAGCCAAACTCCTTTTTTGCATCCTCTCTTTTGGGTCCTTGTTATTGCACTATGAAAGAACCTACCACTATCACCTAAGTAGGGACTTCCTTCATTTTAGTGATAGAAGAGGTCCACCACAAGTGAGACTTCCCTGGTGAGCTCAAGGGATCAAATAGAAATTTTAGAAGCCAAGCCTACCACCCTTTGTCTTGATCACCAAATGATTAGTCTAGGTTAAGGAAAAGAAGAGGTTTGAAGATGATTTGGTACCTACCTGAAACAAGAACACTTTACAACATATATATAACAATTTCCAAGCTAAAAAATGCAATAATGATCTCTTTAAGACACTAGACAAGTTAGATTGCTATGGTTGTTGCAAATTGCAAAAGCAAACCAATCTTATAACAACAATAAGTATTTTTTAATAAAAGCAATAATAAATGCTTAGAAGCACCACAATTGACCATGAAAATTAAGCATATATCCAATAGAATATTATCCAATTGTGAGATGTTATTGTTAGATGTTATGTTAAGCCACATGTAGAATAGTGTATGCAGCAAATTGAGGTGATTTAGATGGTTGTAGCAAACCTTTTATAACAGTAGCAAGTTATTTAGTGAACTTTTTAAGGTTGGTGTTAGTACAATTAGTAGGATGTTCAATTTGAGAGAGAGAGAGTTTATCAATCAATTCACCAAGAGAGTTGCTTCAATATTAATGTATTTTAGGGTATGGAGTCTTTCAATGCAACCAAGCTTGAAGGTTGGCCTACTTGAAACCAAGAGGTAGGGTCTAAACCTTAAGCTGAAAGCACATTTGGGCCTTAGGTCTTAGATCTTGAGGAGAAGGACTCCTAGGGTGCAAACACATTTGGGCCCTAGAAATTGTTGCTCCCTTCTTGTAGCTTCAATTAGGTCAAAGATCAATTATCTAGGGCTAAAATCATGAAGTGATAGAATTTTAGGTCTTTAGGGTTCTCACCTAGGCAAGGACAATTTAGCCAATTCTAGACAAATATCACCTTGTGAGAGGAAAAATCACTTGTGTTCCTCTCTTAGGGTTTCATCAAACAAGACTTCTTGCAACAAAATAGCAATTTCACCATGAACATTAATAGCATAAACAATAATTGCAAAAATTTACTTACTTTACCCAAGAAATGAAGAGAATTTCACCCCAATTGCAGAAATATTCATCCAAAATCAGCAAAAACCATCTATAAGAGACCTTACAAGCATAGTGCATGAGAGAGAAGAGTTAGTTACCCATAAAGGGGGGAAATTTCAGAAGTTACCCACAAATGATGAGTGAAAAGATGATGATAAAAAATAAAGTGAGGGTAGTCTTTTTATATGATGCTACCCTAACACACTACTCCACCTAAAATGTCCAAAATAAATTAGAAGTGGTTCTGACCCCTCATTTGACCTTTACAAATGCTAAAAATGCAAAAAATAAATCATAATAGCCACAAGTGTGAGACGTCAAGCCATCTTGGGAAACAGGGAAGCCTCCAAAGGCCAAGTGGCATCAATCTGGGGTAAGGTGGGAGCCAAATTCATGTCTCTTCTCACCCAAAGTCATGCCATGCATCATCAATACCCCATGTTTGAATCAAACCCTAGCTGCATCATACCCTAGAAGATGACATCATCATCATAATAAGGCCAGATTTTAGGATCTAGGTGTTGTGTCTAGGCCATGGGAAGTTTCATCTCATCTATCCATTGTCTCTTACTGTCTGTTGCTGCAACATCCCTGATCTTGGTGCAAAGTCAGTCTTGGGGTACTTTATCTGGCTTGTGGGGCTTCCAAACTAGTTGTGTGCCATCATGACTAAATATTCTCCTTTCAATCCCATCTATCCATCATTCAAGGTTTTGAGGATGTGAGATTCAGTGTCTGAGAGTGATGAATCACTGGATGACCCACTACTCTCCATCAGGCATGCCAAAGTCCTGCAATAAAGGCACAATGTCCTAGGTACAAGCCCAGGACGTCCCTCAAAGAACCATGTCACGGTCATCCAAGACAAATCAAAGTATAAAACATGGTTATCCAAGGTTCATAAGAAACATTAGTCTTTAAAGCATGTAAAGTAAGTTGTAACTTAATATATAATCCACATAACACAATTCACCTCAGTATCCCCTTCAAGTATCACACCATCCCAAGACCCCATGTGAGTTTCCAAGTTTAAGTATGGGAGGGCCTTGATCCAACCCTATTAGGTGTGCCACCTAGACAAGAAATAAAATAACCGAGGTAGAGGGATAGGTCCTAAGAGTGACCAGGGAAAGTAAAAACCCTTCAAGAATAAGTGTTATAGTGATATAGGTTTTTCAATTTTTAAGCATTCAATGCATTCAATTTCATATTTGAAAATGACTTCCATGTGATGTAAACTAGGGTTGTTATCATTGAATAATTTTACATTGAAATTATGGTAGAAAATTTACAGTCGAAGCACAAATATCAAAGATAAATCATCCATGCATAAGAGACAAAAACTTCTATCCAGTAAAATTTCAGATTGAGAATCTAGTTCTCTCAGCAAAATTACAACTTCAGCAATATTCTAGAAAAATTCCAACTTAAAATTTGGTGTACCCTGTTGACATCATAGCCATACATGGTTGACATCGTGGTTGTACGACTAAGTCACCCTTGTAGTTAGCATGTGTGGCTTGTGGTTGTACAGCCTGCACATACGACTATCCCAGCATTGACCTATGGATGACCTGTAGTTGTTGTACAATCCACACTTGTGGTACGACCTACAAAAAATGTGTCATACATATCTCACACATACAACCTTTTCCTCCTCTCTCTCACATGTGTGAACTCACATGTACGGCTTCTCCTTGGCTAGAAAACTAAGAAAGAAAGACCAGAAAATCTTAGATCAGATTTTCCGAAGTGAAGATTCTCCTTGCTTAAATTGTCTTTCCAATATCCTTGGCAAGAGTGCTCACTCATTCATGCCAACACCATAATGAAAAAATAAGATGTGTGGTGTCTCCTCGCATTGCCTCTCCTTTTATAGGATTCTAAAAGTGAGTTTAGAATACCCTTACTAAAATCAACATTAAATTAGAATTGTTTATTCCTCCAAGTGGGTTCAAATCCCCAAAACAACAATTCCAAGCCCCGACTCTATATAAAAGGGGTTTTCAAAAAATAAAAATGCAATATTAGTGACAACAGATATTCCCACATGCCTGACACCAAGGCTAGTGTTAGAATACCTCCTCAATGCTACAAAAACATCAACACTCTCTCTTAGCGAGGGAGGTATTCTCCACCATTCCTAGCTTGTCTTTGAAGTATACAAACTTCCCCTTCACTAGGGGCTTGGTGAGAATATATGCAATCTTCTCATCTATGGAAATGTACTAGAGCTTCACAGATCCCTTCTACACCCTATCTTTGATGAAGTGGTATATGATCTCAATGTGTTTCGACCTGTCATGAAACATTGGATTCTTCAAGAGTTTGATACAAATCTGATTATCGCAGTAAATCATCGTAGGCTCCAACACACGACCAAATAACATTGCAAGAATCTTGTGAATCCAAATAGCCTCACAACTTGTCAAACTAATCTTCGTAGAATCTGCCTCTGTTGAAATGAGTGCAATGGAATTCTGTTTCATGTTGAACCAATAAACTAGTATTGATACTAGGATGAATAAACCACCAAAAGTGTTCTTCTTGTCAATTTCTCTACCTGCCCAATCTGAGTCTGAATATCCATGCAACCCCACTCCATTACCCCCGACATATCTTAGACCAAATCCAATTGTAGCCAAAAATTACTTGAGCACATGCTTCACTGCTACCCAATGCACCTACCTTGGTTCAACCATGAACTGGATCAAGGTGTTGAGAACAAAGCAAATATTTGGCTTGGTATTGACCAGATACATCAACAAACCAATCAACTACCTGTACATTGTGGGATCCACCAAATCTAAATATGAATCCCCCAGCTTCTTCAGATTGGTGATCATAGGTGTAATCATGGACTTACAGTCCATGATCTCGAACTTGCTCAATATATCAACTGTATACTTCCCATGTCCAAGGAAGATCTCACTCGATTACCACCATACCTCCAATCCCAAGAAGTAATGCATCAATCCAAAATACTTCATCTTGAACTATGAAGCCAAATCCATATTTCAAATGGCAATGAGGATCTTTGTTTCGGTGAGGAATATATCATCAAAATGAAACACAAATATAAGAGGATACTCACCAACCCGTATGAGATATAGGTTGGGATATGCTTCACTCTTTGTGAATCCCATGCTCTACAAATACCCATCGATCCTCGAGTATTATTCCCTGGGTGCCTGCTTAAGTCTGGACAAATATTTCTTCAACCTACAAACATGGGACTCCCTCCAATGTACCTCAAATCCCTGATTTTTTTCTATGTACACCTACTCCTCAATCACACCATTGAGGAATGATGTCTTCACATCCATCCAATGTATCCTCCACCCCATAACTGAAGCAAAATAAATAACAGCCCTAATAGAAGTATGTCTGGTGACTGGAGAAAAAGTCTCCTCATAATCCACTCCCTCTCTCTAGGAGAACCCTCTATCCATGAACCATCCTTGTACTTCACAATGCCACCATCTGCAACATGATTGATATTATATATCCACTTGGAAGTCACCACAAAATTCCCCTATGGTCTCAAAACTATGTCCCACACATCATTCTTTATGGTGAACTGATACTCCTCCATCATGGAATCCTTACAAATTTGTTGGCTTCTTACCTCCTAAAAACTATAAGGTTCAAAATCAATGATGCTACTCATAATCACCACTTAGCTCAAAAACCTCTATGGAGGCCTACTCTCCTTGAAAGTGTCCCTGGGTTTTGTATGTCTCTCCACATCTTTCAATGTATCCTGAAGCCATCTAGGCCTTGTGTCCTTGTCACTAGGAGGGTCCATTGGATCCACTAACTCCTATGACTTCTCCTCATGATCTGAAGGTTGAACCCTTATATTGGATGGAAAAGTACTCTCCCCAATTTTTGGATCCTCCTGCTCCTCACCATATGTATATGTTGTGGTCTCTTGGGACCTCCTGAAAGCCAAATCCTCAAACCTGACATCCTGACTAACCTTAATCTGTCATTGTACTGGAATGTAGATATGGTAGGCCTTCAAAGTCTCATTGTATCCCATAAACATGCCCTTCCTCCTATAAGGTTCTAACTTCATCCTCTTCTCCTTAGGAACATGGATGTAAACTAGACAACCAAATATCCTCAAATTCCCTATCTCTGGTCTCACTCATGTATTCCCTTGAGAGTATTTTCCTCCAAGATCCTATGAGGACTCTTTTTATGAACATAGACTATCGTGTTACATGCCTCTACCCAAATAAACATATCTAGATCTTGGTAATGCAACATTTCCCTAGCAGCCTCAACTATGGTCTAATTCTTCCTCTCTACAACCCCATTTTTTTGTGGGTTTAAAGGCACTATCATCTCCCTCTTGATCCTTTCCTCCTTGCAGAAGTATATGAATTCCTTGGAGGTATACTTAGCCCCTTTAACTAACTTCAATACATTGATCTTCTTCATTGTCTCATTCTCCACCTAATCCCTCAAATCCCTGAATTGACTAAAGGCCTCATCCTTGGTCTTTATGAAGAAGATCCATGTCCTCCTAGAATAAGAATCGATGAAGGTCACATAGTACAAGTAATCACTTGAATATGGAACTGACATCGATCCACACACATATGAATGTACTAGATCCAAGATCCCATTGGACCTACTATCACTGCTCGGAAAATCATCCTTGGCATTCTTTCCAAGTTCACAACCCCTGCATACACCCTAGTCCTTTGCTCCAAAATCTAGAAGACCTATAACCATCCTCCTAAATACTAGAAAATCCCTCTAATGCAAGTGTCCCAATATCATATATCAAATCTTGAATAGACTATCACTATCATGTACCAAGGCCTGGGTTGGATGTCCTCTCAAGCTGTAAATACCACCATCACAAACACCAATTACTCCTACTGAGCCAATGCTTGATCCTCTCAGCCATGCAAGAACCTGTCCACTTGAGAATGTCATTGCATACCCTCTATCTTCCATAGTTGAGATAGTAAGTAGGTTCTTCTTCAACCCCGACACATACAACACATCACCCATTTTGAGAGGTTTCCTAGACTCCAACTGAAACGAAGATGTCCCAACTCTCTTGACTGCATACTTGGAATTATCACCAACTTCCACCTTTATTCCTGAGTCCTCCTCTAACAAACTGGTGAGTGACTCCCATGATCCTATCATATGAAGAGAAGTTACATTATCCACCAACAAAGTCCTACTATCAGAAATTGTGTTAGAAAGGGCGGAGACCAATAAGAACTCCCTATGAAGCATGTTTGCAACCTCATCCACCTTTTTTGATGATGCTTGTTGCTTCTCTTTCTTCCACTGTGGACATTGTGAAGCATAGTGGCCTTGCTTATGGAAATAAAAGTAGTTTACCTTGCTAATCTCCTTCTTCTTCCACTACTATGGAGATGCCTCTCTCCCTGTGAAACCTTTTCCTTTTCCCTTCCTAGCATGAAAAAATAGGGCATGGTTCTCATCATCACTGTCTCTTTGCATGTTCCTGGACTCTACTTGAGCCTCCTCCTGTATGAAATTGATCCACAGTCTATCAAATGGTAGCAACTTCTCTCATGCATAAATCCCTTGCACAAATGGTTCGTTTTATCGTGCAATTTGTACTTTCCCAAAGCCCAAGATAGGTGAGGGCGATTGGCATAACAAACAGGACATCCTACCACTATCACCTTAGTAGGATATCCCTGTGTTTTAGGAGAATAAGAGGTCTACACCAGGGGAGGATTCCCCAGTAACCTAAATGGATAGAATATTAGGGTTATGGTCAATATATATTCCCCTCTCTCACTGGTTACCAAAGTCACTAAGTCGATGTCTAAAAATTGAGGTTGATGAAGTGCTTGATGTACCTGCCAAAAACAAGACAATATAGCATGCATATACAATGATCCCAAGTACAAATATGATAATAATACCTCAATAGACAATAGACAATGACAATAAGTGCTAGCTGATATAAAATTGCAGCAAAATAAAATTTTACAACAACAAACAGTATTTTGTAGAAACTACAAGAAATATGCCTCAGAAATGCTTGAAAGGACAATGAAAAGATAGAATTTATTACGTAGAATGATAATGACTTGTCACAAGAAATTTCTGAAGTGATTTTCTAGCTATTAATGTGAATTATGCAGAAAATTTTTTGTTATTAGATGGCTATAGAAATACTTTGTAATAGCAGCAATATAGTTAGTAATCTAAGATAAATTAGTGTTAGAATTAGTTAGTAAAATCTTGAGAGAAAAGTGTTTGAGTGTTTGATCAATCCTTCAACAAGAGAGAAGCAAGAACTAGTGCCTTCTAGGGATTATGGAGTCAATTATATCAGCACAATAACTCAGATAAATAACAATGATTATATTTGTCTAAGAGATAACAAGGTGGAAGCTTAAGAAGTAGCACCTTAAGTTCTCAAGCACCAAACCCCAAAGAGAAGATTCAACTAGGGTGTATGCACTTATAGGCCCTAGAGATTTCTCCTATCCTTAGAGTCTTAAAATATATTTAATGCAATAATAACTAGACAAAAATTCTAAAGTTCTATCACTTTAGGGCTCTAGAAGTTTGTCTAGACAAGATCTTCTTAGGCAAAATTAGCAAAACAAAGAGCAAGAAAGAAGCACCTTATGTTTATTACTCCTAGGGTTTTAAAGCAAACAATTTCATAATCTTAAATATTAACAAGTAAACATACCATAAACATTTATCATGAAATGAAAATTGCATATTTACTTACTTCACCAAGAACAATCAAGCATAAAAACCCTAGATTTGCCAAAATTCCACCAAGAAATTATCCAAAAATGCATCCAAACAAGTCTTCAACCAAGTGTGCTTCAAAATTTCAGAAAAGTACCCAAAAAGGGTGCCAATTTCAGTGCATCTCTTGTGAGAGGTGAGTTATGACAAAAAAATGAAATTATTCATCCATATTTATATGGTAAATCCTCGTTGATTTACCCAAAAGTTGTGTCTTTTCACAAAACAAAGCCTACATGTCAATTTGCTCTTAAAATTCAAAATTAAATCATTTTTCACACAAATAACCCTAAAGAGGGTGATGCCATCCTTACTAGGGTGACGTTAGGCCTCCTCCATGAGACATTGAGGTCATCTAACAAAACGTTAGGCCTCCAAAGGCCTTCCTCCATGCCATATGTGCCAAAATTGCAGCCCAACATCTCTCAATGTCAAACCCTAGCCTTAGCTGACATCATGGGGCTACTAGGGTGATGTCCAAGGTCCCCAAAGATAATGTCCAGGTGGGAAAGGGTGGCCCCTCATCATCCAATCATGCCAGGGTACCTCCAAAGGCAACGTCCTCTTCCTTCACTGTGAAAAATGATCATCATTGGCTTGCCCCTAGCCTGGGGTCTCTGCATTAATCATTGGGATTTAAGCCCTCATGAAGGTATGAATTGATAATCTCCTCATGAATACCTGTCCAACGGGAAAAGTCATGCAAAGACAACAAGTACGCCCTCTAGGGGTCCATGAGTCACAAGTATCATAGCAATTAAATCACATCTAATACTCAAATCACCCAAACATGTGCATCAAACCCCCCTTAAACCAAACAAATTCTCAAGGACATTATACAACTTGTCAAATTTAGGTTTGGGAAGGGTCTTAAGATGCCCTATTGTGTCAATAACTCCCAGTTCTAGGGTGTTTCCTAGGTGGAGCCTATCCTATTCATCTATGTATTGTTTAAATTACTAAGACAACTGAAGGGGGGGTGAATTAGTTGTTACTGTGCTTAAACAATTTATGACTATTCAAATGATTTTTAATCTCTTTCAAGTGACCATCAATATTATACAAGATATGAACAACATAAATAATGAACATCAGTCACACATAAGATATACACAGAGATAGATTTTCACGAGGAAACCCATAAAGGGAGAAAACCTCTTCTTCTTCGAATGATAGGCAGTCTTTTAAGTTCTGTACATCTTCTATCTTTGAGCACCAACTCAATGTGAGGCTACTACCTCTATTTTACAAGCTCCAACTTGTTGAGAGCACCAACTCTCTAGTTTCTCTAGCACCCACTAGAAGGAAGCATCAACTCCGTTAGGGATGATTTTAAGGATGGAAATTTATTTTTAAATGTAGAAACCTTGGCGAATTTTACTAATCCTTCATATGCCAACTATAAATGTTTGGCGATATTTTTGTAAAAATATTCAAAATTTTAAGGATTTTATATAATTTTTATAAAATTTTGGCGATTTTTAAGGTAAAATAATTTTACCCTATAGAATTTGGGAGAATCATTTTTAAAATAGCGAATCTCTTTTTTGGAAAAACCATGAAAAATTAGCCCATGAGCGAAATTTATCCCCTAAAATCATCCTTGCTCCGTAAATGTTCTAGCTCTAACTAGACTTATACAAGCACCAACTAGCATACAGAAAACTCTGTGTTTTCCTGAGCACCACCCTGCCAGCCTATTTTTCTAGCTACAACTAGATGGAAGATACAACTTCCAATATTCAAGCACCAACTTGAATATCAGAGGACCACAGTCCTCCCTAGCACCACCCTACCTACCGGGTTATAAATAAATGATTGAATAAACAACAATACAAGTGTTTCAATTCTTACCACTTCTTCTATGTTCTACAATTCTTCTCTGCTTTTATCTGTTTTGCAATTCTTCTCTTCTTCTATCTATTCTGCAGTCCTGCTCTACTTCAAACTGTTATGCAATTCTACTTTGCTTCAAACAATTCTGCAATTCTACTTTTTCTTCTGTCTATTCATCATATCTGAGTTTTATCTCACACTATGCATACTGTAATTTTACCTTTCTAACAGTTCAACTCATTTTTCCACTTCGAACAGCCAACCTTCCATAGTCATTGTGTTTCCAGTTTATCCTATACCACCTATTCAGTTACACATTGAATCTCCAAGAAAATGCATCAGCTACTAAATCGCCAAACGTCCCAAAACTATGATTCAGTTCTGCTAACTGAATCATAACTGGTCAATTAACTGTGATCATATTCCCAATTAATCATCATTGTTGGATTAATTTCGCAGGGTCTCGTGTTTATCTCATATGCCCACTGGCCATGACCGAGTGATAAACAGAATTTGAATTTCATGATTTTGCATTTTGGCATTCCTGTGATGAAGGGTCTCGACACTCCAAGTTGCGATCGTCGAAACTCTGAAATGGAGATTAGCACCACTAGCTTCTTCCCCTCACGTGACCATGTGCTATGACCACTCACCATTCAAATGAGCACTTCGTGATTTCGCACCTTTTTCATGAGTATCATTGACTCCTCCAACTCCCAGTATTCGAAACTCCGAAATGGAGCCAGATCAACGATCCACGCTCTCTCTTTGATCGACGACTCAGATTAAATCATGGTTTTGCATTTCACAATTTCAAAGGATAGAGAACCTCCTTCCTTTGACTTTCCATTCAGTAAAATGTTGACCTCTTGCCATGTGTACTCTGCATCCAACGGTCCACAACATACCTCTATCCAATGGTCCATATCAATCCTCGATCTAACGGCCTAGATCATTTCAGGATTTTTCATATCGCGATGATCTCACACCACGCTCCGTTGACTCCTCCAATGTGCAATTCAGTAAAATTCTAATCGCTTTCCATGTGTCCTCCTCAACAATTAACGATCCTCCTTCTTTTGAGACTTTGTAAGCTCACTTCATATTGCATGTAAAGATCGTGCTCCTTCTTCTGGATCCAACGACAGTTGGTCTTCGGGCTCAGATCTGACACTTGCAATCTATTCTCTTCTGTTGTGTGTTCCTCCTATCTGAATTCATATCTGACGGTCATCGAGAATTCTAAATGGTATCCAATGATCATTGTTACTCTTCACTGTTGATCTTGTGCCATTATCGTTGCATTGATGATCGTGGTGATCTTCGCCATCAATGACAAGCACACACATGTTTCCTTCTGTCTATAAGTATGCCAACAATCTCCCCCTTTGGCATTGATGGCAACCTTGAACCTGAAGAACTACACTTTGCATTCTCTTCCTGGACTGCTACTCTTCCTGCTGACCATGCAACCAAACATACCACTGTAGCATCCTTACCACACTTTTTCTCCCCCATTGACATCAAAGTCAAAGAAGAAACACGCTCCCCCTGAACGGTTGCAATACGTCTCGAAGGTATCAAATATGTGAAAATCACATACTCCCCCTGACAAGGTGAACAGATTAGACAAAAGAAGATATAACCCCCAACTTCTAACGAAGATATCCAAAATGTGTTGTTTCTAATGGTTTAGTAAATATATCATATATATATTCTATGGAAGGAATATAATTCACCTGGACAATTCTGTTTGTAACCTGTTCTCTGAGAAAATGATATTTTATTTGTTAATCTCTAATATTGGCTCATTACCCCTTAATTGGGGCATATTACATTAGTAATTTTATTTTATTTATGTTGGCTTTATTCCATTAGTTATAATTATACCTCCTAGTCTCCGATATATACCAAGGAGACATTTTCATTTGGAATCATCTTGGAATTGTACATTTATCTGGGCATAAGGAGGTTGCCCCCTCAAAGAGGATTATTATCTAAATTTATATCTTTTTCAAGGCATTGAGTACTTACTCTAAGGTCTTTCTATTCTATATTGATATTTGGTTCTTAACATATGATATCAGAGCTCAAGGTCTTGGGGTTTCGCTACTACATCTGAGACACCTTGGAATTTTCGCTATAACATTTTTTATACAACATTTCAGAAGGAACGGTTTGGAGGATAATTATTACACACATCAAGGTATGTTGGGTTAAAATTTCAGCTCCTGAGGCCTTATAATTTCATAGATACAACCTGTGCAAGATAGGGTTCTAGAATCATCCTAAACTGAGTCATTGCGGAATTTTCACTATAAATTTTTTTCTGTAACATTTCAGACCCTAAAATCTAGAGGATATTCACAGAAATCAGTAAGGTATATGTGCTAAAACGTTCAGCTTATGGGTCATCTTACATTTGTATATACACCCTATGGAAGATAGGGTATTGGACTAGTCCTATTGACTAGTCTCAAGAAGATGTTCCAGGAAAAACAATCATAACTTCTTCCTAGAGTATCCAAATTAAATGAGACTAGTTGCATTGGAATTGTAGAGAAGAAATATCAAATAACTACAAAAAATAAAGTTTCATATCTAGAAGGGTTGAAACTTCGGAGATAAAACAGAAGAAATATTGTCTAGTAGAACCACCTCAAAATCAAGGTTCAAAAGTGATACTTGGCCAACATGTCACCCAAAAAGGGAACTTCTACACCAAATAAGGCTCCATATAATCCTACATGGACTCTTGATGAAGGTGAAGAAATAGGTAGGGACATAAATGATTTACAAAAGAAGACAGTAACAAAAGATGAACTACAAGAGATGATGGAGGGTTTAAAAGGGGATATCGTGGAAGGATTGAAAATTTTCATAATAGAGAGGACACCTGAAAGTGAAAATGTATCCCATGAAATTCATGATGAGGAAACAAGGAAGGTGAATCAAGAATGGAGAAATTCCAACTTTGGGTTGAAGACTAACCACATTCCTAAGATCAATATGAGGAATTTTGATGGCAAGGACCCAATCACATGGATACTTCAGATGGAGCAATTCTTTGATCTACATAATGTGTCACATACACAAAAGGTATGAATTGTTTCTTTATATTTAGAACCCAATCAATTTGTATGGTATCGATGGCTTTGTTCTCGCAAATCACTTGTCACTTGGAAAATTTTCATAGAAGAAATGATAGCACACTATCAAGATACAAGGAGAAATACCTTCTTTAGCCAATTGATAAATCTCAAGAAAAAGGGTTCAGTTACAGAGAACATTGAGAACTTCCAAAGATTGAATATAAAGGTAATAGATATTCCAGATGAGCACTTGATTGATGTATTCATAGGAACTTTAAATAATAACATTCAACATGAGGTTCGCCTTTGGGAACCCAAATCATTGGAGAATGCATTTAAGGTGGCAAGAAATGTTGAAAGTAAAAATATGGCTAT
>ML777823.1:229477-258247 GCA_009831015.1 Picea engelmannii | reverse complement strand
GTACGCACACTTTTGTGCACTCTCTCATCCCTTCAAATCTAGTACAGTTGCCACCACATTCATGGAGACAGTTCAAAAGCTACATGGCAGCCCAAAGATTATTGTAAGTGACAGAGATCCCATCTTCACTGGACATTTTTTGACAGAATTATTTTCTTATTTGGGTACTCAATTGGCTCATAGCTCATCCTATCATCCTCAATATGATGGACAAAAAAAGATAGTGAACAAATGTTTGGAAGGCTACCTTCATTTCTTTGTCTCTGATAACAAACACAATGGTTCAAATGGTTACCCTTAGAAAAATGGCGGTATAACACTTCCTTTCATACTGCAACAAAAATGACACCATTTATGGCACTCTATGGATACCACCCTCCTTCCATCACTTCTTCTCTAAAAGAAAAATCTAAGGTTCAAGCAGTGGAAGATCACATCGAGCATCAACAACAAGTTCTCCAAATCTTAAAGGACAACCTAACCATGGCACAGAATCGCATGAAACAACAAGCAGATCAACATCTTAGTGAAAGAAGTTTTGAAGTAGGGGATTGGGTGTTTTTAAGACTACAACCATACAAACAAATGTCCCTTAAGCAATCCAAAAAGGATAATAAACTATCACCAAAGTATTATGGCCCTTATAAGGTGTTTCCAAATATTGGTACTATGGCATACAAATTGGAGTTGCCTACATCTTCACAAGTACACCCAGTTTTCCATGTTTCATGCTTAAAGAAGGTTATAGGAAAAAAGATCCCAGTTCAAACTATATTACTAGAACTTGATGAGGAAGGAAAAATCATATTGGAGCCTAAAGCCATCACTGACAAAAGAGTTCGCCAGCTGAGGAATAGATCCATTTCAGAGTATCTCATTAAATGGAGGAAACTACCGGCTGAAGATTCCACTTGGGAAGATGAGACTTTTATACAAGAGCATCCAGAGTTACTCAATCATTGTGGACAACACTTGTCTCAAGGGGAGGGGCATGTTAAGCTCTAATATTGGCTCATTACCCCTTAATTGGGGCATATTACATTAGTAATGTTACTTTATTTATGTCGTCTGTATTCCATTAGTTGTAATTATACCTCCTAGTCTCATATATATACCAAGGAGACATTTTCATTTGGAATCATCTTGGAATTGTACATTTATGTGGGAATAAGGAGGTTGCCCCCTTGAAGAGGCTTATTATCTGAATTTCTCTCTTTTTCAAGGCGTTGAGTACTTATTCTAAGGTTTTTCTATGCTATATTGATATTTGGTTCTTAACATTATTGGTATATGCTTTGACTTTGAATGAAGTACAGGATTCTTAGATAGACTGATGGCACTGGTGTTATCACAGTGAAGTGGAATGGGATCAGTATAAGTTACCTTCAAATATGCAAGAGCTTGTATGATCCATAGAATTTGTGTGCAACAAGTAGCAGCAGCAATGTATTCTTCCTTTGTAGTTGATAAGGAGATGGATCCCTACTTCTTACTAAGCCATGATACTAATGAGTTACCCAAGAAGAATGCTCCTCCACTGGTGCTCTTTCTCTCATCCACACAGTTTTCCCAATCAACATCTGAATAAGAAGCTAACTGAAAGTTCTGGTTTCTAGGATACCATAGACCATAAGTCATTATTCCCTTCAAGTACTTGAATATCCTGATTACATCTACTAAATGACTTTTTTTAGGAGAAGACTGATAACGACCTACCATTCCAACAGCCTGCATTATATCAGGACAGGATGATGTGATGTACATAAGACTGCCTATCATTGATCGATATGTCCTTTGATCAACATCAGGTGAAATATCATCTTTACTAAGCTTGCAACCAACCACCATAGGTGTACTAATAGGAGAAGAGTCTTCCATCTGAAATTTCTTCAACATCTCTTTCAAATATTTTTCTTGAGAGATAAATATTCCTGCAGAACTCTGATTTACTTGTAAGCCAAGAAAATATGACAATTCTCCTATCATGGACATTTCAAACTCTATTTACATAGAGTTAGCAAACCACTAGAAAGAAGAATCATTAGTACATCCAAAAATAATGTCATCTACATAAACCAAACAACTAGTAAATTATCACCTTCATATTTAATGTAGAGATTGTTGTCAACAGTACCTTTCCTGAACCCTTTGTCTTGTAAAACTTTTTCCAGTCTATAATACCAAGCTCGTGGTGCTTGTTTCGGTCCATATAAAGCCTTCTTCAGCTTGCAAACATAATCAGGATTATCTGTCAATGAGAATCCTTCAGGTTGCTCCATATATACTTCTTCCTCTAGATCTCCATTAAGAAATGTTGACTTAACGTCCATCTAATAAACTTTAAAGTTATTATGACATGAATATGCAAGAAACATTATGATGGCTTCCAATCTTACCACTGGTGCAAAAGTTTCATCAAAATCATGACCTTCAACTTGTGCATACCCTTTATATACCAATCTGGCTTTATTTCTAACAACTTGTCCTTTTTCATTCAATTTATTCTTGAACACCCATTTGGAACCTATTACATTCTTATCTTCAGGTCTAGGAACAAGCTCCCAAGTATTGTTCTTCTCAATCTAATCAAGCTCTTCATTCATACCTCTAATCCAATCATCATGGTTGTTGGTTTCATCAAAAAATTTAGGTTCAATCATAGATAGAAAAGAAACCTGAGATTGTTCTGAGTCTTTAACTAATTTCCTTCTTGTCTAAACTCCTTTATTTATATCTCCAATTATCTGATTTTCAGGATGACTCTTTCTAACAATTCTGAGAGGTGGTTTTGTTTCTTTCTACTGATTTGTGTCAACCTAAGTATGTGTATCTTCATCTGATTCAGATTCTTCTCTTTCTGATCCTTGGACCTATTCATCTTCATCTTCAACTATATCTTATGTGCTTGGTTCAACACTGCTTACATTTCTGACCGGGATTTTTTCATCAACTTTTATGTTGATATAATCAACCAATTTATGCAGCCTCTTATTGTAGCATATGCACCCTTTACTGTTTGTAGCATAACCTAAGAAGATACCTTCATCAACCCTGTCATCATATTTGCCAATATTTTCATCATTATTCTTGATATAACTTTAACTCCCAAAGACTTTAAAACGCTTGATTGAAGCAAGTCTTCCAAACCATAGTTCATAAGGAGTCATGTCACTGTGTGGTCTAAGATCAGGTTTTTTAAGGATAGGAACAGTTGTATGAATTGCTTCCACCCAATATGTCTGAGCAATATTCCTTTCATTCATCATTGATCTTGTCATTTGTTGAACTGATCTATTATGCCTCTCAACTACTCCATTTTGTTGTGGAGTCCTTTGAATAGTGTATTCTCGTTTGATTCCATGTTTATCATAGAACTCTTTGAAGTTCCATGAAATAAACTCTCCTCCTCTATCAGACCTTATTGCCTTCAATCGTTTTCCTATTTGATTCCCAGTCAGAGCCTTAAACACTTTGAATTTTTCAAATGTTTCACATTTTTCCTTCAAAAAGGCAATCCATGTTAGTCTATAATAATCATCAATAATCAACATAAAATAGTTTTATTTTCATGTACCTTCTTTTATTGATGGTCCGCATAAATCCATATGTACTAACTGGAGAGGTTTTTCTGTTGAAGGAAAGTTTTTTTATTTGAACTGTTTCCGAGTAAGCTTTCCTATCTGGCAAGGTTTATAAACAGAGTCATATGGCTTAGATATATTTGGAAGATCCTTTACTGCCCCACTATTTCTAAGCTTGATTATATGATCAAATTTAAGTTTCCAATTCTCCTATGCCATAGCCAACTTTCATCATACTTGCTTAAGTGGCATTCTTATTTTTCTTCTTTTAACACATAGACATCATTTTTTGTTCTTATCCCTTTTGCAACCAACTGTCCTAAATTCACAGAATTTATTTTACAATCTTTAGAAGTAAAAATAAATTCACATCCTCAGTCACAGACTTCATTGACACTAAGAAGATTATGTATCAGACCATCTACAAATAACAAACCTTGAGATTTTCCTTTGCCATTGCTCAAACTTACCATTCCTTTACCTTTTGTTTTTCCTGGTGCATCGTTTCCAAAAGTTACATTTCTTGATTTGTTTTCACTTAGAGTTAGAAACTTACTTTTTTCTCCAGTCATATGTTTGGAACATCCATTGTCAATATACCAGGTATTATTTTGTCTTTGGGCTGATAACACTAATCCACACTGGTCATCTTCTTTCTTCTTCCAAACCTTAAAATTTTCAGCAGCAGGATTCAAATTTGCCATATAGTTCCTTAAGCAACATTCTATAGCTTTATGTCGATAATTATGGCAAGTGTAACATTTTGGATCACTGAATAATAGATCATAATGATTGTTATGCTCATAACTATTGTTATGCTTGACCTGTGTCTTTTTCCCAGCCATCACATGATTTGTAGTTTGTGGTTGTTTGTTACTTGGTTGTCTCAATCTTTGTTGTGGTAGATAATCATTCCTCAAGCATCTTGATTGCTCATATCTAAATATTAAAGAACATTTTACAGCCTTGTGACCAAAGTTAGAATAGAAAAAAAAAATATCCATAGAAAAATCCTTTGTACCTGGAAAATGATTGTATTCTTTGAATGAGTCGATTTCTTCCATGCTGATGATTTCTTTGACCAGATTCGGTTTTGGTACTTTTTCTTTCATTCCTTCTTGGTGGCTAATTTTCTTTCTTTGTTTCTGCAGAGTGGTTGTTGTCAATGATTGTAGATTTGGCAAACTTGATGGGTTTAGTATTACTTGGATGATCACTACTTGATCCTTCCTCATAGCCCAAGCCACATTTCAACTTTGGATTCCTTTGTTGATTTAGAATGGAAGTTAATTCTTCTGAGGCTTTAATACTTGACAGATTTTGGTGATACAATGCCTTGAAATTCTCCATTTCGTTTTTGGTTTTTACTATCTCTTCTTCTAAGGCTTCACACATCACTTTCTTCTCTGATAATTGTTGTTTCGGAATGTCTTGTATTTTATTTTCCTCTTCTAACTCCACTTTTAGTAGAGCAAAGTCTTCATCAGGTTTTTTACCATTCATTTTAAACTGTATCAACATCTGTTTTTGTTTTCTCTTATTACATCTGAGTCTGTCAATTTCTTCCAAAGCATTGATTAATTCACCTTCCATATCAACCACGGCTTCTTCATCATCCATTTCAACTCCTTAATTTTAATCACCAAGATATCCCATATCCATAAGCATAAAATCATTCACTTTGTCTTCACGGGATGAATCACTATCTATGTCTTCTGAGGAGTTATCATTGTTTGCACACAAACTTTTCTTTTTACTATATTTCTTAAATTTGTATTTATTTTCATCATCAGAGTTATAATCTTTTTTCTGGTGAGGACACTTAGATGCAAAATGACCTATCTTACCATAGTTAAAACATTTGAAAGAGAGCTTGCCTTGATATTTTCTTGATCCTTTCTTTAACCTTCTCACAAATTTTTCCTCAATATCATCTAATTCTGAATCAGTATTCTTGTCTTCTTTAAAAGATGCTTCTCTAGTAATGGATTTATCTTTACTAATTCTCGTTTCATATGCAGTTAGAGTTCCTAGGAGTTGATCAATGGACAAATTTTTAAGATCATTTAGTTCTTCTATTGCAGATACTTTTGGATTAACTTTATCAAGCATAGATCTTAAAATCTTCTGAACTAAAAATGATTCTTCAATTTTCTCACTAAGACCCTTCATGGCATTCACAAGCTCTTCAACTCTTAAAAAATACTTGTTGACTATTTCATCTCCATTCATCTTTAGTTGTTCAAATTTCAATCTATATGTTTGAAGTTTGGCATCTTTTACTTTCTCATTTCCTTCATAACCGTTAATAAGTTTATCCCACATTTATTTGGCAGTTTGAAGATGCATCACCTTTACAAACTCAACTTCTGCAAGTCCATTCAAGATATAATTCATTCCCTTATCATTAAATCTAAATTCTAACTTATCATCCTTGGAATATAGCACAACAGGATTTATGTATCCAGTCTCTACTACATCCCAAACATCAGCACTAAGTCCATTAGGTAAGTTCTCATTCTAACCTTCCAGAAGGTAAAATTTGTTCCATCAAAGAGAGGAGGCTTATTCGCTGAAGTCCCTTCATGAATTGTCATGTTTAAGCTTACAGATCTACCTTTAAGTAAAATGAACCTGCTCTAATACCAATTGTTGAAATTACTAAGACAACTGACAGGGGGGGTGAATCAGTTGTTACTGTGCTTAAACAATTTATGACTATTCAAATAATTTTTAATCTCTTTCAAGTGACCATCAATATTATACAAGATATGAACAACATAAATAATGAACATAAGTCACACATAAGATATACACAGAGACGGATTTTCACGAGGAAACCCATAAAGGGAGAAAACCTCTTCTTCTTCGAATGATAGGCAGTCTTTTAAGTTCTATATATCATCTATATTTCAGCACCAACTCAATGTGAGGCTACTACCTCTGTTTTACAAGCTCCAACTTGTTGAGAGCACCAACTCTATGGTTTCTCTAGCATCCACTAGAAGGAATCATCAACTCCCTAAATGTTCCAGCACCAAGTGGACTTATACAAGCACCAACTTGCATACATAAAGCTCTGTTTTTTCCCGAGCAGCACCCTACCACCATGTTTTTCTAGCTACAACTAGATGGAAGATACAACTTCCAATATTCAAGCACCAAATTGAATATCAGAGGACCACATTCCTCCCTAGAACCATCCTACCTCCCTGATTATAAATAAATGATTGAATAACCAACAATACAGGTGTTTCAATTCTTACCACTTCTTCTCTACTTTTATCTATTCTACAATTCTTCTCTACTTCTATATGTTCTACAGTTCTGCTCTGCTTCAAATTGTTCTGCAATTCTTCTTTGCTTCAACTGTTCTGCAATTTTTCTCTTGCTTCTGTATGTTTAGCATCTCTGAATTTTATCTCACACTATGCATACTATAATTTTACATTTCTTACAGTTCAACTCATTTTTCCAGTTCGAACAACCAACCTTCCATAGTCATTGTGTTTCCATTTTATCCTATACCACCTATTCAGTTACACCTTGAATCTCCAAGAAAATGCATCAGCAACTAAATCGCCAAATGTCCAAGAACTGTGATTCAGTTCTGCTAACTAAATCGTAATTGATCAATTAATTGTGAAGTGCAACAGTAGCCCTTCGATCATATTCCCAATTAATCAACACCATTGGATTAATTTCGTAGGGTCTCGCGTTTACCTCATATGCCCACTGGATGTGACCGAGTGCTAAACAGAATTTGAATTTTGTGATTTTGCATTTTGGCATTCCTGTGATGAAGGGTCTCGACACTCCAAGTCGTGATCGTCGAAACTCTTAAATGGAGCTTAGCACAGTTAGCTTCTTCCCCTCACATGACCATGAGCTATGACCACTCACCAATCAAATGAGTGCTTCATGATTTCACACTTTTGTCATGACTCTCATTGACTCATCCAACTCCCGATATCCGAAACTTTGAAATGGACCTAGATCAATGGTCCATGCTCTCTCTTTGATCGATGACTAATATTAAATCATGGTTTCACATTTCTCAATTTCAAAGGATAGAGCACCTCCTTCCTTTGACTTTCCAGTCAATGAAATGTTGACCTCTTACCACATGTACTCTGCATCCAACGGTCCACGATATACTTCAAATCAATGGTCCATATCAATCCTCGATCTGACGGCCCAAATCATTTCAAGATTTTGCATATCACGTTGATCTCACTCCACGCTCTGTTGACTCCTCCAATGTGCAATTCAGTGAAATTCTAATCGCTCGCCATGTGTCCTCCTCCGATGAATGGTCCTCCTGCTTTCGGGACTTTGTAAGCCCACTTTATCTTGCATGTAAAGATCATGCTCCTTCTTCTGGAACCAATGATGGTTGATCTTCGGGCTCATATATGATGCCTGAGATCTGTTCTCTTCTACTATTCACTCCTCCTATCTAAATTCATATCTGACGATCATCAAGAATTATGAATGGGATCCAAAGATCATTGTTACTCTTCACTGTTGATCTTTTTCCATTATTGTGGCATTGATGATCGTGCTAATCTTCTCCATCAATGACAAGAACGCACACGTTTCCTTCTTTCTATAAGTATGCCAACAATCTCCCCCTTTGTCATTGATGGCAACCTTGAACCTGAAGAACTACACTCTGCATTCTCTGCCTACACTGCTACTCTGCCTTCTGAACATGCAACCAAACATACCATTGTAGCATCCTTACCACACTTTTTATCCCCTTTTGACATCAATGTCAAAGAAGAAACACGCTCCCCCTGAACTGTTGCAATAAATCTCAAAGGTATCAGATATGTGAAAATCACATACTCCCCCTAACAAGGTGAATAGATTAGACAAAACAAGATATAACCCCCAACTTCTGACGAAGATATCCAAAAGGTGTTGTTGCTAATGGTTTAGTAAAGATATCAGCTATCTGTTCTATGGAAGGAATATA
Source organism: Picea engelmannii (assembly GCA_009831015.1). Classification (NCBI taxonomy): domain Eukaryota; kingdom Viridiplantae; phylum Streptophyta; class Pinopsida; order Pinales; family Pinaceae; genus Picea; species Picea engelmannii. The sequence goes on along the minus strand of ML777823.1, from coordinate 249,685 downwards.
ATTCACCTGGACAATTCTGTATGTAACATGTTCTCTGAGAAAATGATATTTTATTGGTATATGATTTGACTTTGAATCAAGTACAGGATTCTTAGAGAGACTGATGGCACTGGTGTAATCACAATGAAGTGGAATGGGATCAATATAAGTTACCTTCAAATCTGCAAGAGTTTGTATCATCCATAGAATTTGTGTGCAGCAAGTAGCAGTAGCAATGTATTATGCCTCTATAGTTGATAAGGATATGGATCCCTACTTCTTACTATGCCATGCTATGAACGAGTTACCAAGGAAGAATGCTCCTCCACTGGTGCTCTTTCTCGCATCCACACAATTTTCCAAATCAACATCTGAATTAGCAATTAACTGAAAGTTCTGATTTCTAAGATACCACAGACCATAACTCATTGTGCCCTTCAAGTACTTGAATATCCTGGTTACAGCTACTAAATGACTTTGTTTAGGAGAAGACTGATAATGACCTACCATTCCAACAGCCTGCATTATATCAGGATGGGATGATGTGATGTACAAAAAGACTGCTTTATCATAGATCGATATGTCCTTTGATCAACATCAGGTAAAATATCATCTTTACTGAGCTTGCAACCAACCACCATAGGTGTAATAACAGGAGAAGAGTCTTCCATCTGAAATTTCTTCAACATCTCTTTCAAATATTTTTCTTGAGAGATAAATATTCCTGCAGAACTCTGATTTACTTGTAAGCCAAGAAAATATGACAATTCTCCTATCCTGGACATTTCAAACTCTGTTTTCATAGAGTTAGCAAACCATTGGAGAAAACAATCATTATTACATCAAAAAATAATGTCATCTACATAAACCAAAACAACTAGTAAAGTATCACCTTCCAACTTGATGTAGAGATTGTTGTCAACAGTGCCTTTCTTGAACCCTTTGTCTTGTAAAAATTTGTCCAGTCTATAATACCAAGCTCGTGGTGCTTGTTTCAGTCCATATAAATCCTTCTTCATCTTGCAAACATAATCAAGATTAATTTCAATGAGAATCCTTCAGGTTGCTCTATATATACTTCTTCCTCTAGATCTCCATTAAGAAATGTTGACTTAACATCCATCTAATAAAATTTAAAGTTATTATGACATGATTATGAAAGAAACATTATGATGGATTCCAATCTTTCCACTGGTGCAAACGTTTCATAAAAATCATGACCTTCAACTTGTGCATACCCTTTACAAACCATTCTGGCTTTATTTCTAACAACTTATCCTTTTTCATTCATTTTATTCTTGAACACCCATTTGGAACCTATTACATTCTTATCTTCAGGTCTAGGAACAAGCTCCCAAGTATTGTTCTTCTCAATCTGATTAAGCTCTTCATTCATAGCTCTAATCCAATAATCATGGTTGTTGTCTTCATCAAAAAATTTAGGTTCAATCATATATAGAAAAGCAACCTGAGATTGTTTTGAGTCTTTAACTAATTTCCTTCTTATCTGAACTCCTTTATTTATATCTCCAATTATCTGATTTTCAGGATGATTCTTTCTAACAATTCTGAGAGGTGGTTTTGTTTCTTTCTGTTGATTTGTGTCAGCCTAAGTATTTGTATCTTCATCTTATTCAAATTCTTCCCTTTCTGATGCTTGGACCTATTCATCTTCATCTTCAATTATATATTTTGTGTTTGGTTCAACACTACTTACATTTTCGACTGGGATTTCTTCATCAACTTTTATGTCGATACAATCAACCAATTTATGCATCCTCTTATTGTAGCATCTGTACCCTTTAATGTTTGTAGCATAACCTAAGAAGATACCTTCATCATCCCTGTCATCATATTTTCCAATATTTTCATCATTATTATTGATATAACATGTACTCCCAAAGACTTTAAAATGCTTGATTGAAGAAGTTCTTCCAAACCATATTTCATAAGGAGTCTTGTCACTGTGTGGCCTGAGATGAGATTTTTTAAGGATATGAATGACTGTATGAATTCCTTCCACCCAATATGTCTGAGCAATATCCCTTTCATTCATTATTGATCTTGCCATCTGTTGAACTGATCTATTCTGCCTCTTAACTACTCCATTTTGTTGTGGAGTCCTTGGAATAGTGTATTCTCGTTTGATTCCATGTTTATCACAGAACTCTTTGAAGTTCCATGAACTAAACTCTCCTCCTCTATCAAACCTTACTGCCTTCAATATTTTTCCTGTTTGATTCTCAGTCAGAGCCTTAAACACTTTGAATTTTTCAAATGTTTCATATTTTTCCTTCAAAAAGGAAACCCATGTTAGTCTAGAATAATCATCAATAATCAACATAAAATAGTTTTCTTTTCATGTAACTTATTTTCTTGATGGTCCACATAAATCCATATGTACTAACTGGAGAGGTTTTTCAATTGAAGGAAAGTTTTTTTATTTGAACTATGTCTAAGTAAGATTTCCTATCTGGCAAGGTTTACAAACAGAGTCATATGGCTTAGATATCTTTGGAAGATCCTTTACTGCCCCACTGTTTCTAATCTTGATTATATGATCAAAATTTAAGTGTCAACGTCTCCTATGCCATATCCAACTTTCATCATACTTGCTTAAGTGGCATTCTTCTTTTTCTTCTTTTAACACATATACATTGTTTTATGTTCTTATCTCTTTTGCAACCAACTGTCCTAAATTCACAAACTTTATTTTACAATCTTTAGAAGTAAAAACAACTTCACATCCTCGGTCATAGACTTGAATGACACTAAGGATATTATGTTTCAGACCATCTACAAATAACACATCTTGAGATTTTCATTTTCCATTGCTCATACTTACCATTCCTTTACCTTTTATTTTTCCTGGTGCATCGTTTCCAAAAGTTACATTTGATGATTTGTTTTCACTTAGAGTTAGAAACTTACTTTTGTCTCCAGTCATATGTTTGGAACATCCACTATCAATATACCATGGATTCTTTTGTCTTTGGGCTAATAACACTAATCCACACTGGTCATCTTCTTTCTTCTTCCAAACCTTAAAATTTTTAGCAGCAAGATTCAAATTTGGCATATAGTTCCTTAAGCGACATTTTGCAGGTTTATGTCTGTAATTATGGTAGGCGTAACATTATGGTTCACTGAATAAGAGATCATAATGATTGTTATGCTCATAACTGTTTTTATGCTTGACCTGTGTCTTTTTCCCATCCATCACATGATTTGTAGTCTATGGTTGTTTTTTACTTGGTTGTCTCAATCTTTGTTATGGCAGATAATCATTCCTCGAGCATCTTGATTGCTCATATCTAAATCTTAAAGAATATTTTATAGCATTGTGACCAAAGTTAGAACAGAAAAAACAATATCCATAGAAAAATCCTTTGTACCTAGAAAATGATTGTCTTCTTTGAACGAGTCGATTTCTTCCATGCTAATGATTTCTTTGACCAGATTGGTACTTTTTATTTCATTCCTTCTTGGTGGTTTATTTTCTTTCTGTATTTCTGCAGAGTGGTTGTTTTCAATGATTGTAGATTTGACAAACCTGATGGGTTCAGTATTACTTGGATGATCACTACTTGATCCTTCTTCATAGCCCAAGCCAGCTTTCAACTTTGGATTCCTTTGTTGATTTAGAATGGAAGTTAATTCTTCTAAGGCTTTAATACTTGATATATTTTGGTGATACAATGCATTAAAATTCTCCATTTCTTTTTGGTTTTTTACTATCTCTTCTTCTAAGGCTTCACACCTCGCTTTCTTCTCTGATAACTATTGTTTCAAAATGTCTTCTATTTTCTTTGCCTCTTCTAACTCCACTTTTAGTAGAGCAAAGTCTTCATCAGGTTTTTTACCATTCATTTTAAATTGTATCAACATATGTTTTCTTTTCTTTTCTTACATCTGAGTCTGTCAATTTCTTCCAAAGGACTGATTAATTCCCCTTCCATATCCACCACAGCTTCTTCATCATCCATTTCACCTCCTGAATGTTCATCACCAAGATATCCCATAGCCATAAGCACAAAATCATTCACTTTGTCTTCATAGGATGAATCACTATCTATGTCTTCTAAGGAGTTGTCGTTGTTTGCACACAAACTTTTCTTTTTACTATATTTCTTAAAATTGTATTTCTTTTCATCATCAGAGTTCTGATCCTTTTTATGGTGAGGACACTTAGATGCAAAATGACCTATCTTACCATAGTTAAAACATTTGAAAGGGAGATTGCCTTGATATTTTCCTGATCCTTTCTTTAACCTTCTCACAAATTTTGCCTCAATATCATCTAATTGTGAATCAGTATTCTTGTCTTCTTTAAAAGATGCTTCTCTAGTAATGGATTTGTCTTTGCTAATTCTCATTTCATATGTAGTTAGAGTTCCTGGGAGTTGATCAATGAACAAATTTTTAATATCATTTAGTTCTTCTATTGCAGATACTTTTGGATTAAATTTATCAAGAAGAGATCTTAAAATCTTCTGAACTAAAAATGATTCTTCAATTTTCTCACCAAGACCCTTCATGGCATTCACAAGCTCTTCAACTCTTAAAAAATACTTGTTGATTGTTTCATATTCATTCATCTTTAGTTGTTCAAATTTTATTCTATATGTTTGAAGTTTGGCATCTTTTACTTTCTCATTTCCTTCATAACTGTTAATAAGTTTATCCCACATTTCTTTGGCAGTGTGAAGATGCACCACCTTTACAAACTTAGCTTCTGCAATTCCATTCAAGATGGCATTGATTCCCTTAGCATTAAATCTAAATTTTAACTTATCATCCTTGGAAGCTAGAACAACATGCTTTATGTATCTAGTCTCTACTACATCCCAAACATCAGCACCTAAGGCCATTAGGTAAGTTCTCATTCTAACCTTCCAGAAGGAAAAATTTGTTACATCAAAGAGAGGAGGCTTATTGGTTGAATTCCCTTCATGACTTGTCATGTTTAATATTACAAATCTACCTTTAAGTAAAAGGAACCTGCTCTGATACCAATTGTTGAAATTACTAAGACAACTGAGAGGGGGGGGTGAATCAGTTGTTACTGTTCTTAAACAATTTATGACTATTCAAATCATTTTTAATCTCTTTCATGTGACCATCAATATTATACAAGATATGAACAACATAAATAATGAACATCAGTCATACATAAGATATACATAAAGAGATATTTTCACAAGAAAACCCATAAAGGGAGAAAACTTCTTCTTCGTCGAATGATAGGCAGTCTTTTAAGTTCTGTACATAATCTATCTTTGAGAACCAACTCAATGTGAGGCTACTACCTCTATTTTACAAGCTCCAACTTGTTGAGAGAACCAACTATCTGGTTTCTCTAGCACCCACTAGAAGGAAGCATCAAGTCCCTAAATGTTTCATCACCAACTGGACTTATACAAGCACCAACTTGCATACATAAAACTCTATATTTTCTCGAGCACCTCCCTGCCATCTTGTTTTTCTAGCTACAACTAGATGGAAGATACAACTTCCAATATTCAAGCACCAACTTGAATATCAAAGGACCACAGTCCTCCCTAGCACCACCCTACCTCCCTAATTATAATTTAATGATTGAATAACCAACAATATAGGTGTTTCAATTCTTACCACTTCTTCTATGTTCTGTAATTCTTCTCTGATTTTATTTGTTCTACAATTCTTCTCTGCTTCTATCTATTCTGTAGTTTTTCTCTGCTTCAAACTATTCTGCAATTCTGCTTTGCTTCAAATTGTTCTACAATTCTACTCTTGCTTCTGTCTATTCAGCATCTCTGATTTTTATCTCACACTATGCATACTGTAATTTTACATTTCTTACAGTTCAACTCATTTTTCCAGTTCGAACAACCAACCTTCCATAGCCATTGAGTTTCCATTTTATCCTATACCACCTATTCAGTTACACCTTGAATCTCTAAGAAAACACATCAACAACTGAATCGCCAAACGTCCAAGAACTATGATTATGTTCTGCTAACTAAATCGTAACTGGTCAATTAATTGTGAAGTGAAATAGTATCCCTTCGATCATATTCCCAATTAATCAACACCATTGGATTAACTCTGTAGGGTCTCTCTTTTATCTCATATGCCCATTCGGTGTGACCGAGCGCTAAACAGAATTTGAATTTCATGATTTCACATTTTGGCATCCCTGTGATGAAGGGTCTCAAAACTCCAAGTTGCAATCGCCAAAACTTTGAAATGGATCTTAGCACCGCTAGCTTCTTCCCCTCACATGACCATGTGCTATGAACACTCGCCAATCAAATGAGTGCTTCATGATTTTCACTTTTGACATGAGTCCCATTGACTCCTCTAACTCCCGGTATTCGAAACTCTAAAATGGAGCTAGATCAATGGTCCACGCTCTCCCTTTGATCGACGACTCAGATTAAATCGTGGTTTCATGTTTCACGATTTCAAAGTATAGAGCACCTCCTTCCTTTGACTTTATAGTCAGTGAAATGATGGCCTCTTTCCACATGTACTCTGCATCCAAAAATCCATGACATACCTCGATCCAATGGCCCATATCAATCCTCAATCCAATGGCCCAGATCATTTCAGGATTTCGCATATCGCGTTGATCTCACACCATGCTCCGTTGACTCCTCCAATGTGAAAGTCAGTGAAATTCTAATCATTTGCCACATGTCCTCCTCGACGATGAACAATCCTCCTACTTTTGGGACTTTGTAAGCCCACTTCATATTGCATGTAAAGATCGTGCTCCTTTTTCTGGATCCAACGACGGTCAGTCTTCGGGATCAGATCTGGCGCCTGAGATCTATTCTCTTCTAGTGTGTGCTCCTCCTATATGAATTTAGATATGACGGTCATTGAGAATTCTGAATGGGATCCAACGATCATTGTTACTCTTCATTATTGATCTTGCGCCATTATCATTGTGATGATGATCATGTTGATCTTCACCATCAATGACAAGCATGTACACATTGCCTTCTATCTGTAAGTATGCCAACATGTATGTGAGATGGTGTGGGGTAAACATTTTGGGCATGGGGTTCATGACATACAGGGGTTTGTATTGTCTTACATATGGGTTCCTTTGTGGAGGGTGAGTTTCCCCTTTTCCTCAATGCAATATTTCCAATCCCATTCGTTTGTCATTCTTTCTTCTTATCTTTTCTTTTCATGTTTATTTCATGTTTCAAAGAATTAGTTGGAGGCCACTACCTTGGCTTGGTATCCATATATGATAGTGTCATTCACAAATACCTCACAGAAATGAGAAGGTTAGCTCATGATGAGACCCCCTTTCCCTCAATCATGTAACTGAGAGCCACTAACCTAGCTTGGTGACCACATGATGGTAATGTCATACCGCTAAATACCTATGATCATGATAGGTCGACTCATGATGAGACCTCATATCCCCCAACTAACACCTTGAGTATTCAATATCATTCATTTTGTGGTTCCCCCATTTCTTACATAGAAGCATTTCATTGCTTTCTTGAGGATCCCTGGGCAAAGCATCTCAAAGGATTTTCTGATTGCATTTTATATTTTTCCAACTAATTTTACCCTTTGGCCTTTATCCCCTTCTTCCCATTAGGTAAGATACAATCCCTTCTTGGGTCAATACACCCAAAGATCCCAAAATTCTAGGGATATGGAGGGAAAAAGTATGGAAAGTGACAAGTATGGTAGGGAACGGACGATGAATTTTCAAGGAACCACCCAGTAGCAACCTATTCCCGAGGGAAACCAACTTATTAGGACATAATGACACCCCCCTGAGGTTTAAATAAGGAACAGAGCATAAATTCCAAGAAAATGTTTTGAAATAAAGAAAGATCATTTTCATCAAGTTCAAATGCTTTAAATATCAGAGTGATATGTACCATGATACCTGGACTCATTACCTCATGGAGAAAGACCCACTTCCTTGTGGGAACCAGACCGGTGTAGTGGATGTTGTTGTTGGTGATGTGTAGGATGCATCAAAGAAAAGAAGGGCCCTTCTAGGGCTATGCTCTATCCATATGGCTCTCGACACTCCATGTCTACAACTTGTGGGCATGGATGATTTTAGGGGATAAATTTCTCTCATGGGATAATTTTCCATGGTTTTTCCAAAAACGAGATTCGCTATTTTAAAAATGATTCGCCCAAATTCTATAGGATAAAATTATTTTACCTTAAAAATCGCCAAAATTTTATAAAAACTATATAGAATCCTTAGAAATTTGAATATTTTTACAAAAATATAGCCAAACATTTATAGTTAGCATATGAAGGATTAGTAAGATTCACTAAGGTTTCTACATTTTAAAATAAATTTCCATCCTTAAAATCATCCCTGCTTGTGGGCCTTGATACATGATCTCCTTAGTTACCCCTAGGTTGTGGTTAACATCTGGCTCCTACTTAGGGACATGTACTCACCATAGATCACATGAGAACCTTAGCATCTCTGGTATTACCTATGCCTACTATATATAAACAAAAGATATCATTAATATCTAGGGTGGTGATATCACCCTTTTTCTGTATACGATATAGAACCAATAAAAGTCAAAACTTTAATCTAATGGTCATGAGAATACATATATACAAATGAAATAAAGGAAATGTGTAAATGCAATTATAACTATACTGGAATGATATGAAATTGTATGTACAATGGATGCAAATTCCTACCTACCTACACTTATATGTTGGTTGAATGTTAGGTGTAGTCATATAACCAGTGAAACCATCCTAGCAATATCTCATAATACATGCCTTTGTTCTTCATCATAAACCAAAACAATGATAGGTTGAGCAAAAAAAAAACATGGGTTAGAAAATATATCATATCATAGTAAATCATAAAATCTAAATCATGGACATGGGAGGGAGGGACTAAATCATGTTGAGAGGTTTCACCATAACCTCGTCGTATCCATCCCAAAATAACGCCAAGAAAGGCAGAAGAAAGTAGATCCTCATCCTTAGCTACAAGGCTATCCCTAGATAGTTGAGACGAAGGGATGAGAAGGAACCTATGGGAAGTCCTACGGATTCCTATGGAAAAAGGGAGCTCAAGGTGAGGGATGAAACCAAGCCTAGTTAAAAAACTTAGCTTCCAACCAAGGGTTTGTTGATTTTGTACATGAAACTAAAAAAACCTATGACCAATCAAAGTTTGAAAACAATCTTGTATGACAGGTGGGTGACTATCATGAAAGAAACCCCCAACCATATATGTAGTAGAATGGAAAGATGATAATAGAAAAGGTTAGGAATTCTTGTCACAAAAATCTTTCTCTAGGGAGACAATGTCTTGACCCTCATCAAAGTTAGAATACAATGATGGTTGAAAATTTTCCTCATAAAATAAATCTGCGTGCTCAAAAGAATATTCAACAAAATCCTCAAGGTATGAATGGAAATCATCATGAGAACATTGTGTTAATTCATCCTTAGGTTTTTTCAATATATCTACAACTGTATGTTCTCCTCGTCGCCAAATGTCAGAATCAGTAACAATCTCATATGACAGTTGTAAAGGAAGCAATTGAAAATTTCCTTCCATATCATAGATGGGGCATTCATCATGACCAACCACATCCCATTCACATATTCCAACATGTATGAACTCATCAATATTATTAACCATATCATTACCTTTATCATAGCATGAAGGGTTTAGTACATCCAAGGATTCCTCTAACACTTCTTCACTTTCCAAATCACAAAATAAAGCATCTTCAAAATCTTGGAAAAGGAAACAACTTATTGTATTCACTTCTTCTTGTGCATGAGTGACAAAGGCTTGGATGAGTTCATCAAATGGAAGAGAATATATTAGTACTTCATCCTCATGACTCGCTTCTTTGACCATATATTTGCCTTTATCACAATATGAAGGGTCTGTCCTGTCTAACAATTCCTTTACTTCTTCACCTTCTGAATTATAGAATAAGGCATCATCAAAAACCTGAAAAGGAAAATGATTTTCCTTAGTCTCTTCTTCTTGTGCAGGAAGAATGGGATCTTGGATGGCTTCGTCGGATGAAGGAGAAATCATAAATACTTCATCTTTATGATTGACATCTTCAAGTTATTTTTATTCAACCAATTCCTTTTCATCTTTGGTAGAACTATGAGTAAATTCTTTCGCATCTTTATGGGATTGGTAACCTTCATCAAGAGCCCTATCTTCAACCTCATGTTGGTTGATGATTGGGTCCCACATTTCTTGTAATTATCTAATAAATATCTCAAGGGAAGTTATTCTCTTTGGACTAAGAATATCTGGGGTATCCTCAGGGTCATCAACCTTGACCTCAGGAGAAAAGAAATTTTCTTCCTCGAATGAGGAGATATTGGCTTCGATTTCTATAGCCATGTTATAAGCTTCTTGGATTGTCCTTGGGCCCTTTTCATTGAGGAGGAATCCTAATTTACTTGATAATTCCCTGGTATAGAGGAATATTGGGTATTCCTTTCTTGGGTGACATCCTTCATGGATTCATTGTACCAACCTCTCGAATATGGTATGGAACTCCCCAATGGTTTTGCTCTCAATATTTTTTATGCAACTAAGTTCATTTAACAAGAAGTGCATATGCTCTTTGAAACTCCATATTTTAAGGAAGACCTCTTATATTTGATCCATGGATGTGATTTTTTCATTAGGGAAACTATCATACCATACTCTAGCATCATCATGAAGAGTATCATAGAAGAGTTCCATTGTCAGATCTTCAACATCATCACTAATAGGGTGGAGTTGAAAGAAAGCCCAAAAATTAGTCATGTGTTCTTCGACACTATCCACATCAATACCATTGAATCTTGGGAGCCAATTTCCATATCTTTCATGCATTCATCGGGGGTAACCTAGAATTTCACTCATATCCAAAGGTTTGAAGTTACCTAGGTCCCATTGAGAAGCCATAGTTGGCTTTTTCATTAATGGAGTCACCAGATAATCCATATAGGTATTATCAAAGGGAAAAGAGGGAATCACCCTCAATGGAGTTTCTAGGTAATATTGTAAAGTAAGAATGATTTGAGGAAAATATATTACCAAAAATGTGTCATTCGAGGAAAATTGACTCGATGTTTCCCGGCAATGACACCAAAAATGTTATCGTGCAACCTGTAATTTCCCAAATCCCAAGGCAAGTAAGGGATATTGGTGTAACAAGGGGGTCACTTATCACTATCACCTTAATAGGAAACCCCTTTATGTTTAGGAGTAGAAGAGGTCTACCCCAGGAGAGGCATCCCCAATAACCTAAAGGGATAGAATATTAGGGTTATGGTCAAGATATATTCCCCCCTCTCATTGGTTACCAAAGTCACTAAGTCAATGTCTCAAAATTGAGGTTGATGAAGTGCTTGATGTACCTTCCCTGAATAAGAAAATATAGCATGAATATACAATTATCCCAAGTAAAAATATGAGAATAATACCTTAGTAGACAATAGACAATGACAATAAGTGATAGCTAATATAAAATAGCAGCAAAGTAAAATTTTACAACAAACATTATTTTGTAACATCTACAAGAAATTTGCCTTGGAAATGCTTGAAAAGACAATGAAAATATAGGATTTATTATGTAGAATGATAATGACTTGTCACAAGAAATTTTTGAAGTGATTTGCTAGCTATTCATGTTAATTATGCAGAAAATTTTATGTTATTACATGGATGTAGCAATACATTGTAACAGTAGAAACAAAGTTAGTAATATAAGCTAAATTAGTGTTAGAATTAGTTATTAAAAGCTTGAGAGAAAAGTGTTTAAGTGTTTGATCAATCCTTCAACAAGACAGAAGCAAGAACCAATGCCTTTTGGGGCTTATGGAGTCAATTATATTAGCACAATAACTTGGAGAAATAACAATGATTGTACTTGTCTAAGAGATAACAAGGTGGAATCTTGAGAAGTAGCACCTTAAGTTCTCAAGCACCAAGCCCCAAAGAGAAGATTCAACTACGGTGAAGGCACTTCTAGGCCCAAGCGATTTCTCCTATCCTTAGACTCTTGAAATATATTTAATGCAAAAAGAACTAGAAAAACTTCTAAAGTGCTAGCACTTTAGGGCTCTAGAAGTTTGTCTACACAAGATCTTCTTAGGAAAAATTAGAAAAACAAAGATCAAGAAAGAAGCACCTTGTGTTTCTTACTCCTAGGTTTTTCAAGAAATAAATTTTATAATATTAAATATGAACAAGTAAACATACCATAAACATTTATCATGAAATGAAAATTGCAAATTTACTTACTTCACCAAGAATAACCAAGCATAAAAACCCTAGATTTGTCAAAATTCCACCAAGAAATGATCCAAAAATGCATCCAAACAAGTCTCCAACCAAGTGTTCTTCAAACTTTCAGCCAAGTACCCAAAAAGGGAGCCAATTTAAGTCCCTCTCTTGTGAGAGGTGAGTTATGATCAAAAAATGAAATTAACCATCCATATTTATATGGGAAATCCAGGCTAATTTACCCAAAAGTTGTGTCTTTTCACAAAACAGAGCCCACGTGTCAATTTTCTCTCAAAATTCAAAATTAAATCATTTTTCACAAAATAAACCCTAAATAGGGTGATGTCATCCTTCCTAGGGTGATGTTAGGCCTCCTCCATGAGACATTGAGGTCATCTAGCAAAGCGTTGAACCTCCAAAAGCCCTCCTCCATGTCATACGCGCCAAAACAACATCCCAACATCTCTCAATGTCAAACCCTAGCCCTGGGTGACATCATGGGGCTACTAGGGTGACGTCCAAGGTCCCCAAAGCCAACTTCCAGGTGGGGAAGGGTGACCCCTCATTGTCTAGTCCTGCCAAGGTGCCTCCAAATGCAACTTCCTCTTCCTTCATTGTGCAAACTGGTCATCACTATATTTCCCCAAGCCTGGGATCTCTACATCCATCATTAGGCTTCAATCCCTCATGAAGGTCTGAACTGATCATCTCCTCATGATTACCTATCCACTGGGAAAATTCCTACAAAGACAACAAGTACACCCTCCAGGGGTCCGTGATTCACAAGTATCATAGCAATTAAATCACATCTAATAATCAAATCACCCAAACATGTGCATCAAACCCCTTATTAAAACAAACAAATGCTCAACGACATTTTAGAACTTTTCAAATTTAGGTTTGGGAAGGATCTCATTATTCCCTATTGGGCCAATAACTCCCAGGTCTAGGGTGTTTACTAGGTGGATCATATCCTAGTCATGTGTGTATGTGAGATGGTGTGGGGTAAAATTTTTGGACATGGGTTCATGACATACAAGGGTTTGTATTGTCTTACCAATGGGTGCCTTTGTGGAGGGTGAGCTACCCCTTTTCCTCAATGATACTTTTCCAAGCCCATTTTCCATTCTTTCTTCTTAGCTTTTTCTTTCATGTTTCTTTCATGTTTCAAGGAATTAGTTGGAATCCATTTTCTTGTCTTGGTGTCTAGATACGACATTTTCATTCACAAATACCTTGTGGAAATGAGAAGGGTGTCTCACAATGAGACCCCCTTTCCCTTAGTCATGTAACTGAGAGCCACTACCCTGGCTTGGTGACCAGATGATGGTAATGGCATACCTCTAAATACCTATGATCATGATAGGTTGGCTCATGACGAGACCTCCTATCCCCAAACTAACACCTTGAGTATTCATTATCATTGATTTTGTGGGTCCCCTATTTCTTACAGAGAATCATTTCATTTCTTTCTCAAGGATCCATAGGCAAAGTATCTCAAATGTTTTTATGATTGGATTTTATCTTTTTCCACCTAATTTTACCCTCTCAACCTTTAGGCCCTTCTTCCCATGAGGTAAGGTACAATCCCTTCTTGGTTCAATACACCCGAAGATCCCAAAAGGATAGTTATATGGAGGGGAAAAGTATGGAAAGTGATAAGTGTGGTAGGGAATGGACGATGACTTTTCAAGGAGCCACCCAGTAGAAACCTATTCCCAAGGGAAACCAACTTAATAGGACATAATGACACCCCCCTCAAGTTTAAATAAGGAAAAGAGCATAAATTCTAAGAAAATGTTCTAAAATAAAGAAAGCTCCTTTGGAATATGTTCAAATGCTTTACATATCAGAGTGATACATACCATGGTACCTGGACTCATTACCTCATGGAGAAAGACCCACTCCATTGTTGGAACTAGGTTGGTGTGGTGGATGTTGTTGTTGTTGTTGATGTGTAGGATGAATCAAAGAAAACAAGGGCCCTTCAAGGGCTATGCTATGTCCATATGGCTCTCGACACTCCATGTCTACAACCTGTGGGCCTCAAGACATGATATCCTTATTTACCCCTAGGTTGGGGGTAAGAGTTTCCAAGACCCGGGAAAACCATTCAATGCCACATTTACCAACTCTATGTCATCAACTGCCTCACAAATGGATACAAGTTGACCATGAATCTGAGTGATCCTCATGAGGTAGCTAGCAACTATATATGATTTGGACATCTCAATTGATCAGAGCGGATGCCTCAAAATCAGTTTCCAGTTTTTTTTTTCACTTTCGTACAAGACCGTCAAAGCATCATACATCTCCTTGGTTGTCTTCTTCTTGGAAATATGAGGAATCAAATGATCCTTCATAAAATCCAACAACACTTACTTGGCCTTCACTTCCTTCTTCTTTTAAGCTGGCAATTCTTGTGCATCAATAGGATATAGAATCACCTTCTCAATTCAATCTTTGAGATCATTCTCTTCCAAGAGAAAAATAAGCATATCCTTCCAGGCTTGGAAATTTGTGGCCCCCTCCAACCTGTCCTCAACTCTAAGAGTGCCCACCATCATGTCCAGTCTTGAACAAGAACACAAATCTGCAGCAACTTGTGTTTTAAGAAGATGGAATTCACTCTCTAGAGCCTATGCTCTAATACCATGTCATTTTTTAAGAATTCAATTTCAGATATGAAAATTACTTACAAGTGAACTCAAACAATAAACTAGGGATTCTATTACTAAATAATTTACACTGAAATTATGACAAAAAATTTATAACGGAAGCACAAAGAACAAAGAGAAATCATCCATATACAAGAGACACAAATTTTTATCTAGTAAAATTTTCATATTGAGAATCTAGTGCTCTCGGCAATTTTTTGAAAAACTTTCAACTTACAAATATGTTGTCCCTCGTTGATGTCACAGTCATACCTAGATGATGTCATAGTTGTACTAATGATTTATCCTTGCAAGTTTTCACATGTGGCCAATTGGTGTACTTCCTTCATGTGCAGTTGTCCTAGCATTGACCTACGGCTATTGTATAGTATGCACATGTGGTATGGCATGCAATAAATGCATCATACGGATCTCACATGTGTAGCCTATTCCTCTTCTCTCTCACATGTGTGAACTCACATGTGCAACTCATGCTTCTTAGTGGGAAAATTGAGAAAGGAAGACCAAAAAACCCTAGATCATATTTGCCAAAGTGAAGATTCTCCTTGCTGAAATTGTCTCTCCAATCTCCTTGGCAAGATTTCTCACTCACTCATGCAAACACCATAATGAAAAAATAATATGTTTGATGTCTCCTCACATTTCCTCTCCTTTTATAGGAGTCTAAAGTGAGTTTAGAAGCCCCTTACTAAACTCAACATTAAATTAATTTTTTTTATTCCTCCAAGTGGGTGCAAAGCCCCAACAACAACAATTCCAAGTCCCAACTCTATATAAAAGGGGTTTTCAAAAATAAAAATGAAATGTGAGTGCCAACAAATATTCCCACATGCTCGACACCAAGGACATTGATAATACCTCCCTAATACTACAAAAACATCAACAAGTTTTAGGGCTTACTTCATGGCTTTTTTTTCCATTAAATACATTTCTATGAGCACCTTTGTAAAGGGTGCACTTTCTCTTGAGTTGCCCCATATTTATGTGTTATTTTTCCCAAACCCCTTTATCAACCATCTTTCTAGTCCACTATTATATTTTCAAGTCCCAATTTATAAGGTTTCAAGCCGTAGCATTGCTATTTGGGACCAAAGCAGACACTGAAAGAGTAGAGCTCAAGTTTGGAATGGATTTTGTTAGTCCTTTTTTCTGTCATTCCTTCTTTCTTTAGCATCATTTTGTTATTATTTTAGCAACTGTTGCAATCAACCTATGTGCCATCAACCCCTCCTTCTCATGAGATAATGGACCATGACCCATAGACAAAGTTTAGTACACTATGAGAGCCTCCAGGATGGAAAGTGTTAAGTATGGTGGGGAATGAAATGTTACCCTTGAGAGGGCCCCCGAGTAGTACCCATTTTCCCTGGGCAGTGACAACATGAGACTAGAGCATAGAATCTTTCCACCAAGGTGAAACAAGGAAACTGACACAATTTCTTAGACCATTGATCCATTATCCAACTTCAACCAAATATCCTCATCCACATGCTCGATAAATTAAGGACAACACTTTTCATAAAAGAAGGACTTATGTACCTCATGGTGATTATGGTTTACCATCTCTCATACTTTGGGTTGCTTGAATGTGATTATCTTTGGTTGACCTGTAACTACAAAGGTAAATGAGGGGGGATGTTGGGTTTCCATCTGTGTACATGTTGATCATCATCATGGTCTAGATCATGTTCTCCATTGTGGTCCATGAGACATGATCTCCTCTAGTTATCCCTAGGCATGGGGGGGTAACATATGGCTCCAACATGGAGACATGTACTAACTGTAGAGTGCATGAGAACCTAAACATCTCTAGTTGTCCAAGACCTACAATCCTACACCCACTTCAAATGACAACACCAATTATAAGTATCTGTCGATGGGTATGATCCACCGAAATCCGTGATAAATCCAAAATCGTGCTGAAAGAGAAATTTTCCTTAGCTACAAAATGATATAGAAATGATATTCGCTTATTAAGTGTAATTTCCTAACATGTATTTTTTATGTACAAATGAGAATGCAATATATACAAGAAATATGTAAGGCTATATTATCATGAATGTAAGATGCAACATATATACAAATGCAATGCAGGATGAAAATGCCTACCTAGCCTACACTAATCTATGCTACACTGAAATGCTAGTTATAATCATGCAACCAATGAAACCATCCCAACATTGTATCAAAATATATACCTTTTTTCTTCATCGTAAACCAAAATAAATATAAGTCAATCATAAAACGGTCATGAATCGGGACATACATCATACCATAACTAGTCATAAAATCCAACTCATGGAGGCAAGAGGGAGGGACAAAGTCATGCAAAGAGGTATGACCACAACCCTTCCCTATTCATCCCAAGACAAGGAGAAAAGAATTAGGAAAAGGCATATCCCCATCCTCAACTACTAAGATAACACTCAAAGATCGAGAAGCGATTAAAATGAACCTAAGGAAAACTCTAAGGTTTCCCATGGAAGAAGAGAGAGCAGGGTAAGGGATCAAACCAAGCCTAGAGAAGAAACATTTCTCTCAACCCAAGGTTTGTTAATCTTATGTGTGAAACTGAAAAGGCTTACAACAAACCATAGGTTGAAAACAATTTTTTCCTACAAGAAAATGACTATGATGAGGAAAAATCACAACCATATCTATAGTGGAACAGAAAGGTGAAAAAGGAAAAGGATAGAAACTTTCACCACAAAAATCCTTCTCTAGGTCAATCATGTCCTTACCCTCATCAAAGTTAGAACTAACGGTAGCTGAAACTCATCTTTTTAGAATAAATCCAAGTGCGCAAAAGTGTATGTATCAATCCCCCCAAGATAAGTGAATAAATCATCAAGGGAATGTTGTAATAACTCATCCCTAGGTGGTTGGAACAAATCCGTAATCATGTTAGCTTCTTGTTGACAAACGTCTGAACTAGTAGCAATCACATATGGTTGTTCTAAAGAAAACAATTGAAAAATACCTTCAATATCATAAATGGTACCTCCAGTAAAGCCATAAAAATTCATGTCCTATTTATGTCTCCCGACATGTATAAACTCATCAATATTCACTTTCATTATAGCATGAAGGGTCTAATGTATCCAAGGGTTCCTCTAGCACGTGTTCACTTTTTGAATGATATAATAGAGCAGCATCAAAGTCTTGGAAAGGAGTATAACTTAACACATTCTTTTCTTCATTTGTAGGAGGAATGAAAGCTTGGATGACTTCATCAAATGGAGGAGAAAATAGTGGCACTTCATCTTCAAGAGGAGCCTCTTCACGGATTAGGTCTTCAACAAGATGTGTTTCATCAAAGTGTTATTCTTCGGCATATTCACAAGGAAAATCACGTTCTACTGCATATATTTGGTGATCTTCCTCATCATTTACCACTTTAGTATTTCATTCTTCAATCAAGTCTTGATTATCTTTAATAGAATCACGAGGAAAATATTTCTCCTCTTCAAGGGACTGGAAACCCTCTTCATGAATCTTCTCTTCAACTTTGTGTTCATCAATGGATTCATCTTCCTTGGTAGGGATAGAACATAACCCTTCCCTTTGAAGGGCCACCGTGAGATCATGGAGAGTATCTTCATAGATTTTTATTCTCAGGGCCCACCTTCTAAGGAATTCCTCAATGAAGATTGTAAGAGAGAAGATATAATATTTGGATTAAGAGTATGCTTAACCCATTCATTTTGTATTGTCTCCAGAGAATAAGAAAAAATAATAGTATCAACACATATTAATGTGTCACACCTATCTCCAAAACATGCTTCAAGGAATTCATGACATGAGTAATAGCCAAGGATGGGTCTCCATCAAATTTTGGACAATTATTCCCCCAACCTGGAGAAAAGTGATTTGGGTATCCTAGAATGTCTTTAATATCCAGGAAGGGAAACATTATGTGAAGTGACCATCGTCCCATAATTTCATCCCTTGAAAATGCTTAATATCAAAAATTTGAGATTAGTAGGATGACACTTTGGAATATGTTGGTGGAGTTGTCAGACAATGTCTTTAGGATCATCAAAGGAAGGTGAGTGAACTACCCTTAGTGGAGTCGCCAAGTAAACGTGTAAGGTAAGGGATTTGGGAGAAAGTTTACCAAAGTTATGTTATTGAGGAGAATGACTCAATCCTCCCTGACAACGGTGCCAAAATGTTATCACGGGATTTGTACTTATGCAAATCCCTCCACAAGATCCCCAAATATTGGGTACCTATGGAAAATGTGACCACTATCACCTAAGTAGGGATTGTTATCGTTGGATTTGTACTTGTGAAAATCCCACCACAAGTAGCCCAAATCTTGTGTAACTATAGGAAATCCTACCACTATCACCTTAGTAGGAAATCCCCTCATTTTAGTGATGGAGGAGATCCACCACAGGGTATGATTCCTAAGTGACCCCAAGGGATCAAAGTAGCAAGTTTCTTAGCCAATCCTACCACCCCCTCTCTTGATCACCTAATATTGGTCTAGGTCAGTGAAATGGATGAGGTAATGAGTTGATTCAATACCTTCCTAGAACTTGAACACTTTATAGAATTTATATGAATACTTCCAAGTACAAACATGCAATTAGAACCTTATAAGACACTAGACAATGAGAATTTTCTATGGCTAGTTAAAATTTGCAGTAGTACAATAGTCTTACAACAACAATATAAATTTGTAACAACAACAATAAATATGCTTCAAAATTGAAATAATTGAAAAGGAAAACTTAGCATCAACTCAATAGAATATTTCTCAATTGTTAGATGCAATTTATGGGTATGTTAGGCCACCTTTAAACCAATGTATGCAGCCAATACGAGTATATTCAAATGGTTGTAGAAAACGTTTGCAACAAAAGAAAGTTTACAATCAAATTAGCTTAAGTTAGTGTTAGTACAATCATTAAAAAATTTAGGAGAATTGAAATAGAGAGTTTATTGATCACTTCCACCATAAGAGAGCTTTAAATATTAGTGCCTTTGAGGGATATAGAGTGATCCAGATTATTTTCAGCACGAAATGAGAGCGGAGATATAATAAAGAAATGCACAGAGATATTGAAAATATTCAATAATATAACAGAAATGTATCAGAGATGCAACCATAAACACAAATATACAGTAATATACAATTTCTATTAATCAAAGAAATGTACAGAGACTGTAAAAATACAGAGTGAAAGACTCGCTAGAATGGTGGCAGCTTATCTCTGAGAAGAGATGTGATGGCTACTTGCATTCGCAAGAAGATGATTACAATGAGGCTCTGAAGGC
>ML777823.1:196028-227499 GCA_009831015.1 Picea engelmannii | reverse complement strand
GATATAATAAAGAAATGCACAGAGATATTGCAGATATTCAATAATATAATAGAAATGTATCAGAGATGCAACCATAAACACAGATATATAGTAATACACGATTTCTATTAATCAAAGAAATGTACAGAGACTGTAAAAATACAAAGTGAAAGACTCGCTAAAATGGTGGCAGCTTATCTCTGAGAAGAGATGTGATGGATACTCGCATTCACAAGAAGATGATTACAATGAGGCTCTGAAGGCCCTTTTACAATAAATGGGAATGCCAAAATTCCTAGACATCCAAAAACCTAACCCTAGGAGATGAAGTGCCAAAAGTCATGTGGGCCCCGTTTGGGTAAGTGAGTACATCAACTTCTCGGGGTCGTAACTTTTGCATACGATCTCTGTTTTAGGTGTGTGATAGCTCATTGGAAACGTATTGTCGAGGAGATTCATTTTGGGGGATCAATCATTCCTTCGGCTATCCTTGAGAACCTTGATCTCAAAAAACCTTCATTTGGACCCTCAAAATGGCCCCAGAAGTTAAAACCTACTAAAAATAGTAAGTTGCCAAAATGGCCAGAAAACTGTTTTGAGCCATTTGGAAAAGGTGGGTGGCCACCGATATCCACCTGGATCATAGAATCTTTATAATAGTGAATGAAAATTACTTGGAACTTGATCTAGACACAACCCAGAGGTAGGACTCAATCTCTAAGGTGCTAGAACATTAGGGCCTTAGATATTAAATCTTGAGGACGATAATTTCTAGGGTGCAAGCACTTTTGGGCCCTAGAAACTTTTTCTCCCTTCTTGTAGCTTCACCTAGGTCAAAAATCAAGTGTCTAGGGATAAAATCCTAAAGTGCTAGCACTTTAGGGATTTAGGAGTCTAACCCTAGGTAGGATTTTCTTCACAAATTATGTATGAAATTAACTTTGTGAGAGGAGGAAGCACTTATTCCCCTCTCTTAGGGTTTTACCAAGAAAGATTCAAGCATGAGCAAGTAAAATTCACCATGAAACATTAATAGCATGAAACAAAATTGCATAAATTTACTTACTTCACCAAAATATCACTAAAATAAACCATTATTGAAACAATACCATCCAAAAATCATCAATGAAGCATCCACACTTGACCTCCAAGAGACAGTGCATGAGAGAAAAGAGCCAATCACCCCAAAATAGTGAAAACTTCAGACTTATTCTCTCACAAATGGTGAGAAGATTTGATGCCTTGAAATGAAATTTGGCTAGCCATATTTATATGGAAATCCTAGCCATCCAAGAGACTCAATGAAAATTCATGTCTTTTCAAGAGGGGACGACCCCTTAAATTTTCCCTTACAATATACAAAAACAAATTTTACATAAAATAAAGCCCTAGAAGGGTGCTCTCATGCCCTAAGAGGGTGACGTAGTCTCTCCAAGTGCAACATCAAACAACAGGAGGGAGACGTTGGGCCTATAAATGCCATGTGCCAGGCCAAAGTGTCCTTCCATGGTCTCCTCCTATCAAGCCACCTCTAGAACCATCCCATGCATCAAACCCTATCCCTCCAAGGTGACATCAAGGGATAAGAAGTGATGTCGTGGACCTCTAAAGGATAAATTCGAAGTGGAGAAGGGTGAAACCTCATCCTATAGTGATGTCAAGGTGCCTCCAAATGCAACATCTTATGTCCATGTCAACATAGGGGAAGACCTAGGTTTCAACACTTCAACAACGCACCAACAAAACCCTAACTACTGACCCTTTCGAAAACACCTACGAAGCATATGAAGTCTCACCCAAGGTAAAGACAGGGGTGTGTTACCCTCATTTATTATTGACCTAAATGGTTTACCCTCTAGCCTTGTGGAGGGTGTGTTGCATACCTCATTTGAAATGCAACATTTTTCCAAGCCCTTGCTTTTAATTTATTATGATATGAACATTGAGTGTTATGTGCAATGTAAATTAAAGAGAACTGCAATTCCAATTGAAGTTAGGGACACATTGAGTTCCATATGCACTGGAAATTAAAAGACACTGCAGATGCATTCCCCTAACAAGCGAGACATTTATTAATTGTATGTTTTAGAAGGTCCTTGATTTTATGGAGTTGCATTTCATTTCTCTCAATACATTAGGGAGAGCATCTAGAGGGGTAATTCATTGGCTTTTGAATTTTTCTAGCTACAATACCTTTTTTCTATCAGCCCCTTCTTCCCATGAAATGAAGTACAAGCCCTTCTTGGGTTCAATGAGCCCAGAAACCCAAAAGATGAGGAAACTGAAGGGAAGAAGTGTGGAAAGTGGTAATTATGAGTGGGGGATGGTACGATGACCCTTCAAGGAACCACCCGATAAACACCCTTTTCCGAAGGGTGACAAACTTACTAGGATTACATGTCAACCACCAAGGTGAAATTAGGCAAAAAGGTATAAATTCCAAGCAAATGTTCCATAATCAAGAGAGGACTCTTTACAACATGTTCAAATTTTTCAAATATTAAAGAGACACTTACCATGATATTGCACTTGTTACCTCATGAAGAAATACATGTTTTCCTTTGGGGCCAAACCTATGTAGTGGATGTTGCTAAGTTGTTGGTGATGAGTGGTGATGAAATCATGTCTAGGAGGGACCTTGCGGGTTGTTGTTCCAGAGTCTGTACTTAAGGCTTAGAAGTATAGTGTCTAGGCATCCGAAAGTGAGTAAAGGGTAGAGAAGGAAGAAACGTCAACCTTTGGCAAGGGAAAATAGGGATGATTTCTTTGTTGGCGTTGTCTAGCTTCCAACTGTTCCTGGATGTTTATATCCCATTCAATCGTTGCCCATGAACGTTCGAGTTCAACCCGAGTAGTGGTTGTTTTAAGAATAGTATCGAAAAGGTTTAAGGCAATATGTGTTTGATCTGATAGTCTGGGTTCGATATTAGACTGTCTTGTTACAGGGACAGTCATGGAGGAATAGTAAGATAAGAAAATCTCAGGGGGAATTTAAGTGATGTCTCAATTTCAGTCGTATAAAAGAGATTTTACAGTTCATGAGTGAAATAGGGGTGCAAACCAAATACCCTTTCCCATAACTGAGTTATACTTTAATAAAAATGTATGAGGTGGGAGAAAACATTAAGTTGTCTATCGAGTAAGGCTCCTATTAAGGGAGAATCTCACGTATAAATAGAAGAAGAAAAATGTAAAGAAATAACCCGATGAAGCATAATATATATATATATATATATATATATATATATATATAATTCTAAAAGTGTTGATTGGTATTATACCTGTTGATAGCTGGTACAGAGGAAAAACAATAAACAATATAGAAAACCAAAATTCATTCACTATAGTAGAGGTTGTACTAAATTATAGCAAAGCATTCATCAGATACAAATATGAAATGAAACGAAATATGAGATACAAGGAAACAAAATCATAACACAGTCTTAACGGAATTGATAATCTTCGGATTTGTTTTATATTAACTCTCAGAAAGGAAAACCTCTATTACAATCGAAACAAAAAGGTCCAACCACTTTTCTTTCTTTCTATGGTATATTTATACAGTTTTACATAATATGGAATCTCAATCATTGCAAAATTTTCAGTTATGATAAGGAGGAGAGAAATCATTCCATTTCTTCATCTCTGTCTTTATTTTGTGCCAGAAGCTTGTCCTCGCGCATGATCGGTACAAGTGACACACCTTTCCACCAGCCGAGATATTAGCCTTGACGATTCTGCTTGACAATTAGCTTCAAAAGAGTAACAATCTCGGGCTAATTGTGGTAACCTTTCTTCCATCTGTCTATCTATGATGTCGATAGCGCACAATTGTACACTTGGTTTAATCATACATTTATCTATTTGAACTATGTTTGCCATAGTTACTTGTGAGATCTCGGTCGAATCTCTTTCCTCTTTTTCATTTAAATCAAGTGAGATTTTCGCTATATTCATTTGACTTAATGCCTCGGCATTACCTTCGCTATCAATGCCTAACAGATTACCATCTATAGAACCAAAAGCCTCTTCTAAATATTTTGTTACCCTCTTGGCTTGCAACTTACCTTCTGAGATACTGTGCTCCCATTCTTTTAATAAACTATTTCCTCTAGTCTGCTCTGAAATGGAAAACCTGGGAGTACTTCTCGATTCCCTATTGTTTGTATCTATTACAGCCTCTTGAAAAGCGACCCGAGCTGCTCTAGATTCTCTTTCTCTGACAAACAAATTTTCCAAAACTTGATTAACAAGTAAACAGTTGTCCCGAATCACCTCTACCTTGGCGAGTAAATTTTGTTGGGCCATAGAAAATCTACTTCAAATCTCCATCGCCTGGGACTGGAACATCTCGATATTTATAACTTTACTTTTTGTGATTTCCACTCTAGATTGTAGTTGTTCGATCAAGTCCTTTTGTTGGCCTGCTTGTAGCTGACCATTTTGAACCACCATCTCTGCTTGTTCGATCTTAGTCTTGAGCAGCTCTATCTCACTTTTATCGTCCAACCTTGTGTGTTCTATCCCTATACTTGCCTGGTCCTTGGCAGCCTCCTCTGTTGTGGCTAGTCTGGATTCTAGGATTTTGATGAGGTGATTTTTTCATTTCAGCTGGTTTTTCAAAACCCTGACTGAAAATTGATTCGATGTGGCATATGCCCCTAATGTCCCGGCTATTTTTGTTGTGAATTGTTAATTCTTCTTGTCTTTCCCATGAGTCAATACTTTGTATTTCTTGGTTGTCGATTCCCCTTCCTAATAGAATTATCTCTTTACCACAGTCTTTCTCTTCTTATCAAAGAAGAACTCATTTGGAGGGAGCTCTTCCACCCTTATAGGTCTCAATTCTTCATTTAAAATCCACCCTGCGTCAATATTTCCCTGAGCTGACTGCAAGGGAGTAATGGATGTGATGGGATCTATGATTTTCTTAGTTGGTTTCCCCGGAGTAGTAACCAGAGTCTTCTTTTTCGGTTGGTCGGGAGTCTTTATCTCTGTTTTTGGACTCTTAGTTTTTTATTCCCCATCCTGGTGTTTTTCTTGGCTGGGTGTCTCATCTTTGGAGCCTTGGGCATCTTTTCGTTTCACCTCCGTTGTACTCAGATTCTCACCCCGCAATACTGCGGGAAGACAACTGCATCGATGTTCTTGGAATTTCATAACATCGGTCCTCTCTTTAGGTGCCAGGGTTTGTATCCAAGCTAAAATATCGACATAGGATCTTGCGCCTCGGAAAATATCATCCGAGGGTGAATTTTCATGTTCGAACCTCTTGAGTCTGCAACTAGCCAAATGATTACTTACGACCCTTTGCGGATCGTGCTTCTTGAATTCAATAAGAACCAATTTTAGGTCTTCCAGGGCTGTTGCCTCAGCTTTAGCATGCCCGAAATCTAACAAAGAATATGAATTTAAATGAACAGGAAAAGGTGGCCATACCTTCTTTGAATATCCCTTAAGCTCCTTGCTTATGCCACCGATTATTGTTTGTCTAGAAACCTCGCGACAAGCCAGCTTGTCAGGAATGAATAATGGCAATGCATGCAGGGGAACAAAAGCCCCAAAAACTCTGAGATATGAGAATTTGACTTCTACATACCAGTCAGCTATACTGCTCAAATTTATCACTATACTGTCCGAGATCCTGGGTGGCGGGTGGCCGAAAATAGTGACATGCAATGGTACCATTACCCAGTTAAAGATTTCATATATGAAATCTAACACTTTGTTTTCCCACAATTTTGAATGATAGACATGGATGGGCTCGGCCTCTGCTAGATTCCAACACCAACTCATTAAGGGAAAGGGTGTTAGAAAGCACACGGTATCCATAATGTAGGCGGACATAAAAAATGAAGAAATCTTTCCAATATCTTTCTGCGCCCGATACTCTGTAACTCGACTGGTCAAGCTATCAGACAGCATTTTCTCCCAGTCGAAGGAACAACCTTCGGTGACTTGATGTATTAGAGGCACCCATTGAAGAAAGAAATGTGAGGTGTCCTCTCTCTCGTATAATCTGCAGGTCATCATAGCTATATACTTGAACTATGATTCCAAGGAAGCTATTGAATATATACCATTATTGTCTTCCCTGAACTTCGCAGGGTGCGAAACCCAATCTCTGATTAAGTTGGACATAGTCTTGTCATACTGCACACATTCCTTCTATTTGAACTTCTCCAAGAATTCGGCATCCTATGTAAGGTCTGACATGGTAGGCAACTTGTACATAGCCTGCAGTTGTTCGGGTCTAAAAGTCCCAATGGTGACCTTCTACTCATTGATGATGGTTCTGGTTGGTATGTCCATATGGTCTAATGCCCACCAGACCATATCAAGGTAAGGGAGCAGTCAGGGCCTGGCCACTACTTTATGCATTCTAGGTTGGACAACGATCTTATATTTGGTGGTTATGTCGTCTTTTTCATTGTCACTGGAATCATCAGAATAATCCACTAATTTGGCCTGTTGAACATCAGAAACAAACAACCAGTTCGAGATAGAGTCAACACTTCGAGGTGAAGTATTAGTGACGTTGTCTGAACCTTGTCCCGAAACCTCAACGTTGGCTTTAGACGCTTTTCGTGGGGCCATGACGAGAGATCCTGCTTTAGCTCTTCTACGATAAAAATATGTATACATACAGAAATTAGTTCGTTGAGAAAAGTGTGCTCTATGTAATATAGAAATGAATTTGTTATAACGAATAACGGCTCTATATATTCAAAAACTCGGTATTTTTTAAGAATAGATCGGTCAAATCATGCTTAAATATAAATTTAACAATAAAAACCCAATCTTTACTTGTCGATTTGCCTTGTTTCTAATTAATGCCATAAATTTTGGCTTTTCGAAATGTTAGTTGGCGTAAGGAAGAATTAAGTCTGCCTCATAAATTGTGCATGCATCAAATCATGGGAAATAATGGCTTAGCTCAATTAATCAAGTTTTATCCAAGTTAATTAATCTTTCGGTACTCGTTGCATCGGGAATCTTTGCTTTAACCCTTTGAACCTCTAACACCCGAAATTGCGATGATTGAATTTGTTTAATAAAAACATAATTGTGATTAGGTGCTTAATTAATTACGTAATTATTCATATCACAATTTCGCGACTCGGAGCTTCGAAGGTATAACTTCCGGGAAGTTTGTATGCCGAGTTGCGAAACAGTGAGATCGCGATGATATGTTTTAATTAAAAGGGAGGATAAAATTGGATTAAGTGTTTAATTAATTATGTTTATATCTTTATCGTGACTTCACGACTCGGGGCTTTGACAATAAAGTTTTTTAAAAGAAGATATGCCAAGTTGTGAATTTCTGACAGAACTTAACCATGGCTAGGCTTTTACCTTTAACCTTAACGCGGGTTACTAAAATAAGAAATTCGTGGTTTTGGCTATCGGGGTTACGACAATAAGATTTTTGGATTTAGAAAACGTCGAGACGCGAAAACCCGATGATGCTTAACCATAATTTAGGAAAATTTTACTCTCATTACTGACCTGGGTAAAATTTTAAAACGATTTCGTCATTTCGTTGTTCAGGATTTGTGAACTATGTGATCTATAGCATCCGACATACGAAATCCCGAAGTAAAAAGGGGGAAAATTATTTGAACGAAAAGTAGAACTCACCTTGAGAGTATGATAACCATCGTCGCTTGCGTGATGAGACTTGAGATATTTTGAAACAACAGAAGGAAAATACGAAAACCATCTTTCGATTTCGAGCATTAAGACATGAAAATCAAAACAGGCTAAAAAACAGAGGCGTCTCCAACATAGACTCCAACTAGGGATCACGTTTTCTTGTAAGACGGGAAGAATAGTAGACCACGTGCCGATATTGGGTAAATGGAGTCAATGGCTTTATTCCAATGAAAAGGTTCCTGAGAACAGGATATCGAAGGGGAAAGAGACTTCATTTTTTACCTTTGAAAATATTTTCAAACTCAGATACTTTTTTAAACTTAGTTGTAGTCCCTTTCACGACTTTTCCCTTCTCGTTATTGAATTCAGGTCTGCCTTAAGACAATCAAAACAGTTCTAGGAGACCCAACAGATCTTGTGGCTATCAGCTTGCATCAAAAGGAAAAGATTATATGTTTTTAATCAGGAAGCCCTATCTGAACATGGGATGTAGATCAGGTTTTTAAAAAGAATTGGTTACCAGAGTAGAGTGATATTCATGTATAGTAGCCTTACAGATATCTCAGATATTGCTTCACTGCCAGTGATCATGTTCAGTACCCCGGTGAAGTTATCTAGCCCCTTTCACTGAATTTCCTTTCACCACTTCAGAATATATTTGTGCATTTAAATGTTGAGACGAGGGCAATCATTTCTGAATTTCCTTTCATCGTCTCTTGGACTAGATGGGGGCAATCATTTCTAAATTTCCTTTCACCTCCTGTCTTATAATTTTCTTTATTAGAGCACAAAGATGGGGGCAATCAGTTTGTGTCAAGGCTGATATTTGTGTAATATTTTTCATTATAGGTCTGTCAACTTACTTTGATTACTCAGTACCAACCTTCCCTTAACCTTCACAACACCTTTGTTCTCGGGGAAAAAAGGGAAAATAACTTTCTTAGGGCATTCTATTTGAGCAAGCCTCAATCCTCCGAAATTGTTGAAAAATCTAGGAAAGCCAGGATCACTTTAAGCATCCCTTTGTTTAGTAAGGGGCTGAGGAGTTGTGAAGACCCACTTTCTTTCCACAATCTGCTTTGAAGCTCACGAGGTTGAAACGAAATCTCTTCTCCCTATGTATGTGAAATGGAAAGATGCTGACTGAAAAACAGAAGTCAAAAAATCAAAACTGACTCTTGTAAACCTTTTTCGGGGGCACTTTACTTTGAATAACTGCTTTAATTTGAGTGACTTGTTTAATTTGTCTTATTCTTTCGTAAACAATTAAACAAGGAAACATTTTGTTATTTATTAGTTCGGATGATGTTGTTGTTTGAATGAGGTTACCTTGGTTTTCTTTAATAGCCCTTCAGAACAAGTCTTTTAGGAAATCTCACCTTTACCTTATCATTTCATTTCCTTTGCACAATATCAAAAATCTTTGGTATCACCTGTTTAAGCCGATTTATTTTTGACACCAACTTTCGGTTTACTTCTCCTGCTTGTTTTGTGTGCAGTTGGAATCCTGTAAGAGGCAAATAAGAAGGTTATCGGGGCTATCTGAAAGGTGTTGAAAATTCATGAAATAAAATCAACATAACAAAACGAAATGGAAAATATATATACACAAGTAAAAATTCTATATATGAATATATAAATCTAAAATTAAATGAACTCATTTTTATTTTTTCTAGGCAACTGTTTATGTCATATAATGCTTCAGATAACGCCCGTTGACAGGGGCATTGAGGATTTCACCATCTATATTTTCCAGTAGGAAATTTTTTTCCTTCGAGAGCCGAGACTCTTAATGGTCCATACCAGAGGTGATTGAATTTACTATGTTTCGTTGCTTCTTCCCTCCTTGCATCCCACCTTAGTACTAAATCACCTGGGAGGAAATCTCTGTCCTTTGCCCTACAGTCAAATAATGCCTTCATGTCATCTTGATACTTCTGCATCTTTTTGTCTACTTCGACCTTGTGCTGTTGAACCTCGATTAGCTGGTTTATCCTTTTGGTGACATGATTAGGTTCTTCTTTCTGATCTTTCCACAACTTCATCACGGGGAGTGCTAAATTTATTGGTAACACCACATCTATCCCATATACCATCTGAAAAGGAGACATGTTGATAGACTTTTTAGTGCCTATGCAATTTTCCCACAAAGTGTACTTTAAATGTACATGCCAAGACTTTTTTCTTTCATCCAACACTTTCTTAATTATGTTGATCAAGCTCTTATTAGATGACTTAGTCAGTCCATTTCCTTGGGGGTAGTACACTATAGAATGGCCAAGAATGATATTATACTTTTGGCAGAAGCTGATCATAGCCATAGATTTAAAATCCTGGGCATTATCTGTGACTATCTTTCGGGGGCAACCAAATCTTAATAGGATATTGTCTTCTAAGAACTCTATTACCACCGAGTCAATTGCCCTCTTAGTCAGAATAGCTTCCACCCATTTAGTAAAGTAGTCTGTGGAAGTTAAGATCCACTTGTGTTGGGCGATAGAATGTGGATTGATTTCCCCTATGAAATCTATCCCCCATTGTTGAAAAGGGGCTTCAGTTTTGACCGGAACTAAAGGTAGCGTCGGGAGTTTCTGTTTACCTGCAAATAGCTGACAAGGGTTACAGGCTCGAAATTTGGCGTTAATGTCTGAAAAGAGTTTTGGCCAGTAATACCCAGCCCTTAGAATTTTTTAAGTTGTGTCCCTCCAAGCATGATGTCCTCCACAAACTCCTTCATGAAATTCACTTATAACCCTTTCTGTTTCTGATTTGACTAAGCAAACTAACAAGAAACCGAGGGGGTCTTTCCAATATAGTTGATTTTTGGTGATACAATACTTAACCGCATGAAGCTTTAAAGTCTTGGATTTTGATGGTGATAGTTCACTTAGGCATTTTAGAGTCAGTAGGTAGGATACTATGTTTTTGTACCATTTTGATAATGCAAAATTCTCCTCGATCTTAATTGCACTTGTTGGTTCATCAAGCTCACTTACGTTCATATTTTCCTCATATCCCTGCAGGCAGTTTATATCCAGAGCTTTGAAATTTGATTCGGCCAAAAGTTTGGCTAGGCCTTGTCCTTTTATTAATTTAGTAGGTTTGATTTCCAGGTCAAATTCTTGAATCTTGGCCAGCCATCGTCCTCTTTTCTCGTCACTGTCTGGTTGTACCAAAATATCTTTCACAGAACTGGTTGGTACATATGCAATGATCTTGGAGTGCAACACATATGTTCTAAATGCCTTTAGTGATTTTACCATGGCGTACGCTTGTTTTTATATTATATCGTATTTAAGTTTTGCGTCTCTGAGACTCTTGCTAAAAAAGGCGATCGGATATTCGAAACCCTCTTCGTTCTTTTGGAGGAGCACCGTAGCAATCGTGTATTCAGAGGAAAATGAAAAAATAAGAAAGTCTTTCAGATAATTGGGACTTGCCAATACAGGTGCCTCGGCTATTACTTTCTTAATATGTGAAAGCGATGCTTTGGCTTCTGTTGTCCACTTTACTTCGTTGTTCTTTTTTAGCATATCTGTGATCAATTTTACAATTTCAGCGAAATTTGGGACAAATCTTCGTAAAAAAATTATTTTTCCTAAGAAAGATTGAATTTCTTTTACATTTATGGGAATGTTTATAGTATATATTGCTTCAACCCTATTAGGATCAATCTTAATTCCATCCTTAGATACAATATGACCCAGTAATTTATCCTCTTTCATGGCGAAGTGTGATTTCTTGGGGTTTAAGGATAGACCAAACCTGCGGAATTTTTCGAATGTTTGTTTAAGATGTACCAGATGCTCTCCATCGGATTTGGAGAAGACTGTTAAATCATCGAGATAGATGACTATGAACTTATCCCTCTCTCCAATGAAAGCAATGTCCATAGCACGTTGGAACATGGCTCCTACATTCATCAAACCAAAAGGCATCTTATCATACATGAACGTACCCCAAGGAGTAGTAAAAGCTATTTTTTATTTATCTTGTTCATTCATGGCAATTTGATTATATCCAGAGAAACCATCAATCATAGATATTATATTCGCCCCAACTATCCTTTCTAGCACATGACCCATTTTAGGCAACAGACAGTTGTCTTTAAGAGAGGACTTATTTAAATTTCTAAAATCCACGCACAGTCTGATTTCTGCACTCTTTTTTCTGACCAGGACCAAATTCACCACCCAGTCAGAATATCTCAGAGGTACTATAATTTTTGCCTCCAAAAGTTTCTTCACTTCTCTCTCGACCACAGGTAATAAAATGGGGTTGATCTACCTAAGCTTTTGTCTAAAAGGTTTGACCCCAGGTTTTAAAGGTATCTTGTGATTGATCATAGTAGTGTCGTAAGTTCTTAACTCATCATAAGACCAGGCGAAAACGTCTTTAAATTGTCTGAGTAGGTCCTTATATTTTTCCTTTATTTTAGGGGGGAGAAGCTTAGATATTTTAAGCATCCTTGATTCTTCTTTCGTTCCTATGTCACAGTCCTCAACCTCTTTGGGTTGAGGCTGTAAGGTGGATTTTACGGATATGTCATTTTGATCAAACACTCTTTCTAGAGGGATTAGTCCCTTTGGAATCTGGTTATTTTTTAGGACCAGCATACGATGATTTGCGATTTTGTCTTGGAAAGCTTGAGGATCCTCCCCTTCTTGCATGATCCATATCTGATCATTTTGATTTTCTTGGTCTGCATGAGTTTCAAAAAATTCACCTACTGCTTCAAGAAACTTCTTAATTTGTTCATCATCCTCAAAAACCTGCCAGTGCTAGATATTATCTGGTATAGATGGTTTGTGTCTTATCTCTATGTGATACTTCAATTTAAAGGTTGTAGGAGGAGTGAAAGTTGAAGCCGCTTTAGCTAATGCATCAGCATGTAAGTTTTCTATGTGTGGGATGAAGTGGAAATTTACAGAAGAGAAAAAAATTTCCATCAGATCCCAGGCACAATTCCTATATGATCTTAATCTGGGATGTTTGGTATTGTCGATTTATTTGTTTGACTATTAACTCTGCATCTCTGTATACCTCTAGGTTATTTATTTTTAGATTCCTGGTAGCCTCTAATCCTAAGACCAATGCTTCATATTCACATACATTGTTAGTATAATCTATATCCCATTGCAATCTGTAAGAAAAAGGAACAACGAACTTTCCTTCAGAAGCCACTAAAAGCACTCTTGCACCAGCCCCTTCGCAAGATGAGGCACTATCAAAAAAAAAATTCCAGATACCTGTGCTACACATATCCTCGGTCATGTAACATGACTCTTCCTGCTCTATATCATTTTCCTCTGGACAACCATCTAAACCGTCATCAAAAGATAAGATACAATTTCCTAAATCTTGATCTGCAATGTAAATAGGGAAATTGTTCAGATTTTGAGGGTTGCTTACTGTATATGATAACCTCGTCTCTCTGTACAACCGAGTAAATTTCCCACCAAACACAGGAATTGTGGCGAATGTCATATCCAGTTGAAGAGAACCCCCCAGCTTGGCTCCCCATGACCTAGACAACAATAAGCCATACTTGGGGGGAATATCAGCAATAACCACATCCATCAAGATACACTTAACTGGGACCTATGCCAGGGTAACTACTAAATCCTTTATCATTCCCATACACTTAACTCTTCTCGATTCAAAAGAGTAAAGATCTCCATAAGGTCTGGTGATCTGGAGACCCAATTTGTCCATAATAATTTTAGGCATCACGTTATGGGAGGCTCCGGAGTCTAGCATGCAATTATGTACCAGTTGATCATATACATTTAAGGTGATATAAAAGGGAGCAACAGTGTCTTTGGCCCCTTCAAAATGTGGACCAAAGGTGATTTTGGGTTTATCATCTTCTAGGTTTAAAACGTCAGACTGGTTTTCTAGTTCTGAGACACCTATCACTTTGGTAATATGCTTTCGATAAACTAAGTTTTTTGCTAATTCTACCAGAGAAATTGGTATCTTAATTTTATTTATCTCATTTTCAAAACTAAAAAATCCTCTCACCTTGTCTGTTTCTCTAGTTGTGACTTCTGAATCCTTCCTCTCCGACTTATTCGTCTTGACTACTTTATTACTCATGGTCTTGGTTGAAAGCATAATTTTATTAGTTGTTTCGGTTCCTTGTGCTTGGGTCTCAACTTTTCCCACTTCGGACTCTTGTGTGCCTACTAATTTCACTTTTTTGTTAGGTAATAGGGTTTCTTCTAGAGTAGTCTCATAAGTTTTACCTCTTGGGAGAATTTTCTTAGGTTGAGTAGTTGAAATGAGCTTACTCTTAGATCTCAAGTTATACTTAGGTTGGACCTCAACCATTATCATTTTGGTTTGTTGTTGAGAGCCACAAAGGTCAGTATGATCTCTTTCTTCACCCTTAACCAACGATTGTTGAGTGTTTATAGATTTTTCATAATCTTCTCTAGTCAGATACGGTTGTGTGTAGTCATCACCGAAGTTCATGACATCATTATCCAAATCTCCGAAATCTTGGATATCATTCGCTCCTATAAAATTTTCGTTCTTTAGGGGAGTTTGTATTTTTTGGTCTTCGTTCTTTATCTATCTTTGCTAGTTCGGGGGGTTGGGGTTCCTCTTGAAATCCTTTTTGGTGAAAGAATCAGCTTTGGCATGTTCTAGCTCCATTCTGGATATTTTATTAGACAGTTCCTTAACTACCCTGGCCATATCGTCTACTTTGTCATCTGTGTATCTATTAGACCCTGACGGCCCTGCTTGTTCTCTAAAGCATTTATTTTCTCAGTTTCCCATTTCTACTTTAGCTTTAAGCTTACCAGAAGCCATCATATCTGACTCAATTTCTACAGTGTCATCTTGCATTTGGTTTAGAGTGGCTCCCCTTCTTTCTCACAAAAGGAGTGCAAAATCTGGTTCGAAAGCCCCTATGAAAGTTACTTTGGCCGCGGGTTGGGACGATTTAACCTTGGCTGGGATTTTGTTATACAGCTTGTTGAATCTTTGAATAAACTTCATAATTGTTTCTGAATTTTTTTTCTTAAATACCAAACTCGGTTAAATAATATAGGTGGTCCTTTATTTTTCCCCATTGTCTAAGGAAAGCATCTTCCAAGGCGTCATAAGACAAGATAGATCCTGCAGGTAGACTATGAAACCAAGTTCGGACCTGACCTTCGAAGGTTTGGACAAGAAGCCTCAAATACACATCCTCATGTTCGATACCTAGGATGTCTGTGAATTGATCAAAGAAATTTATGTGTTCAGTTGCGGTCAGATCTCCTTCCCCAGTGAATTTCAGCAATTTTTTTATATAATTTTTGGGAAGGTCGTGCAGAGGAATGGAAAATACCAAGGGAGCGTATATTTCTTCCACTTTCTCAAACACTCTAGAAGGGGGGGAAATCCCTTGGCCTCCAGCTCCTCCTCTAGGAGATCCTCCACCTCCTCCTCTGGTGGCTGCCATCGTTATTAGTGGAAAGTTGTAAAGGGGGTTTTGGAAGATTAAAAGTGAATCTTTACTTTCTTCGCGGGGTGAAAAATCTAAGGATGACTGGTAAGGGATGCGAGGGATTGGCTCTTTGGACTTGAAAGAGATGTATTCAGGGGAACCAATGGGTGTGGAAGCTGTATGTGTGAAATATTCTTCGAGACCGTGTGAGGTCGCGAAATTCAACTGAAGAGTCGATGATATATCGGCAATATATAAATTTTCTGCAGGACTTTTTCCTTTATGTTCTACAGGGATTATCGGACAAGTTTCGCTTCTAACTTCGGAGTAATTCGATGTTATATACTTAGTGTTGAAGAGAGGGATGAATGAATTCGAAGGTTCAGAAGAACTTTTGGTCTTCAGTTGCGGGTATTTAGGCTGATAGATTGCAGGGGTCGTCTTAAGAGATCCTCTCGTCTTTAAAATTTTCTCAGGGTCGGTAACGGGTGTGGTCTGTTTACCATCTGGTTTTTGCCTGGCGTATTCCTTCATCCAGATGCCAACTTATTAATCATGGAGTCACCAAGTGAAATATTGGAAAGCCTTTAAAAGGTGTGCACTCTTTTTTCACTATCAAAGAACGAAATAAATGTCGTTTTCCCAGGGAAAAGATTTCGTAACTTCAGTCCTCGACAACGGCACCAAAAAGATGTTGTTCCAGAGTCTGTACTTAAGGATTAGAAGTACAGTGTCTAGGCATCCGAAAGTGAGTAAAGGGTAGAGAAGGAAGAAACGTCAACCTTCGGCAAGGGAAACTAGGGATGATTTCTGTGTTGGCGTTGTCTAGCTTCCAACTATT
The DNA here is from genome assembly GCA_009831015.1 of Picea engelmannii. Taxonomy (NCBI): domain Eukaryota; kingdom Viridiplantae; phylum Streptophyta; class Pinopsida; order Pinales; family Pinaceae; genus Picea; species Picea engelmannii. The sequence goes on along the minus strand of ML777823.1, from coordinate 211,582 downwards.
CCTGGATGTTTATATCCTGTTCAATCGTTGCCCATGAACGTTCGAGTTCAACCCGGGTAGTGGTTGTTTTAAGAATAGTATCGAAAATGTTTAAGGCAATATGTGTTTGATCTGATAGTCCTGGTTCGATATTAGGCTATCTTGTTACAGGGACAATCATGGAGGAACAGTAAGATAAGAAAACCTCAGGGGGAATTTAAGTGTTGTCTCAATTTTGGTCATATAAAAGAGAGTTTACAGTTCAAGAGTGAAAAAGGGGTGTAGACCAAAGTCCCTTTCCCGTAACTGAGTTATACTTTAATAAAAATGTATGAGGTGGGAGAAAACATTAAGCTGTCTATCGAGTGATCCAGAATCGGATCCAAAAGCCTAACAGGGCTTAAAAATGCTCAAAAATGAAAGTGCTCAGAATCTAATGAAACTAGCACAATTGCATCCATCTTGTCTTCCTGATTCTGGCCATATATTTACTTCGTCAAACGGGCTTTGTATGCGAACGATATCGCGTTCTGTCCGAAAACCCAAACAAGCAAAAAAAAAGGGGATGACTGTACAGTCCGTACAGTGCCACGTGGCATGCTGACTGTACAGGATGTACGGCCGTACAGATGATGTGGAAACTCCTGGAGATGACATGTGGTAGGTTGATTTGGCATATGGGTAGACAGTTGGACCAATCTATGGGTGACATGTGTCACCACTGCAAGGGTGACATGTGGCATGGGATGACTTCAACAGCTGACAGGGCAGTGACTGGACAGGGTACGTGGCAGGTGACATGGACCATTCAGTGATTGACACTTGGTACTTTGTGATTGGTTGTTGAGGTGCCATGTGGCACCCTGTGGTTGGTTGATGGTTTATGCAAAATTTATATGGGTTCACCGGGGTCGAACCCCGAACCTATTCTCCGGGAAATGGACTAGCAAGACCGAGCTAACCGCACGGCCCATGGGTGGTGCTTACAATGTATACGACACATTTTATATTTGAATTGAAGTCAAAGGTTCATCGGCAGGGAAAAGGGTCGGGGCTTAGCCCCAACTCACGGTTCAACATACCACATGACCACAGAGTTAAAACGAAGGGGGCTTAACACATGCACAGGGGTGTGTGGATAGGGTCCAGCCCTCCGATCCCAGGTGGATCCCACAGGACCGGGGGCCATCCACCAAAAGGGCGTGGTTATAACAGTTAGCCCGTGGTTCCATCGAACACGCCACCGAACCAGGAGCCAAGGATAAGGGGCGCGTGTACATGGAGCACCTGGCCACATGGTGGCACCCATATGACCCAGAGCGTGTGCCGAAGGGGGGTTGTGCCTAATATTATACAATTTTGGGTTTTTATTGCTAAAGTTTTGATTTTTAATTGATTATATGCCTATTTTTAATGGATTTTCTCCATTATTCGGAGATATTGGGCATTTTTGGAGCCCAAATTTTGGGAGGAAGTTGGGGATGGATAACCAACTTCAGATCTATATAAACTAGGCCTATTTGAGGCCATGAAGGATAGAAAAAGCAGATTTATGTTGAAGGGAAGCCAAGCCAAAGCCATTTTTATGCAGGGAAGCTATTGAGGAGCAGACGCTTGCGGACCATTTCTGGGACCTCCGGACGTCTGTTTTGCATGTCGTTTTCTTTGCAGGGTTCTTGAGATCTGGAATAACATGACCAGATCATTCTTGTAGCCAATTGGCACTGTTGCAATGTACTTTTGATCTTTTGAACAGAAATAAAGAAGCCTCCCCCACAGAGACAAAGGCCCGAAGACGTAGGCAAAGTTGTGTCGAACTCCGTTATCAATTCTTGTGTTATGGTTTGTTGTCTATTATTTCCTTTTAGATCTACATATGTGTATATGGTTTTCATAATTCCTCTATTTTCCTCATTCTTTCATTAAGTTTCTCAAATGGTTAATTAACGCATGCAAAATTAAAACTCAACCATAGTCATTAAAAGATCCTACGAATCAAGTGGTATCAGAGCTAGTTGACGTTTGGATTTGAGTTGCATGTTAACCAAGGAAAAGCTACAGCGTGGTGAAGGTGAGCTTGTTGCAGAGAATCCATTAATTGGATTGAGAAAGAGAGCTTCTCACAGTGAGAATATGGCATCAGAAGAAGGGATTTCTCAAGATGAGAAAGAGTTCCGGAAAACATTCCTTGCTATGTCGAAGATGGTGAAAGTTTTGTACGAAGATTACTTGGAATGGAAGAGACCAGTTTTGGGTGAATATTCAAAGGGAAAAAGTGAAGAGGAAGAGGACCATCCTCAGATTCCTCCTTCACCTCCATCAACACCTCCTTCTTCTCCTTCTTCTTCAAGTTCAAGTTCTAAATCTAATGGAAAGAAAAATGTTCATAAGAATAAGAATGAAATGCCATTGTTAAAACTTGATGTTAAATTTGAGTTGCCCATATATGATGGTGAGTTAAATGCAGAAAAACTTGACAATTGGATCAGGCAGATGGAGGTATACTGCAATGTGCAACAGATCAAAGATGAGGCCACACAAATCAAGTTGGCATCTTTGAGACTTGCAGGTACAACTCTTATCTGGTGGAAAAGCAAGCTGCAAAAGGGAACACAACAAGTGGGTAATGTATTTCCATCATGGAAGAGTTTCATTTCTGCACTTAGGAAACAATTCTATCCTTTGGGTTATAAAGAAAAATCATTAATTGAATGGCAATATTTAAAACTAAGAAAAGGACAAACAGTGCAAAAATACATCGATGGATTTTGAAAAATGGCATTAATGTTAGATATCCCTTTGCAAACACAAGAAACTCTTATGAAGTATATAGGAGGTTTACCTGCGCATATTAGAAACATTGTTTTCATGTTTGGACCCACTAACCTTGATGAGGTTTCTATTCAAGCTATGTATATTGAAGCAGGGAAAGCAGGTGTGTCAGGGGAATCATTGTCTTCAAGGAAAGAAGAAAGAGGAAAAGGCATGGCAAGAATTCAAATGTAGTGACGAGGAAGGAAGGAAATCCCTCTTGCAAACATTACAAGAAAGAGGGACATGATGAGGACAAATGTTGGCAGTTGCATCCTGAGAAGAGGCCAAAGTGGTTCAAAGAAAAGAAGGGAACGCAGACAGTGGCAACGAAAACAAAACCCACAAACTTGGGATCAGATTCAGGTGATGAATCAAAGATTTCATTGGTTGGTATGACAGGTAAAATTGGTGAAGACATTGATTGTAGAAATAATTTGTTTCATATAAGGGTAATCATGTGACACACTAAGATAAACACATTAATCGACAGTGGATCTCAATCTAATCTAATCTCAGAAGAATTGGTTAAGCAATTGGGGTTAAAAACACAACTACACCATAATCCTTACACACTTAAATGGATAACAAATCATCATCAAATGCACATAACAAAACAGTGCACAATCAAATTTTCAATTTCATCTAAGTATGTGGATGAAGTAACACGTGATGTAGTACCGTTAAGAGAATGTGGAATGGTCTTAGGTAGTCCATACTTATATGATCGTAAGGCAATATTCTACAGGACAAAGAATCAATATCAATTCACTAAAGTAGGTCAAGATTATGTGGTTCATGCTCATCATGTTAAAGCAACTAAAACACTTCAAACAATGGAACAATTAAAGAAGGCAGTGCAAGCAAGCAACAAACCAATAATTGTTTCAAATGAAGTAATCGATCTTAAGCAAGAACAAGAAATGATTGTTGAATGGAAAATCAATCATAAGTTGCTTCAAGATAAGCTCATGTCATGCAAATATTTCAAGTATATCAGCTCATTTGCAGTTTTCTTCTTGATACTGTCATTAGTAATGTTTTCTACATGGATGATAGTAGCTTCAGTAAGATGTAACAGGGTTCAAATGGCTAACAATATATTGTCAGTTTTCATGATTGTGCTACAGTTGATCTTGATGAGACAGGTGCACAGGACAGAGTTCAGAGACAGAGAGAAAGTTGGGTGGCCTATCCCGAGCTTGTTGATTGTTCAATAAACTTTTGGGGACCAAAAGGTCTTTTTGTGGGGAGGTGTGATCCAGAATCGGATCCAGAAGCCTGACAGGGCTTAAAAATGCTCAAAAATGAAAGTTTTTGGAATCTGACGAAACTAGCGCCATTGCATCCATCTCGGCTTCCTGCTTCCATCCATATATTTACTTCATTAAATGGGATTCGTATGCGAAATATATCGCATTCTATCTGAAAACCCAAACAAGCAAAAAAAAAGGGGATGACTGTACAGTCCATACAGTTCCATGTGGCATGCTAACTGTACAGGTCGTACGACCGTATAGATAACATGTAAACTCCTGGAGATGACACATGGTAGGCTTATTTGGCATGTGGGTAGACAACTGGACCAATCTATGGGTGACATGTGTCACCACTACAAGGGTGACACGTGGCACGGGATGACATCAGCAGCTGACAGGGTAGTGACTAGACAGGGTACATGGCAGGTGACATGGACCATTTAGCGATTGAAACTTGGTGCTTTGTGATTAGTTATTGAGGTGCCATGTGGCCCAATCATGGGATACCACGTGGCACCCTGTGGTTGGTTGATGGTTTATGTAAAATTTATATGGGTTCACCGGGGTCGAACCCCCGACCTATTCTCCAGGCTACGGACTGGCAGGACCGGGCTAACCGCCTGGCCCATGGGTGGTGCTTACAATGTATACAACGCATTTTATATTTGAATTGAAGTCAAAGGTTCGTCGGTGGGGAAAAGGGTCGGGGCTTAGCCCTAGCCCACGGTTCAACATACCACACGACCACATAGCTAAAACGAAGGGGGCTTACCACATGCACGGGGGTGTGTGTATAGGGTCCAGCCCTCTGATCTTGGGCGGATCCCATAGGACCGGGGGCCATCCACCAAAAGGGCATGGTTATAACAGTTAGCTTGTGGATCCATCGAACACACCATCGAACCAAGAGCCAGGGACAGGGGGTGTGCGTACATGGAGCGCCTGGCCACATGGTGGCACCCATATGACCCAGAGCACGTGCCAAAGGGGGGCTGCACCTAATATTATACAATTTTGGGTTTTTATTGCTAAAGTTTGGATTTTTAATTGATTATATGCCTATTTTTAATGGATTTTCTCCATTATTCGGAGATATTGGGTATTTTTGGAGCCCAAATTTTGGGAGGAATTTGGGGATGGATAACTAACTTCAGATATATATAAACCAAGCCTATTTGAGGCCATGAAGGATAGAAAAAGTAGATTTATGCTGAAGGGAAGCCAAGCCAAAGCCATTTTTATGCAGGGAAGCTATTGAGGAGCAGACGCTTGCGGGCCATTTCTGGGAGTTCCGGACGTCTGTTTTGCGTGTCATTTTCTTTGCAGGGTTCTTGAGATCTGGAAGAACATGACCAGATCAGTCTTGTAGCCAATTGGAACTGTTGTGATGTACTATTGATCTTTTGAACAGAAATAAAGAAGCCTCCCCCATAGAGACAAAGGCCCGGAGACGTAGGCAAAGTTGTGTCGAACTCCGTTATCAATTCTCGTGTTATGGTTTGTTGTCTATTATTTCCTTTCAGATCTTCATATGTGTATATGGCTATCATAATTCCTCTCTTTTCCTCATTCTTTCATTAAGTTTCTCAAATGGTTAATTAACGCATGCAAAATTAAAACTCAACCATAGTCATTAAAAGATCCTACGAATCATCAAGTAAGGCTCCTATCAAGGGAGAATCTCACATATAAACAAAAGAAGAAAAATGTAAATAAATAACCTGATGAAGCATAAAATATATATATAGAATTCTGAAAGTGTTGATTGGTCTTATACCTGCTGATAGCTGGTACAGAGGAAAAACAGTAAACAATATAGAAAACCAAAATTCATTCACTATGGTAGAGGTTGTACTAAGTTATAGCGAAGCATTCATTAGATACAAGTATGAAATGAAACGAAATATGAGATACAAGGAAACAAACTCGTAACACAGTCATGACGGAATTGAGAATCTTCGAATTTGCTTTATATTAACTCTCAAAATGGAAAACCTCTATTACAATTGACACAAAAAGGTCCAGCCACTTTTCTTTCTTTCTATGGTATATTTATACAGTTTTACATAAGATGGAATCTCAATCATTGAAAAATTTTTAGTTATGATAAGGAGGAGAGAAATCATTCCATTTCTTCATCTCTGTCTTTATTTGGTGTCAGAAGCTTGTCCTCGCGCATTCTCGGTACAACTGACACACCTTTCCACCAGCCGAGATATCAGCCTTGACAATTCTGCTTGACAATTAGCTTCAAAAGAGTAACAATCTCAGGCTAATTGCAGTAACCTTTCTTCCATTTGTCTGTCTATGATTTCGATAGTGCACAATTGTACACTTGGTTTAATCATACATTTATCTATTTGAACTATGTCTGCCATAGTTACTTGTGAGATCTCCGCTGAATCTCTTTCCTCTTTTTCATTTAAATCAAGTGAGATTTTCACTATATTTATTTGACTTAATGCCTCATCATTACCTTCGCTATCAATGCCTAACAGATTACCATCTATAAAACCAAAAGCCTATTCTAAATATTTCATTACCCTCTTGGCTTGCAACTTACCTTCTGAGATACTATGCTCACATTCTTTTAATAAAATATTTCCTCTGGTCTGCTCCAAAATGGAAAACCTGGGAGTACTTCCTGATTCCCTGTTATTTGTAGCTATTACAGCCTCTTGAAAAGTGACCCGAGCTGCTCCAACTTCTCTTTCTCTAACAGATAAATTTTCCAAAACTTGATTAACAAGTAAGCAGTTGTCTCGAATCACCTCTACCTTGGCGAGTAAATTTCCCTGGGTCATAGAAACTCTACTTCGAATCTCCATCGCCTAGGACTGGAACATCCCGATATTTATAAATTTACTTTCGACGATTTCCACTCTAGCCTGTAGCTGTTCGATCAAGTATTTTTGTTGGCCCACTTGTATATGACCATTTTGAACCACCAACTCTACTTGTTCGAGCGTAGTCTTGAGCATCTCTATCTCACTTTTATCGGCCAACCTTGCTTGTTCTATCCCTACACTCGCCTAGTCCTTGGTAGCCTCCTCTGTTGTGGCTAGTCTGGCTTCTAGGGTTTTGATGAGGCAATTTTTTCGTTTCAGCTGGTTTTTCAAAACCTCGACTGAAAATTGATTCATTGTGGCATATGCCCCTAATGTCCTGGCTATTTCTATCGTGAACTGTTCATTCTTCTTGTCTTTCCCATCAGTCAATACTTTGTATTTCTTAGCTATCGATTCCCCTTCCTGATAGAATTCTCTCTTTACCACAGCCTTTCTCTTCTTATCAAAGAAGAACTCATTTGCAGGGAGCTCTTCCACCCTTATAGGTCTCAATTCTTCATTTAAAATCCACCCTACGTCAATGTTTCCCTAAGTTGACTGCAATGGAGTAATGGATGCGATGGGATCTCTGATTTGCTTAGCTGGTTGCCCCAGAGTAGTAACCAGAGTCTGTTTTTTTGGCGGGTCGGGAGTCTTTATCTCTGTTTTCGGACTCTTAGTTTGCTCTTCCCCATCCTAGTGTTTTTCTTGGTTGGGTGTCGCATATTTGGAGCCTTGGGCATGTTTTCATTTCACCTCTGTTGTACTCGGATTCTCACCCTGCAATACTGCAGGAAGACAACTGCGTCGATGTTCTTATAATTTTAGAACATCGGCCCTCTCTTTAGGTTCCAGGGTTTGTATCTGAGCTAAAATCTTGGCATAGGATCTTGTGCCTCAGAAAATGTCATCCGAGGGTGAATTTTCGTGTTCGAACCTCTTGAGTCTGCAACTGGCCAAATGATTACTTACGACCCTTTGCGGATCGTCCTTCTTGAATTCAATAAGAACCAATTTTAGGTCTTCCAAGGCTACTACCTCAGCTTTAGCATGCCCAAAATCTAACAAAGAGTATGAATTTAAATGAACAATAAAAGGTGGCCATAGCTTCTTTGAATATCCGTTAAGCTCCTTGCTTATGCCACCGATTATTGTTTGTCTAGCAACCTCATGACAAGCTAGTTTGTCGAGGATGAATAATGGCAATGCATGCGGGGGAACAGAAGCCCCAAAAAATCTGAGATATGAGAATTCAGCTTCTACATACCAGTTAGATATACTCCTCAAATTCATCACTATATTGTCCGAGATCCTGGGTGGCGGGTGGCCGAAAATAGTGACATGCAGCGGTACCATTACCAAGTTAAAGATTTCATATACGAAATTTGTCACTTTGTTTTCCCACAATTTTGAATGATAGATGTGGATGGCCTCAGCCTCTGTTGGAGTTCAACTCCAGCTCATTAATGGAAAGGGTTTTATAAAGCACACGGCGTCCATAATGTAGGTAGACATAAAAAATGAAGAAATATTTCCAATATCTTTCTGCACCCGATACTCTGTAACTCGACTAGTCAAGCTATTAGACAGCATTTTCTCCCAGTCAAAGGAATAGCCTTTGGTGACTTGATGTATTAGAGGAACCCATTGAAGAAATAAATGTGAGGTTTCCTCTCTCCCGTATAATCTGTAGGTCATCATAACTATATACTTGAACTGTGGTTCCAAGGAAGCTATTGAATATATACCATTACTGTCTGCCCTAAATTTCGCGGGGTGCGAAACCCAATCTCTGATTAAGATGGACATAGTCTTGTCATACTTCACACATTCCTTCTATTTGAATTTCTACAAGAATTCAGCATCGTATGTAAGGTCTGACACGGTAGGAAACTTGTACATAGCCTGCAGTTGTTCAGGTCTGAAAGTCCCGATGGTAACCTTCTGCTCATTGATGATGGTTCCGGTTGGTATGTCCACATGGTCTAATGCCCACTGGACCATATCATAGTAAGGGAGCAGTCATGGCTTGGCCGCTACTTTATGCATTCCAGGTTGGATGACGATCTTATATTTGGTGGTTATGTCGTCTTTTTCATTGTCACTGGAATCATCAGAATAATCCGCTAATTGGGCCTGTAGAACATCGAAAACAAATGACCGGTTCGGGACAGAGTCGAAACTTCGAGGTGAAGTATCAACGATGTTGTCTGAACCTTGTCTCGAAACCTCAATGTTCGCTTTAGACGCTTTTCATGGGGCCATGACGGGAGATCCTGCTTTAGCTCTTCTGCGATAAAAATATGTATACATACATAAATTAGTTCACTGAGAAAAGTGTGCTCTGTGTAATATAGAAATGAATTTGTTATAATGAATAATAGCTCTATATATTCAAAAACTTGGTACTTTTTAAGAACAGATCGGTCAAATCACACTTAAATGTAAATTGAGCAATAAAAACCCAATCTTTACTTATTGATTCGCCTTGTTTCTAATTAATGCCATAAATTTTGGTGGTTCGAAATGTCAGTTGGCGTAAGGAAGAATTAAGTCTGCCTCGTAAACTGTGCATGCATCAAATCACAGGAAATATTGGCTTAAATTAATTAATCAGGTTTTATCCGAGTTAATTAATCTTTCGATACTCGTTGCATCAGGAATCTTTGCTTTAACCCTTTGAACCTCTAACACCCGAAATTGTGATGGTTGAATTTGGTTAATAAAAATGTAATTGTGATTAGGTGCTTAATTAATTACGTGATTATTCATATCGCAATTTCGTGACTCAGAGCTTCGAAGGTATAACTTCCGGGAAGTTTGTATGCCGAGTTGCGAAACTGCGAGATCGCGATGATATGTTTTAATTAAAAGGGAGGATAAAATTGGATTAGGTGTTTAATTAATTATGTTTATATATTTATTGCGACTTCGCAACTCGGGGCTTTGACAGTAAAGTTTTTTAAAAGAAGATACGTCGAGTTGCGAATTTCTGACAGAACTTAACCATGGCTAGGCTTTTACCTTTAACCTTAACGTGGGTTACTAAAACAAGAAATTTGTGGTTTTGGCTATCAGGGTTACGACAATAAGATTTTTGGATTTAGAAAACACCGAGACGTGAAAACCCGATGATGCTTAACCATAATTTAGGAAAATTTTACTCTCGTTACTGACCTGGGTAAAATTTTAAAATGATTTCACCGTTTCGTTGTTTGGGATTTGTGAGCTATGTGATCTATAGCATCCGACATACAAAATCCTGAAGTAAAAAGGGGGAAAATTATTTGAACGAAAAGTAGAACTTGCCTTGAGAGTATGATAACCATCGTCGCTCGCGTGATGAGACTTCAGAGATTTTGAAACAACAGAAGGAAAATACAAAAACCATCTTTCGATTTCAAGCATTAAGACATGAAAATAAAAACAGGATAAAAAAAAAAGGCGGCTCCAACACGGGCTTTATTGGTCAATCTGACTCATGCTAGTCCATGTATGCTACCTACAGGCCTCGAGACATTATCTCCTTAGTTAACTCTAGCTTGGGGGGTATCATCTGGCTCCTACATGGGAACATGTGCTCATCGTTGAGTGCATAATAACCTCAACATATCCTGGTATGACTTGTTCCTACACAAGCTCAAGCAAACTATTGAAATTTGAGGGGTGGTGTAACTCACCCCTTTTCCCTTGGAAAAATAATAACTACAAAATCTAGAGCAAGACTTCAAAAGAAAAAAAGAAAAAAATGATTTTATTCTAACATTATGTTAATCCCTATTATTGGCTCATTACCCCTTAATTGGGGCATATTATATTAGTAATGTTATTTTATTTATGTCGACTTTATTCCATTAGTTGTAATTATACATCCTAGTCTCCTATATATACCAAGGAGACATTTTCATTTGGAATCATCTTGTACTTGAACATTTATGTGGGGTAAAAGGAGGTTTCCCCCTCAAAGAGTCTTATTACATGAAATTATCTATTTTTCAAGGTGTTGAGTACTTATTATGAGGTTTTTCTATGCTATATTGATATTTGGTTCTTAACATATGGTATCAGAGCTCAAGGTCTTAGGGTTTCGCTGCTACATCTGAGACACCTTGGAATTTTTTCTATAACATGTTTTCTACAAAATTTCAAAAGGAACAACTTGGAGGATACTTAGTAGACGGATCAAGGTACGTTGGGTTAAAATTTCAGTTCCTGAGGCCTTATACTTTCGGAGATATAGCCTATGCAAGATAGGGTTCTGGAATCATCCTGAACTAAGTCATTGCGGAATTTTCACTATAAAACAATTTTTGTCACGTTTCAGACCCTAAACTTTGAAGGATATTCACAGAAATTAGTAAGGTATCTGTGGTAAAACATTCAACTTCTGGGTCATCTTACATTTGTATATACACCCTATGGAAGATAGGGTATCTGACTAGTCCTATTGACTAGTCTCAAGAAGGTGTTCCAGGTAAGAAAATCCTAACTTCTTCCTAGAGTATCCAAATTGAGTGATACCAGTTTCATTGGATAGTGGATAGTCTGTAGTATTTTTGGTACGTGTTTCAGAATTTTATATCAATTATTTTGTGTGGAGCACGCTATACAAGTGAGATCTCCTGGAGAGGCCAAAAATCAGCAAGTTGTGGGGAAGTTACCATAAATTCCTTGGCACATCCAATTTTGATCAGAAATGTGTCATTGCAGAGAAGAAATAACAGAGAAATACATAAAATAAATTTGTATACCCAAAAGGGCCGAAAGTTGGGAGATACAATAGAAGAAATATTGTCTAGCAGAACCACCTCAAAATCAAGGTTCAAAAGTGATACTTGGCCAACATGCCACCCAAAAAGGGAACTTCTACACCAAATAAGACTCCATACAATCCTACTTGGACTCTTTATGAAGGTGAAGAAATGCGTAGGGACATAAATTATTTACAAAAGAAGATAGTAACAAAATATGAACTACAAGAGATGGAAGCTAAGTTGGAGGCAAAGATGGATGGTTTAAAAGAGGAGATCATGGAAGTATTGAAAATTTTCGTAACAGAGAAGACACCTGAAAGTGAAAATACATCCCATGAAATTCATGATGAGGACACAAGGAAGGTGAATCAAGAATGGATAAACTCAAACTTTGGGTTGAAGACCAACCACATTCCTAAGATCGATATGAGGAAGTTTGATGGCAAGGACCCAATCACATGGATACTTCAGATGGAGCAATTATTTGATCTACATAATGTACCACATACACAAAAGGTGTGAATTACCTCTTTATATTTAGAACCCAATCAATTTGTATGGTATCGATGTCTTTGTTCTCGCAAATCACTTGTCACTTGGACAATTTTCACTGTAACGACCCTTGATTATTAAAGTATAATTATTTTAATAATATAATCCTAAAAGATTAGCTAAACTACATGTATGTCTTAAAAGAACATTTCTAATTGATTATTATTAATGAGTTAGTCATGATGGTTAATGATTCATTTAAATATTAATTAATTAAGTATTAAATAAAAGGTGGAGAATAAAATATAACATTTAAATTAAGTTGCGTATACAAGAGGGGATCACATAAGAATCCCGAGAAGATATAAGATATTTAATGAATGGATAAGATATTTAAATGAATGGATAAGATAATTAATAATGGGATAAGGTATTAGGTAGGGGAGTAAATGAAAGGAAGGCAGTGAAGGAGGAATAAGGGGGGGGGAAGAGTTGGGAGGAGGAATCATTCGACGGGAAGTTGGCCATGAGTTTGGAGAGCTCTGAGTATTGCAGAGAGACGAGAGGGGCTGTGAGATTGGTGTGCTCAGATTGAGACACGGGATTTGTTGGTTGTGACATATTGATCAGGAAAGCATCGAGTTGCTAGAGGTTTTTGGCTCGGAGGGCCAGGATATCCGTAGATATCCTGGAGCTAGGTCGTTTTCCTAGTTGGCAGGGTGGACAATAGTTTTGGGCAATTATTTTTCGGTGTTTGCAACAGGACTGGACTATGTAGCAGGTAGCAGGAGAGCAGCAGCAAGGCAGCTGGCAACGGAAATTAGCATCAGAGTTAAGGTATTTCTCTCAAATTTTGCATTGTTGTATTATGTAAAAAAAAAAAAAATTATTATTCATAGTAAAAATTGAGTTACGGAAGTTACTGTTATAAATTTTTTGTGTTATTGAATTTTTGTCTTAGTTATCAAAATAAATTGATGTAAATGGTAAATCCAGCCATTACATTTGGTATCATAGCTGTAGTTGAAACACTGGAGCCTTAAGGGCCATGTTCCCAGCCCAAATTCCCCTCCGCTTAACCTGCAATAACAATAACACCCAAAGCAATAAAGAAGCACATCAACCTCACAATTCGGAGCATACAAGACAATATAAATAACGCAATTCAAGCCTAACCAAGCCAATCCTTTTCCTCATGTCTCATTTTTGCCTCTCTGGCCTCTCTAGAAGAAGGCTTCTAAAAAAAGGACTGATTATGCTTTACTTTACTTCTGTAAAAAGACTGATTATGCGCTGCCTATTTACATAAAAAGCAATAAAAGTATTTTGCAGTAAAAGAAATAAAAGGACTTCCCTCTCTGGGAGAAGGCTTTGACTTCTGTAACACACCTTAATTTCACACAATCTTGATCAGGCATTTAATTGAAAGTTTCAAACTGGTGAAATTGTAAATTAATAGGCAAAAGAAAATAAGGTTAAATTTAGACAAAATAAAGCTCCTTACCAAAGAGTTATTAAGCCCAGCTCTTCGCTTCATATAATATTCTAGCCCATCTCTTCACTTCATATAATATTCCTTTACAAAGGCATGAAGAGGAGGATATGTCCTTTTCGCTTCTGTTGACTACAGTATGGAAACCCTAAAAGACTTCTCTCCATGCACTAACCATCTTAGCTTCGACTGTCCACCAGGAGGGTCGATACCGAGACCTTCTCGAGTTTCCAAGTCTTAAGGATCTTCGCTAACCAAGTGGGAGAGATCTGCGCTAATAACTGCCTAAAAGTCTCCAAGCCATAAAACAGAAAAAAAAAATGGGGAAGACAGTCTCTGTTATGTAATCAGTTTGTATGACAATATTCCTCTAACAATAATAAGTCTAGTCCAAGAGCATTCCCGGAATACATTATATTGCTATCAACAAAACAATTATAGGCAAGAAGAGAATAATTAAGTGATAAAATAAATCTACGGCTACAATCATGGACTCAGATGCAACTGTTTCGACGTGAATCAAACCGACGTGAACTATTCATATCAATGATACAGCGTGAATATCGAACTGTCTCGGCGTGAACTGTCTCGGCGTGAATATCAAACCGAATTACGGAGGGAACTTGTATCCTCCTTCCCTGCTAAATCTCATCACCGCCCACCTGTGCAACAAGAAAATAAATAAGGAGATTAAAGAAATGAAAAGCATAAAGAAATGAAAAGAGATAATAATGGTCAAGGGCCATTCTCCAAGCATCCGAGGAACCAAGAGCCGAGTTTAAGTGTAAGCACCAAGCACAAGCCACTAGGAGGGAGCCCACAAGAAGCTAAAACCTATGCTCAGCAGAAGTTCACCCGCTCCTCAGCTCTCGACTAATTGCAAGAACATGACAGAGAATCTGTAAATACAGTAGAGTAACAGCATCGACGAATGAATTGCATTATTTCATTTAGTCAAAATGTAAGAAGATTCAAAGCGAGATAGATAGATTATTTAGTCTATTAGTTTATCTGTTCACACCTACGCTCAGCACCTGTTCACACACCTACAACAAACACACATGCGCACGCTAGCACCGCTCCACAAACCAACAGAAAATACACGAACCCAACGGACAAGAACCAAACTCCATTTCATAGCTCTCGGACTCACAAGCCAGCACAGCGCCAACACCAAACCCCAACAGTATGCAAATGATGATAATATTGCATAGTATATCTGGTGACATCCACTCCGAATAACCCAGAATTTCAACGCCAAATTACTTCTGTAAATCAAAGAACACAAGACAACTCATATATTAAAACGCAATATGAAAATTAAAATAGTCCATTACAATAGCATGTGTTTGTATTATTCGGTCATTACAATAGCCTGCTCGATAACCATTAAAATAGCCCGTAGGCACCCATAAAACGCAGAAGGGCCTGCGCACTGCATTCACCATGGCGGCCATGCTCCCTCGCGCCTCCCTGCACAAGCGACCACAGCAAATGAGGAGGCAAAATGGAGAGTTAGGGTTTAAGGAAGTGGGCTTCCCGTAAATAAAGGTAAAGGACACGTGGGCTACATGCGAGCCCACGCTGCCAACTTAGCCCGCGCGGCCATTTCATTTCATTCAAATTTTGTTTAATATTCGTCCATTAATGTTTAATGTTTAAATTTATATAAATTTGGTAGCGTTATATTTATTTGGTAGCGTTATATTTGGTAGCGTCAAATTTGGGTAGCATTATAATTACTTATTATATTTTCTTTTATTTTTTTTATTTTTTTTTATATATTTTAATATGTGTAGTTTAAAAAATATATATACTAATTTTAATATAAGATTTTTTTTTTAATGATAATTTTTATAAATACTAATATAATAATATATAAAGTTAAATTGTAATTAAATATAGTTAATTTGTAAAATATAGTTAAATTGTAATTATA